>CM032228.1:50570000-51005000 GCA_019009955.1 Riptortus pedestris
ACACACCCACCCCACACCACCCCCTCACCCACCACCCCCACCCCACCCCCCCCCGCCCACCCCCCCACCCCCCCCAACCCCCCCCCCCCCCCCCCACCCACACACCCCCCCCCACCCCCACCCCCCCCCCCCCCACCCCCCCACCCCACCCCACCCCCACCCCACCCCCCCACCCACCCCCCCCCCCCCCCACCCCCCCACACCACACCCCCCCACCCCCACACCCCCACCCCCCCCCCCCCCACCCCCCCCCCCACCCCCACCCACCCCCCCCCACCCCACCCCACGACACCCCCCCCCCCACCCCCCCCCCCCCCCACCCCCCACCACCCCCACCCCACCCCCCCCCCCCCCCCCCCCCCACACCCACCCCCCCCCCCCCCCCACCCCCACCCACCACCCCCCCACCACCCCAACCCCACCCCACCCCCACCCCCCACCCCCCCCCCCACCACCACCCCCCACCCCCCCCCCCACCCCCCACCCCCCCCCCCCCCCCCCCCCACCACCCCCCACACCACCCACCCCCACCCCCCCCCCACCCCCACCCCACCCCCCCCCCCCCCCCCCCCCCCCCCCCCCCCCCCCCCCCCCCCCCCCCCCCCCCCCCCCCCCCCCCCCCCCCCCCCCCCCCCCCCCCCCCCCCCCCCCCCCCCCCCCCCCCCCCCCCCCCCCCCCCCCCCCCCCCCCCCCCCCCCCCCCCCCCCCCCCCCCCCCCCCCCCCCACCCCCCCCCCACCCCCCCCCCCCCCCCCCCCCCCCCACCCCCCCACCACCACCCACCCCCCCCCCCCCCCCCCCCCCCCCCCCCACCCCCCCCCCCCCCCCCCCCCCCCCACCCCAACCCCCCACCCCCCCCCCCCCCCCCCACAACCCCCCACCCCCCCCACCCCCCCCCCCCCCCCCCCCCCCCCCCCCCCCCACCACCACCCCCACAAACCCACCCCCCCACCCCCCCACACCCCCCCCCCCCACCCACCCCCCCCACCACCCCCCCCCCCCCCCCCCACCACCCCCCCCACACCCACCCACACCACCCCCACCCCCCCCACCCCACCCCCCACCCCCCCCCCCCCCCCCCCACCACCCCACCCCCACCCCCCACCCCCCACCCCCACCCCCCTGACCCCCACCACCCCCCACCCCCCACCCCCGCCCCCCACCCACCACACCCACCCCCCCCCCAACCCACCCACACCCCCACCCCACCCACACCCACCCCCCCACCCCCCCCCCCCCACACCACCACCACACCCCCCCCCACCCACCCACCCCCCACCCCACCCCCCCCCCCCCACCCACCCACCACCCCCCACCACCCACCACCCACCCACCCCCCCCCCCCCACCACCACCCCCCCCACAGACCCCAACACCCACCCCCCCACACCCCCACCCCACCCCCACACCCCACCCCACACCCCCCCCCCCCCACCCCCCCCCCCACCCACCCCCACACCCCCCCCCCAACCCCCCCCACCCCCCCCCACACCCCCCCCACCCACCACACCCCCACCCCCCCCCCCCCACCCCCCCCCCCACCACACCCACCCCCACACCCACCCCCACCCCCCCCCACCCCAACCCCCCCACCACACCCCCCCACCCCACCCCCCACCCACCCCCCACCCCACACCCCCCCCCCACCCCCCCCCACCACCCCCCCCCCCCCACACCCCCCCCACCCCCCACACCCACCCCCACCCCCCCCCCCACCCCACCACCACACCCACCCCCCCCCACCCCACCCCCCCACCCCACCCCCACACCCACACACCCCCCCCACCCCACACCCACCCCCCCACACCAACACACCCCCCACCCACCCCCCCCCCCCCACCCCCCACCACCCCACACCCACCCACCCCCCCCACCCCCACCACCCCCACCCCCCCCACCACACCCACCACCCCCACCCCCAACCACCACCACACCCCCCCCCACCCCCCCCCACACACCCCCCCACCCCACCCCACAACCCCACCCCCCCCCCCCCACACCACCCCCCACCCACCCCCCCCACCCCCACACCCCCCACCCACCCCCCCACAACACCCACCCCCCACGCCCCCACACAACACCCCCACCCCCGACCCCACCCACCCCCCCACCACCCCCCACCCCCACCCACCCCCACCCACCCCACACCCACCCCCCCACCCCCCCACCCCCACCAACCCCCCCCCCACACCCACCCCCACCCCCACCCCACCCACCCCAACCCCCCACACCCCCCACCCCACCCCCCCCCCCCCCCCCCCCCCAACCCACACACACCCCCCCACCCACCACCCCCCCCCCACCCCCCCCACACCCACACCCCCCACCCCACCAACACCCACCCACACCCCCCACCCCCCCCCACCCCCCCCACCCACCCCACCCCACCCCCACACCCAACCCCCCCCCCCCCCCACACCCCCCCCCCACCACCCACCACCCACACCCCCCAGCCACCACCCCCACAACCCCCACCCCCCCACCCACACCCCCCCACCCCACCACCCCACCCCCCACCCCACCCAACCCCCCCCCCCCCCCCACCCACCACCCCACCCCCCCCCCACCCCCCCCCCCACCCCCCCAACCCCCCCCCACCCCCCCCCCACCCCCACCCCACACCCCCCCCCCCCCCCCCACCCCCACACCCAACCCCCCCCCCACCCCCCCCCCCACCCACCCCCTCTAACAGTTTCCGAATTCGGAGGCGTTTCGGGACTCTCCTATAAGTGCCGATAAGTCTCGCCTTCAAATCTTCATACGGTCGTTCCGTCGGATTAGTGGACGATGTCTGATACCTGAGTCACAACATCGAAGTCGAGGTTAGGTATGATGAGCTGGAACTTCATCATGCTAGAAGTTACGCGGGAAGTCGCGAATACCGCCTCGATCGTCGCGAACCATAAGCTAGGGTTCTGTTTCCAGAATCCGGGGATTCTTAAGCTGGGACCTTGATATAAATCGATTTGAGGTCGATGAGTAATAGACTCCTGGGCGGGCTGAGGTGAAGCCGGAGTATCACCGGGAGAGAGATCGGGATCGAGAGTTTGATTCTGCATGATGTATGAAAAAGTAATTAAACTTATTAATAAATGTCTATTTCGTCGGTTATCAGATCACGTCGGGGTCACCACTGTTAAGTTAGTATGTTTAGAGACCAACTTAACCAAAAATGCAAGAGAAAAATATTTATATTTACAAATATAAAAACACAAACACATGCTACGTACATCATAACCTTTTGTCCGGTAATAAGCTCGCTCAGGTTGTAGCGTTCAATGTAAAATGTAACTCACGGGTTGGGCTCCTGAGTGTGGTCAACAGTCTTATGGCCACTGTAATTATCGCACTCCCGTTAACTAATGTTTATTAAAGCCGGCACAACAATTTATAACTGTTTTATGAAAGAGGCACTCGCGACATGCACATTGTGGGTTTGGTAACCAAGCACACTCAGACAATTTTTTATATCATATGTTTTTTCAAGCAACGGTGTTAATTTATCATATGTTTTTTATTTTTTAAAAAAAGTAACCGCTACACCGTAATGTCCTTCTGCATATTTGGCCAGAAATATTTCTTGGAGATCTGCTTCCTTGTGGCTCGTATTCCGGGGTGGCTTAATTCATGCGTGGCCTTGAAGATTGGCTTCCTGCACTCCGGAGGAAGGTAGATCCTTGCTTGGGACGTGGAGGTCTCACACAGGACTGGTTTAGTCGCTCCTGGAAGGGTGATTAGGCGTAGACTTAAGTTTGGGTTAGTTTTCATTGCCTTAATTTCGGTATCAGCTCTCCTCGATCCTTGAGAGTGCATCAGCAACTTGATTTTCTGAGCCTTCTACATGTTTAATGTTTGTTGTGAACTGACTAATATAATTTAACCATCTTATCCTGTGTTGCGGAGGATGCTTTCTGGCGCTTTGCATATATTAAGGGTGTATGATCTGTAAGTATGGAAAATTCTCTTCCCTCTACAACAGGTCTGAAATGTCTTACGCTCACGTAGACTGCTAACAACTCGCGATCGTACGCTGACTACTTCTGCTGTGCTTCAGATAAAGTTTTCGAGAAGAATCCTAAAGGAACCCATCCTTGTAAAGTTGTCTCTCTGTTGAAGAACGGTTCCTACACAGTGATTCGAGGCATCACAAGCTAGCGAAAGTTCAGCGTCAGGTTTAGGATATGAGAGTAGTGCTGCTTCTTGTAGAAGTAATTTACACTGCTCGAATGCCTCTTCGCTTTTCTCGTCCCAAGTGATGGTCCTCTTGTCGTTCTTCTTGGAATCATGCAGGAACAGACTGAGTGGCTTCTGTACAGCTGCTGCCTTGGGTAGGCAAGGCCTATAAAAGTTGAGCATCCCTAGAAATCTCCGAAGGGATTTTACATCTTTAGGTTCGAGGACTCTGTGATGGCTTGAATCTTTTCCTTCTGAGGTGCGATGCCTTCTGATGAGACGTGATACTCTAAAAACCGAAGTTCTTGTACACCGAATTCGCATTTTTCGGGGTTCAATGTTAGACCATTTTCCTCAAGCCGACGGAATACTTCAGTAAGGTGTTCAATATACTCCTTCTGGCTTGATGAGGCGATCAGCATGTCTTCCAACAGAATCCAAACAAAGTCAAGGTCACGGAATATTTCATCCATGAGTCTCTGAAGTGTTTGAGCAGCATTTCGCAGACCAAAACACATTCGGGTGGATTCAAATAAAACAAATGGTGTGATAACGGCTGTTTTAGGTAAGTCCTCCTTTCGTATTGGTATGTGGTAGTAAGCTCGTACCAGATCTAACCGAGAAAATGTGGCTTTTCCATGGAGGTTATTGCAGAAGTCCATTAAATTGGGTACTCCGTAGAGGTCTGGAACTTTTTGAGAATTAAGTTGTCTGTAGTCTCCGCAAGGGCGAATTTCTCCTCCTGGCTTCTCTACCACGTGTAGGGCGCTGGCCCATTGGCTCTTCGAAGCTTTGCAAATTCTCTGTTCTACCGTGAGCCGAAATTCTTCTTTTACCTTCTTGTATTTTTCGGGAGGTAATCTTCTTGCCTTCGCAAATACCGGAGGGCCAGTTGTTTCTATGATATGCTCTGTACTATGTGGTGGAGGTTCCTTTGTTGGAGTAGGCCTGGTGATTCCGGGGAACTTTTGAAGTAGGCTGGCAAAAGGGTGATCACGTGGTACAGATGAAATAGCTGAGGACAGCTCTTTCACAACTCTTTCTCTTGAGGTCAGACCAGTTGTCCTGTCAATTAGCTGCTTACCCTTCAGGTCTACCATCAGGTTAAAATGGTTCATGAAGTCAACGCCGATTATAAGTTTAGGCACATCTGCCTGTATAAAATTCCAAGATAGTTCCCTTCTGATTCCCAAGTCTAGCTTCAGTTGCTTGTTACCGTATGTGTTTATTTTAGTCCCATTGGCTGCATACAGAGTAAAGATTTCGGGAGAAGGTCTTCTTTTAGCATCCGGAGGTATCACAGATACTGCAGCCCCGGTGTCTATGAGGAAAGTCTGTCCCGTCCGCTGATCTCTGATGAAAAGGCGGCGTTGGGCTACTGCGGATTCGGTTAACGCCACTTCCGATCCGCTATTTAGTTTTCCTCCGGCTTCGTCTTCTTCCTGTCCCAGGTGCATGGTTGCTCACACTTCTGGGCCTTGTTTTTAAATTTAAAATGATAAAAACATATCCAATCCGGGTTTTTTGGGTTGCTTTTTCGAGCGACTATTTGATCGTCTTCGACAATGATTATTCTCGTGATAATTGCTTCGCCGTCGGGATGTACCTAATTCTGCTACTTGCCGCGATAATTTTTCAATTTTTACCTCTAAGCTGGCTATTATGCTTGCATTCTTGTCCAAGCGGGAATCGGGACGATTGGTTGACAATGAGCAAAGTTCTCCTGGTTGGGTAACCTCTTGAATTTTATCCGCGATTTCCGCTAATTTATTAACATCATTTTGTTCTGTACTAAAATAGCCTATATGTTTTGTGACAGTGCGCGGAGCCATAATGTCTTGATAATGCCATCTGCAACAGTTCCCCCTCCTAACTGTTTCATATGACGTAATAATTGTGAACGTTTTTCTTCCCCTAGTTGCTTCCCTTCCAACAGCTGCTGGAAGCGCTTCGCTTCCGAGTCCGCATAAATACAGATTAACCTGGCCTTTATGTCCTCATATGGCGTGTCACTTGGCCTCTTAACTAAGTCCGAGGCTTGCGCGAGTACGCAAAAATCTATTTTAGGAATTATGGTATAACATTTTGTAAGGCTATTACTTATTATTAGCTCTATTAAAAATGGCTTCAATCTGGCAAAACCACAGCTCGGGATCTTTCTTCCAAAAGGGTGGTATCTTGTCGACTGTAGTACTGTACATGTGTTCTTCGTCTGGGAGCTGGTTAGTAGAGATTGTCCCTTCCATAGGATCGCTAAACCATCGTAGGGAATCCTCAGTTCCAGAGAGGTGTTGGAAAGGTGTAGGCTGGATTAAGGCTGTAATGGCTAGGTGCCTCCTGCATTGTTGCCACAATTCGAATGGGTACACAATGTCGACTGTAGAGAAGGCTGATACTGCCTCAGGTTTGCTGTCTCCAATTCCGTCCATAATGAAATGCTAAATACAATAATAGCGTACTCACAGAAAGTTTCCTTGGTAATCACTCGGTAATCCTTGGTAATCACGTCCTTGGTAATGATTATTATCACGTCGGGGTCACCACTTTAACGAAGGAATCACTTTAACGTTCTTCGTTAAATAATTAAATAAACGTTTCAAACACATCACTTTTTATTTTAGAAAGTTGTAACATATTTAATGAAACATGTAACAAGGACAGTAATTAAAGCACACACGACTTAGGCTACAACACACGCAACACATCTATATTGGTCTCCGCCATTTACATAACTCACTTATATGTTGTCCTGGGGCGTATATTGTTCCTGTTTCCCTACATCACTTTCCGGGGGGTTATCTACAGCTATTCGAGACAAACGTTATTATTATTGTTCCGGCGCACTTCCGCCACAAAACTATAAGAGCATTTCCGTTATTTAATTTGTATAATATATTATTTAAACAAAGTCATGCTAAATTGGCAGACGGAGCGAAGTTATAGTGATCAAACTCTTTGGTTCTGCTAATATATTATCTTATTTCCGATAACTTGATGTTATTGAAACAAATGTGTACTATCATAATAATTAGACGTTAATGGTAATGTTATTATGTAAAAAAGCAATATCCATTTAAATTTGATATAATTTAAAGTATTACTTATTTTAAAGGGAGGGCTACGATCTCCTTCCCCTCACCTATCTTTTTGAATATAAATGATATTATTTTTACGGTAATACTATTATTTAATTCCATCAGGTACATCAATTATTAAAATAATACTTTGAGTCAATAATTTAAGGAAAACAATGGTGATAGCCCTCATGCTGGAGGGGAAGGTGACCGGAGGCTATAACAGTTAATTGAGTTAACTTATTTCCAGTAGAATGCTGTCATTACTGAAAGTAATTTCCACTGAGCTCTACTATTATGAATATAATCTAATGTACAAAACTATGCTTAACCTATGTGTGCTCAGATTGGTTTTTGACAGAAAATAAGTTTCATTTTAGATGATATTTAATTGTAATAAATGCTACCCATGATTATGGTTTGAAGTATTCAAAAAGGTGAGTTAAAAAGTGGAGATGGATAGATTAGGAGCACATTTTTATTTATTCTTCAAAAGTAAAATTTCTCATCTATAAGTCGCCTGCTTGACCCTCACAGGAAAAACAATGGGCACAGACGGGAAGTGTACTTGTAAATATTGAAGCCTTGCCCTGCTCTTTTACGCTCAAACTACATAAGTTATTTTCCTTACTAACATTATTACCTTATAGATTATTTGTTATTGATTTTAATATTATGTTTTTCCGTCATTAATTATTGAGGGAGGGGGGGACAATTGACTGCCCAAGTCTAGATCAAATCATGCGTATATCGCCAAAAATATTTCGATTTCTTCATTTAGAATGTTTAATTAAAATTTGTATAATCTTTTGAGTTTGGTTATTTTTTTTCTTCTAAGCTTTAATTTGTAAATTAAATGTCAAGGGAACTTTTGTCTATGTACTTTTTAAGGATAAGTCAGTATATTTGAAGAATTTAGATCAAGACAGGAGTTTACTATTTCCGGATATCTCCCCGCCTCCCTTCTCTAGTGCGCTGTAGAGATGGGCAAAACCGCTCATTTAGCAGATTTCCCTTAAGGGAAATCAGCTATTGAGGTTGTACTCATGACGGAATTTTCGAAATTTTTCTTCAAATGTCCATCGATCCTACCTAACCTAGTAGATGACGAAAATGAGGTCCGTTCAAAACTGTATATGTATATATATTTGTCTGTTACCGCTCTAGCGGTCGCAATATTTGTTCAATCGTTACCAAACTCGATATTTAGTCGTTTTATGTAAAAAGAAAGATCAAGTTCGTTAATGGCTGAAATCGGACTAGTGAGAGGGGGAGTTTAGAGGGGAGGATTTTCTAAAATTCGAAATATTTCCGTTACTATACGTCGGATCGAAAAATTGTATAGAATCAATCTTAAAGCAAATTAAATTTACTATAGAAAGAAAGAAAATTTTATTTTGGCCCAATACAACTAAGGTATTATACACAAATTGTTACATGATTTTTACAAAATTAAGATGTTTTGATACAGCCTTCGACGTAGTCGTCCCTCAGTAGTTGTACCTAAATTGTAATGAGTGGCTCCACTTGACATAGGAAGGCAGGCATGATGTTTCCTTACAAGTTGTTGGATGTGAACTGAAATAGGAGCAACCTCCAATTCCCTGTGGATTTGGCTGTTCCTAACAAACCAGGGAGCATTTGCCGCTATCCGAAATACTTTGCTCTGGAAGGACTGTATTTTGTTTTTGTGTATGTTGCTGATGCCCAGCCAGACTGGGCAAGCGTATGTTAATATAGGTAGTATAAGTGTTTTGTAAAGTAGTGTTGCGCAAGTCAGTTTG
Organism: Riptortus pedestris; assembly: GCA_019009955.1. NCBI lineage: Eukaryota > Metazoa > Arthropoda > Insecta > Hemiptera > Alydidae > Riptortus > Riptortus pedestris. The sequence continues at coordinate 50,579,030 of CM032228.1, forward strand.
AGTGGTGTATTTTTATTTATTAACGGGTATATTTGTGCTAGTCGTGTGTGTGCTTGTTGCAATTTAATGTGGATATGATGGCGCCATGTAAGTCGTGTGTCAAAATGTACTCCGAGATAGCGGCTGCTCTGGTCCTTCGGAGTCTAAGGAATTGAGTGATGGCCTATTTTCAGTTCAGGAAGATATTCGTTCTTGAAACGACGAAGAGCAAAAATCTTGGCCTGCGTTTTTTCGGGGTTCAACGAAAGCTTCCTCTTCTTGAACCATCTTGAGACCTGGTCGGCTGCTCTTTGGAGATGGAGAATTGAAGTATTTGGGGTATTGTCTTGAGTGAGGAGGAGCGTGTCATCTGCGAAGGTAGCTAACACAGAATTTTCCACCTGCGGGATGTCACTGCAGTAGAGGATGTAGAGCAATGGGCTAAGTATGGATCCTTGCGGTACGCCAGCTCTGATATCCCGGTTCGTGCTGAGAGTGTTGTTTATTTTCACTTGAAATGTTCTTCCTTGTAAGAAGGATGCAATAATACTATATAGGTATGCTGGAGTGTTTCTAATCCTAAGTTTATGGAGCAGTCCTTCGTGCCATACAGTGTCAAAGGCATTTGAGACATCGAGGAAGAGACCTGTAGTATACTGCTTATGTTTAAATCCTTGCGTGATAACTTCCGCTACCCTTTGGAGTTGTTGAACGGCAGAATGATGAGGCTTGGAGGCAAATTGATGGTGAGGGATGAAGTCCATAAGATGATTCCTTTGTCTATCAGTAACCAGGCGTTCTAGGAGCTTTCCCGTCGTGTTAAGAAGGCTTATGGGGCGGTAGCTTCCAGGGTTTCCTCGCGGTGTGCCTGGTTTGTGAAAAAATATGACGTGAGCGTGTTTCCACTTCTCCGGAAAGTACGCTCGTCTGAGGCAGGCATTAAAGATGCTTGTGAGGAGAGCAATACACTTGCGAGGAAGCTTCTTCAAAACTGCGTTGGTTATTTGATCTTCGCCAGGAGATTTCTTATGGGAAAGTTTGTGAATAATTGAGGCAATTTCTTTGGGGGATATAAAGTCAATGTTGTGGTTCGTCAGCCTAGTGTGTATGAAGGATGTGGATACAGTAGCGTCTGTTTCTGGGTCACTATAGTTTGATGTTTGGAATTTATTTTCTAGGTAATCTGCTAGTAATTTAGATTTGTCAGAGTCAGTTAAAGCTGTAGTGTCTCCATTAGTCAGAGAAGGTATTTCAGTAGTTTGGTTGAGTAGTCGTTTTGTCTCTCGTCATAGCGATGGGTCACCAGAATTCATGTTAGTCAAGTATGTTTTGTATTTGTTGATTCTATCATTGTCTAGTTCAAGCCTAATTAAGCGAGATAAACGATTGACCTCGCGTTTAATTTCTGGTTCCCTTATTCGTTGCCACCGCTTGCGAAGAATATTCTTTTTGTGAATAAGCTCCAGAATGTGTGAGGGCGTTATAGTGTGCGCCACTTGGCGATTGTAGGGATTTGCCTAAGGGTTGAATTTTTAATGGCTGAGTAAATATTGTTTGTAAAGGTCGTAATCGCTGCGTCTATATCGTGATTGGTTTGGTAAGAATTTGGGATGATGGTTTTGTCATGCATTTCGGTCTTAAATTTTTCCCAGTCAATGGGTCCAATAATGAGTCTTGTAGGTGGTGGTACTTGTTTTGGTCTGTCCTGGAATGTTATTATTACTGGAAGATGGTCAGAGTCCATTTCTGTCAGTGTGTCGTGGAATATAGGTAAGTGGAAGTTTTGTATTACTGCTATTTCTAAAATGTCAGGTTGATATCGTCTTTGCGTCGGATAAAACGTGGGCTTGTCTGGTGCAGTAATAATGAGTCCTAAGTTTTCGGAAATACTCGTAAGTTGTGCCCCATTATTATTTTGTTTTCTACATCGCCAGGAGACATGCTTACTATTGAGGTCCCCAACCAAAATACTGGGATCACCGGTAAATATTTTTTCGAAATCTGCTTGAATAAGCCTCGTGCCAGGGCGGTTGTAAGCTGATATTATTCTTAGAATGCTGTTATCGTGGAGAACCAAGCCCACCCCAACAGCCTCGAGACGATCAAGGGTCGGAAGCAGTAAATTATGGTGGGTAATGGACTTTTTTACTAATATTGCAACTCCTCCACGTCGTGTTTCTTGGTCCGTCCTGTATATATTGTATCTGGGAGTTCGGTATTTGTCAGTGTTTATGAGGTGTGTCTCAGTTATGCAAGCGATGTCAATCTCATGTCTATTCAGGAAATTGGTTAATACGTTTTGTCTAATCTTTAGGCCGTTGGCATTCCAGTTAAGCAGAGAAAGATTTCTTATATTAATGACTGCCATGATTAACTGAGAATAAGTTGGTTAAAAGCTGGGTTAGAAATGATTTTATTTTAGGGATAAATGGTTTTATTAAACTAAGTAGTATGTCTGTCAATTGATCATCAGAGTGAGTGGTTGCGTCACTGAGTTTAGGTGTTGTGGTCTGTTGGTGCGGTGGCCTGTTTGTCCATGCATTCTGTCTAGGGCGGGTTGTAGAGGAATCAGGGTGTGATGTTGATGTTGGGGGTGGAGGGGGTGGCGATGGCTGGCGAGGGGAACTAGGTGTCTTTTTTGAGGACTTATTTTTAGATACAAGGGGTGTAAAAGTTTTGAATGCTTTGCAGCCCCTGTAGTTAGCTTTGTGGTTTTCTCCACAGTTGGCACAACAGGAATCTTTGGTATTTCGGTTGGGACAAGCGGTGTAATTGTGATCGCCAGAGCACTTACTACACCTGGTGTCTAAGTGACAATAGTTTTTGGAGTGTCCTGCACGAAGACAATTCGTGCACTGAGACACCCTCTTGGATTTCCGCCTTGGCTCAACGATCACAACAGCATTAAAAAGGGCCTTTAAATTAAATATTTCTTTGCTCTTAGCATTGTCCTCAAGCTCTACGGCCATGAGTGGAGTTGGATTCCGTTCTCTATTTAGTAATCTAGTCACTTTGACAACTGGGTACTGAGTAGCGAGTTCGTCCAATACCTCTTTCTCAGAGATGCTATAAGGAACACCTCTAATGATAACAGATAATTTGCTGTCAGCTGGATTTCGAAATGTGTAGTATTTAACGTTCGTCTCGTCATAAAATTTGGTCACATTACGGAAGTCGTCAGTTGATGTCAAGGTTACTTTTATTTTTTTGAAACACTGCTGTAATTTGAAATCAGCTTTTGCAATTGTTTTTATGTCAGCAAGTATATCTTGGTAGTTATCTGCTTCGAGTAAGAATATAGGTGGTATATTTAAAGTCTTTGGATTGCGTTCTGTTAAATTATGTCCGGGTAAGTCATTGTTTTCGTCATTGTCAATGTCTAATAATGGTGAGAAGCTATTGTTTGTTGTTATGGGTTTGGGTTGATTATTAATAACAGCTGGTTTAAGGCTGTACCTGTTTCGCTTTGGTTTTGGTTCGATGAAGAGGTTAGATTCAGTCTCCGCTGACACGTGCTGTTCTTGAGTTGGTTGAGAGAGGTTAGGCAGCTCTGGGAACTCGCTGCAGTAGCTAGAGGTTGTCATGGCAACGTCTTCTGTTACTTCATCGCTGAGGTTAGCTTCGTTAATGATTTTGTTAACGGATTTTCTCTTACCTCCTTCGGTACGGCGGTCCGGCTTCATCTTTCTTCTTAAAGAAGGAGATAAACCTCGCCAGATTTCACTGTTTTCCGACAAATCCACTGTCTATTATACTGAACAAAACAGAATAAATAAAGAGCACAAATTTCACTTGACTATACACTCAGCACGAACAGCTGGTCCTCCAAAATTTACTATAAATATTGTTATATACATTTATTATCTATCTTGAATATTAACCGAGATATTTGCATTTTTATGAAATCGGGGCGGATAACGGATGAGAGTAAAACTTCACGTGGGAAATCTGCTTAGTTTACGCAGCCCCTGCGTGACGGACTTTTCAGGTATCAGATCAGAACCGCTCGCTCTTTGAACTGAACTAGCTCTTTTCCATGACCTCTTTTTCTCACCGCTCACCGACCGCGACCAACACCGAACCTAATCGCGATTCACATCCCAAATCCCAACAATAGCAATCTACATTGCTTGCATTTTAATTTTGATGCCAAGACGCCCTAATTACCTTTATTTTAATTATATATACTTTATTTAATTATATACCTATATAATTATATTTACTTTAATTTTACCAAATAATTTTTATTTTAACTTATTATTTTTAAAAGAATGGGCGATTTGAATTGGGGACATTTAATTAGAAACGGTTTGGAAATTAATTTTTTCATCAGCTTATTGTTGAGATTAAAACCGAATTTGTAAAAGGAATTAGTTAAATGTTTATTCACTTTGATTATTTGAGATCCCATCGCTAAAAGAATTATATAGAATTCGTGAATCAACGTTTTTAAAATTACCTAGCAAATAAAATGCAGAAAACAGATAAATAAACAATGTACATTTGCTTTGTTAATTTCTTCAATTATTAAAATTTTTAGTTCAAATATTGGATATAAAATAAAGCGATAAATAATAACGGCGATCGAAAAGTCGTAACTTGAAAAGAAATCACAAACTGTATTAGTTAAATTTAAACGCTTTCACTGATCACTTTAACTGAACTCAGATGTTGAGCCGTAGAGCGTTGAGGAGCAAAAGAGCGAGTGATTCGTTTGCTATCTGATCTTACAGAGTTCACTTTACTTTGATCTCTTTGAAAGAGCGGTGGAGTGGAGTGGTGAGCGTTGAGTGGTTGGGGGTTGAAAATGACAGTTCTCAATAGCTCACCGTTCCCTCCGCCACAAAAGAGCTAATAACTCTGAGTGAACTGAACTTAACTAGCTCCTCCCACCTGGAAAAGAGCTACCACACTCACTCACCAGTTCCCCCTTCCACTATCACGTTCCGACAAAGAGCTACTACTCTTTTTTTGGAGTCAGTGATCGCTCACTCAGTAAAGTGAACTAGCTCTTTGAACCAGTTCATGAGCGGATCGCCCATCTCTAGTGTGCTGACTTCATCAAAAGTTTAGTGAGCTTTTCCATTATTTTTACTAATGATAATAAAACAACTTGAATAAGGCAAGCGACTGTGCCTATTAATTTTATGGGTACTTGTGTATTATATCCACCACATTTTAGTTCCACGCTAGAGTGCGCTACTGTTTTAAGTAGTACGATTCATTACCCGCAAGGGAGGTTATACTTACCTTATAACCTTCTACGGAATTATAATGATAAATAAAAGAAAACACAATTTTTAAAAATAAAACATTTTATTCACATTTAGGTGGGAAATGTGTGGAAATACCGTTCTTCATATCTAAGAGACACAACTCCCTCATGTAACTGTTCCAATCAATAGCAGTCTTATCAGAAATTTTGAGTTGTTTTTTGCAAAAATTGACAGATGTCAATTCTTCTTACCAGCAGTAAATGAACTTAAATGCATTACAAAATGGAATTTTACTTCCTTCGAACCAAGTGCCAATCCGAACGCCGACTTGCTCACCACACTTTCTTACATTACACTTCCAAAAAAGACTTTTTTTTCCACTATAAAGTTTCATACAATGTGATTTAGAACACTTTCTTCTGATAGCCAAAATATTCCTCTCCTGTAAATATTTAACAGCGTCTTCTTCAGTCGTTGGCAAATCCCAAAGAGGCATTTTTAAAGGACTAAGAAACACTAAACAGCACAATAAACAGCAAACGCAACTACATACGTCAAAAGATAACCTCATTAGCCTGGGAGAGCTAGTGTCGCACTTCAGTAGCGCATTCTAGCGTGGAACTAAAATGTGGTGGATATAATACACAAGTACCATTTTATATTTCCCCTTCGTTTAGCGATTTCCATACTCCAGCCCCCTACTCCCCTCCCTCCAAGCTTTAGTGCATTCACTCTAAAAAGGATGATTTAATTGAGTGAGAAACTTATATTCAAAAATCTCCATAATTATTTAACTACCATTGTCTAACTAAAATCCTTCTTATCATAATAACAATAAATAAGTCTTGAAAAAATAGGCAAGACTAATTAATTAGAATGTTTAGATATTTAAAACCTTCTATATACACTAGTGCATATTTATTCAGTTTATCTTACTTTTAATAAATCTGAATCTTTTTTACAGAGCTCATTTAAAGAAGAACTGAAAGAAGAATTGAAATTCATCATATGATGGAGGGAAAGTGTTAAGCCTGTCAGAAAAAGAAGCAGGTCAGAAGCTGATTTCAAGCTCAAGGATAACCTCTCTATGGGAAGGTCTCTATCTTATATCAAGTAGGGAGTTAGCAGGATTATCCAATACACTCTGAGACATGTGACGGGACTAAAAGCGGAGATCCCATTTTGAGATCGAGATGATTGTTGTACATATTCAAATTGAAATGTTTGTAACCTTATATGAAAAATACATACATATATTAATCCAAAGAAAATCCTTCTCAGTAGAAGGACTAATTGTCACTGTTAACTCATATTTTTTATCTACCTTTCATTTCAAACATATTTTTGTTTTTTCCCCGGGTAATTTTACGTAACACACACTATATATATTTTTCTGCTAACACTCTAGCAGTCACAATTTTGGTTTGATCATTACCAAATGACATTTAAACATTTTATATAAAATAATTTTATCGTTACCAAACTCGAACCGACCGTTAACTATGTGAGTTAATGTGCGGGTCCTAACCTAACTGGTAAACCTAGAGTCGTGGAGTTTAATTCCCACCTGGACAATAAGAATTTATTTAGTAGTGAACTCATTAAAGAAAGTCCATAGTCCTACCCTGGCTAGAAATGGGTGGTAACCTGTAGACAGCCTGCTCCAATTAGTGTTACAAGCACAAAGTTGGTGCTGATAAATAACACAACACACTTAGAGCTTTTAACTAACTCTCATAGAATAAATCTCTCACACAGCAGCTGCATAAAGTATTTAGAATTCGACATTCTAAAATGCCATAATATTATCTCAAGTACTTTTCTATATATATATCCTTTAGAAAAAAAATCATTGAAAGCATTGGCATTTAAGGTGGTCATTAGATAATTAGTGATACAGTAGCTCAATCAGAAAAGTTTGTGAATAGGACCCTAGGTTTTGAAACAAAAAAATAAACTCTAATGTTCTTGTTTGATCAAAATGTAACAGAACAATAAGGCAAAATAAATTAATTTTTAAAAAGATTATTTTTTTGGTAAACCACATTTTATTTTTCACCCATTACCAAATTTCTGCTGCTGGTCCAATTACAGCTATTCAGATTTAAACAAAATGATTAGATAACGAGTTTATAAATACTCTCACTCCCCCCCCCCCTCTCTCTCTCTCTCTCTCTCTATATATATATATATATATATATATATATATATATAAACATATAAACAACAAACTGCCATTGGAAATAAGTTTTACCCCTAAAAGTGATAGACTTCTCTAATATATTATAGAAGAGGGACATCTTAAATTGTGTATTAATAATGAAAATAGTATAGAAAAAAAAGGTGTCTTTAATACAATTTATTTTCTTCAGGTTTATTGCGGTCATTTGTTTGGGAATAATTATGTTTTATCAGCCAGTTCAGAGCCGAGTAATTTAAAAGTAGTGGATACTAAGAAAGTAAAAGTAAGTAAGCCAAAATCAAAAGGTAACAGTTTGAGTTACATCCATTGCATATATGAATAAAACCTATCACTATTTCAGACAGCAGCCATATATAAAACTAACCTGACAGGCATATACTCTGCTGACTGGTATGAGGCTCCAACACAAGTCCGAAGAGTCACAGCCACTACTCGAATCGCTGCTGTCGCATCACATTACTTACTCAAGTTCAAATTTGTATACAAGCAGTAGCTACTCATTGGAAATTAAAAAATCCATAATTTGTATTGCTTATGTTTATTATTATTTACGTCCACTTTATGCTACTATGGCTAATCGGGACGGGTTATCTACAGATTACTACTCTTTCCTAGCAAGGGAGGTCCTAAGAAGTTTATTTAATGAGTCTGTCACTAAATAAATTTCTGCTGCCTAGGGAGGGAATCGAACCCGCCACTCCAGGTTTACCACGCGAGATTAAGACCAACACCTTAACCCGCACGGCCAACCCGAGCCCCAAAAAATTTGTATTGCTTTATTTTATATTAATTAAATATTACTAAAATGAAAATGCTTCATGAAAATAAGGAAATTTAAACAAGTTTCTAAAAAAAGGAAATGTTTAATAAAGATTACCAAAGTTATATTTTAACTAACTTTGATAATCTTTATCCATTAGGACAACAGTTGATTGCATGTAATGTTGTCAGTTATTCAATTAAACTCTTTAAGAAAATTAGAAGCATTTTAGTGATTTCACATAAAATAATTTTTATAGAACATATTTCTTAAAGAAAATACACCATTGAATTCATCAGTTGATTTTTCCTGAAGAGCTTGTCTTCTGCCAGTAAACTTCACTTTGCATTAAAAATTGTTTGGTTCAAGTAAAATAAATAATATTTAAGTCTAATGCACATTTTTTAATAAAACAGTAGAGAACTCTTCTTTCCAAGTTTGTATATAAACTTATTTTTTAAAATATTTATTCTATATTTCCTTATTTATCTTTGTTTACTAAATATAAATCATGGTTTAATTAAATTTTACAGGAAAAATAAGTGCTTGTGACAGTAATGACTTCTTTATGTTTAACGTTATTTTTTTTATTTACCTATTGCATTTTTATGTGAGCACATGCATTATCTCCTTGACTCTATTTGGATAATAAATATACAGAACTTGTAGAAAAAAAATCTTTATGTTGAAAAATATTATCTTAAACAGGTTTTGGGAATTCGTAGGTATATCAGAGGTTTTCCCAAAACTATTAATAAATTTAGTTTTTAACTTGTGTGGGGAGCAATTATTCATAATCCTCTAGAGGAACAGATAAAAAGAGATTTTATGGTAAAGGAAAGCAACAAAGTGGAAATAAGTACAACAATCAAATAGCCTTATGGACCAGCTGTCGTCGCCAAGGAAACCAGGGTTCTGGTCTGAGAAGATATTTAAAGGTATAAAAGAGCAACATTGATAGAGGATCCGAAGGAATTAATACTAACAGGAAAGAGCAAATTATTACAATATTTTTCAGGCAGCATTAATAACATTAAAATAATTTTTTTTGATAAGTTATGGAGGATAAAAACAAAATAATGAAAAAATGTTAAATTTAAACATTTTCTTTATTGTTTATTTACAATATATTTACAAAATGCAAACAAATATTTTGTGCTAGTTTTACAATGTTCGGAGTCCTTCAAAAAGGAACCTGTAGTTCACAATTTCTAACCCTGAAAAGAATTTATTAACTAAAAACTCATTTAAAAATTTCTTGGGGGGAGGGAGGGGGAGTACAACCTTTTTGAAAATAAAATATTAAATTAATTTAGGTAAGTGAAAAATTTCCAGGAAATCTTTCAATGTACATAGTTTATTTGAATAGTATTTTCTTAAATATAAGTTATATTGTATACTTAATTTTGCATAAAGTGAAATATTGGTTATGTTTGATTAAAATCAGTGCTTTATTCCAGAGAATATTTTGTAATTTTTATAGAATTATTGTATTCTTAAAAGTTGTTTATCCAGGAAGGTGCTTCATTTATTGTCTGAGTCGTATATCACATTACTAACATTGCAATAGCAAGTTATTTATTAATAGCAATCAACCATATCAGAAAATGTATCATTTTCATTCCTTAGCACTACTCGTTAACCATAAGTGTTTCTAATTTAAAATGTTGTTACATTTTCTGTGGTCTGGTATACCATACTTCAAGTTTACTTTATTTTCTTCCTCTATGACCTAAAATTGTGTATTATTTATGCAAATTGAAGTCTTTAGTATGGTTTTCAATCAATTATATTAAATTAAATTATCAACCTTTTCTTTCCTTCCATTCTAAACAACCAAGAAATTAAAATTTCAGAGCGTGAATATAATGTAAAAAAAAGGCTCAGGTGGTGGATTATAGTATGGTTAATAAAAAGTCTATCACACAGGAGCTGTGTTAAACTAAGCAGATTTCCCAAGTGCTGGTATAATGCACCAAACTGATAGGTAGGGGTAGGTGGGGGGGGGGTGCAGAAAACAAGAAAGTACGAATAACTCGCTTAATGCATGAAAAAACTCATGGAACAAGAATTGCAGAACATCTATAGTTTAACAAGATTGGTACTATAACATTTTATGATCCGACGTATTAAAACAGAGATATCTCGAATTTTTTAATCCCACCTTTATATAAATATATAGAAAATATGTATAGAATAACATTTATAGATCATTCAATTTCCAATAAGACTGGCTCTATACAATTTTACAATCCAACGTATAATAATGGAAATATTATGAATTTTTATTTTTATTATGAAATTCCCCTGCCCTCCCTCTGTTCCGATTTCAGCCATTAACGACATTGATTTTACATAAAACTATTAAATATTGAGTTTGGTAACAATCAAACCAAAATTGCGACTGCTAGAGTGGTAACAGACAAATATATATAATTTTTAACGGACCTCATTTTCGTCATCTCCAAGGTAGGATCAATGGACATTTGTGGAAATTTTTCAAAAATCGTGTCATGAGTACAACTTCAATAGCTGATTTACCTTAAGTGAAATCTGCTAAAATTGAAACAGGGATCTGAAGCATGGGTAAATGTGAGATTACTCATTTAGGTGAAAATGAGTAAAACAGTAATGTTTTAATTCAAAAAGTGCTTTCATAATCATAAAATTACGAGACTCCAAGAGATTATTTTTTAGGTAAAAGTGGAATTGACTGGTTTTATTGAAGGTAACTTCAACTTTTGGATAGATCCTTCATTATTTGTAAAGGGGTTAGAATTCAAGACAACACATTCTACAGGTTTATTATTTATTTTTTGTCTAGAAGAAAATACTAGGTAGCTCCTTTAGCTAATAAATAATATCCTTATCATTTATTCTCATTCTTGTGTAAATGTAAGTTTCTCAAAAGTTTAATTAAGTTAATTTTAATACCAAGAGTTTTCTATACTCGATGAGTTCATAAATTTCTATGAAGTAGTTTAGTCCTATTCTATTAGTATTTCCTTAACTTCAGTTTATATGACAAATTTTTATTTTCCCCAGAGGATGATCGGTAGTTAATTTAAGTATCCTATACTTATACATGAAGTAAAACCACTAAGCATCTCAAGTTAATCTGGTCCTAAATTATCTCTTCCAGTTAAATTAGGGATGGGATTCTTATTATTAACTGAAACAAAAATATTCAGAGCCACATTTTTAAATCCTCATAAATGTTAACTTACCCATATGGAGTCTGAAGATTAATTTAAAAATTAGGTATTTTTTTTTCTTCTATCATTGTAATTATATTATACCACTATCTTTATTGTTTTAGCCCTGATGAAGGTCTGAAAATCAGGCCAAAACCTTGAGATAAATATACATACTTTGCCTAATTGTATTACTTTCACCGAACCCCAATGATATCTTTCTTTGTCTTTTATCATATATGTGGTAATTATGTGTTATAGCTTTTATTTTTTGTTTCATTCCAAATTCTATAACTGAAAGAGATAGGAGAGGATATGAGTATCTTGCCTAGAGTCACTTATAACAATGAAGTGTCACTTTCATCTATCCATAAGTTTATGTTATTCTATATGTTAAATGTAACATATTGTAATCATAGCAAATATGAAACCGGAGTACCGGTTAAAACATTAAAATTATTCTGAAAAGAAGCGCTGATTAAAATAGGTATCCAATATTTTTGAGTATAACCATTCATCACAATTTAAAGTTCCTTAGTGTAGTTCCTTTTTCCAGACTACATTATATCATAGTTATTATGAATCAATGATGTATAATTCAGCATAACCATTATGAGAGTACCAGAGTAATATAATATTACTATACCATAATATATAGTAAAAAAATACTAATATATTATGTATATTATATTATTTAAAATTTAAGAGGCATTGAAGGAAGAAGGCAAAGGTGGATAAGGGAAAAGTCAATAATAAAATAAGACAAAGCTAATTTTACTTATTTCATATAAACTATATATAATACAAAAATGTACAATTGGAAATATATATTGATCGGTGAGTATTCACAAATCGAACAAGTAATTTACACAATGTGCATAGCTCACACGATTCGACTAGATACAATGGGCCACTTGAGGCTTACCAAATAGCTAGAGATTCTAATAAATAAATATCAATTAATGGCAAGCCAATTTGTGATGCATTTTCGATACAAAAAAAAAAAAGGTAAATTTCTCAACTAGCAAATAACATAATCTTAAATTAAACGGCAGTGAGATAAATTCCGATTTTATAAAAATAAAGTTCCTTAAAAAAAAATAATAATAAAGGTAATGAGGAAAACTTGACTTTGTCAAGGTACATCCTCAAGTCTTTTGGATAAAATTACATAGTATTGTAAACAGGATTGGTGTGTCGCGTGAGCCTAGCAAGGGGATGGGTCTTCCCCTGCTGCTGCTTTTTGTGCGCTGCTTTAGCTAAAACACTAGTTACAACAACCCTAGGCACTGTAGTCCTGATAGGGGGGGCTGGAACTGGTGGGGGTGGCATTGGTTGGGGCCTCGGTGGAGGTGCTTCATACCTCACAACAAGTTCTCGCACAGAGATTTCTTCGAGTGATTTGGATTGCTCACTGCTTGCTGTCTGATTTGGACGCTCACACTGGTCACTAGTAGGAGACGATGGAAGACTCTCGCTGCCTCCACTTCCACCTCCAGTCTTTTTCTCGAATTCCTTTTTCAGGTTCTTCACGTGTCCAGTTTCAGGAGGCTGTGTACGAATATCGTACGAGCCAAAGGAACTATTTCGAGATGGTGCGACTCCCCTGGTATTGTCACCAGACCCCCAGCTACTCTGCCGAGAAACACCCTCTCCTGCAGCCATTCCACTGTCAAATGAACTCCACGATGACTGTCGAGAGACCTACAAAAGTGAAAAGTAAATACTAAGTCAAATTATATAAATATAACTCTCAAAATATTAAATTGAAATTTGATGTGTTTTTTTTAAATATTTTTATTCCCGAAAAACTGAAAAAAATGTGAATATCTCCGTTAATAATCAACATAGTGAAAAAACATACAGAGCAATATTTGTAGAACATTACATTTTCAATAAGATTGGTTCTATACAATATTTCGATCTGTCGCACAATAATGGAGATATTACGATTTTTTCGAAATACCACCTCTAAACCCCCTCCCCCACTGATTGGTTTTAAGCCGTTCTGCCAGAGCGTTAATAGATAAATAAATAATTATATGTATATATATAAACACAGTTTTGAACGGACCTCACTTTTGTCATCTCCTGGATTGGATCGATGGACATTTTTCAAAAATTGTTCATGAGTACATGCTCCACATTCAATTTCCCTTAAGAGAAATTTGTTAAATATGTTGATAAAATTTACCTCGACATGGTCAATACTAGAATACCTCAATAATCATGACATGGTCTGTGGGAGTCAAGAGAGTGTTTTCAATTTTGTTTCTCATTTATTTCCAGGGTACTAAGGTTCAGTAATTAGAAGTTATAAAGTTGACTCTTAAAAATCAACCAAGCATTTTATTACTAAAGAATATCTTATAAACAGAATTTAATGTTTACATTTCATTATGAAGCCAGCAGAATAAGATATACAATACAAGAACACAACAATTAGCGAGAGTGGGAGTTTACTTAAAAGCTGAAAGAAGATTAATACTCAATAAATGATATGCTTTGAAAAATATCTGCTTATAAAAAACAAGAAATTGATTAAATGTGAAATAAAAGAAAAACATTACCTCATGGTTGACAGTTTCTTCTCGGTCGAAAACCCTGTCAACTTGAGTAGAAAATAAATCTCTCCCCCGCCTTTCTGGTTTCTCCTCTTCAAAATGGGATGTAAGGTTTAACACTAGTCCTTTCCTATCACAGTGGTTTCGAATCCCTGGTGTGCTCCGAGATTCAAGAGCACTCACTCTTGTTTTTACAGATGACACTGCATTTTGAATTTCTTGGCTAAGGACAATACAAAACACCAATGGAGGTTTAATAGACAATAAAATAAAGAAAATTTAAATTTTAAATTATTTATTAACGTCCAATTTTTACAACTAAGACTAATTGGGACGGGTTATCTACAAGTTACCACCCTTTTCTAGCCATGGTGGGATTAAGGATTTTATTTAATGAATTTCGTCACTAAATAAATTCCTTTGCCCCGGCGGGAATCGAACTCACCACTCAAGGTTTACCATATAAGATTAAAGTCAACACTTTAGCTCACATGGCTAACCTGAGCCCCAATAAAATAAAGTTTAAGTTAACGGAAGGATCAAAAAGGTCAAACACCTCCACTCTTAATATTTCTTTATTACAGGCAAAGTACTTTCGGGGCGAACCGTCCCATCATCACTCCCCGGAGTCTCGCCGGAGATGTCGGCTCAATAGGAACCAACTCTAGAGCACTGATGATGGGACGGTTCGCCCCGAAAGTACTTTGCCTGTAATAAAGAAATATTAAGAGTGGAGGTGTTTGACCTTTTTGATCCTTCCGTTGACGATGGACCTCCACCAGCCAGCCCAAATCCAGAGCCAGAAAGTTTAAGTTGTTAAAATATAATGACTACTATAAAATAGTATAACAAAGGCACTGGGATCTACTGAATATGTTTTCAGCTATCCTGAATACTGTAAGTTAAAGGTTTTTGAAATTTATTTAACAAATTAACATTATTCATCTCATGTGAAACAGCTCAAAAATGTGGCATTAATAAATAAACATTAGAAAATTTATTGAATTCTACTAAATACTACTATCTTACATATAAATTAAGTATTACTACCTTAAATATTTGTTTGAGGACAGCATATTTAAAAGTGAAGTAGAAGAAAAAAGTTTCTTCTTTGTAAAAGTAATGTTGTTTTATTTATATTATATGTATGTACGTACGGAAACATGCTTACACGCACACGCCCACACACACACCATATAATTAGTGCAGTGAAGCAACTAAAACTGTATTTGCTTCATTTGCTGTAAGGAGGTAGTATATTTCCTTAAAGGAAAATTCACTTGAAAAAGAATATTTATTTTATTAACTTCCACTTTTTGCAACTTAGGCTAAATGGGATGGGTTATCTACAGGTTACCACCCTTTTCTAGCCAGAGTGGGACTTAGGACGTTATTTAATGAATTTCGTCAGTAAATATATTCCTTTGCCCAGGCGAGAATCGAACTCGTTACTCTAGGTTTACCATGGGAGATTAAGGTCAACGCTTAAACTCACATGGCGAACCTGAGCCCCTGAAAAAGAATACATATTACAAAAATTTAGATACTCAAAAGGGTTTTTTTTTTTTTTTTTATTAAATGGGCCTTGTCACTTAATTTAATTCAATATAACCATAAAATAAAATATATAAGTGGTAAGTATTTCCAAGGCTATTTTACTTACCTTTGGGACATAGGAAGGTGAAGTATCCTGTTCTGGCATACACTGTATGTGAGACCATTACACGGCAACCTTACATTGAGGCTATAATTCCTAGCTTCTGGTATAGGTGGAAATGGTGGCAGGGGAGGGGGCGGTGGAGGAGCTGGTGGTGGATCGTCTACCATATCAACGTCCTCTTTCTGGATATCTTCACCATTATCTAAACAATTTAAATCACTATTATTAATATGTAGTAATATTTAAACAGTGTAATTCAAGAAAGTTATGGGCAGCAACTGCTAACATTGTTGCAACACCAATTATTGGCTGTTTTCAAGTTTTTAGAAGCCAATTATATACTATCATTAAAAACTTTTTTTTGAATTTCTCCTGAGTTCAAGTTCAATTTTCACCTGACTGTATTATAATGTACAATACTTCTGATAAATAAACAATATTTAGAGCATAGTTAAAAACTTGTTCGTTCAGTCCAGCACATGGGGAATCGGAGGAGGATTTGCTTAGTTTAAGCAGCCCTGCAGGACAGAGTTTTTTGTATCAATATATTAGATCAAAATTTCTCAAAGGAAAATATTTACACAAACATATTCTGATCATCTTGAGTGATGTAATTCATATATTAACATTGACTATTGAGACAATTCATAATCAACATTGACAAACTTTTCCATTGCAAGAACTATGTGTTTGCAACTGGGTAAGGTTTTAGCAGATTTCACTTAAGGGAAATCATTAATTGAGGTTATTCTCAAGACGCAATTTTTGAAAAATGTCTATCAATCCTACCTAGTAGGCGACAAAAATGAGGTCCGTTCAAAATTTTACATATATATATATAAATATATATATATATATATTATTTATTATTATTATTTGTTTCCTTCCTATAATAACCCTATAAGAAGGCCGTTTATTAGTTTCTGCATGTCCCATGCAAGTTAGCATATCACATGCATTTGTAGTGGGTTACAATTAATTTATACATAGATTATTTCAAAAGTATGAGATACATATATAAAAAATTAACAATAACAATGTTAAATTAAAGTAAAAACATATAAAGAGAAGATTATTAGTCTTAATAGAAAAGAAAAAAAAGAAAGAAATAATGAATATCCATAAATATTTTAAGTATTGTAGTTGTATCAGCCCTAATAAGTATTTAACCGATTAATTGTATCAAACGCATGTTCTGCAAATATTTTAAAAGCATTATTATATTTTAAAAATAACTTGTCGTCTTCTATTGGAAATTTGCCTTTTTTTTGTTCTATTTCTTGTTTTAGTTTTTGTCGTGCATTAGTCAGTAGTCTGCAATCGTATATTAAGTGTTGACTTGTTTGTGGAGTTGAGTAATCACAGGGGGAAGTATTGTTGTATTTTATGTTAAATCATTGGTAGTAAGAGTTCAGTGTACCATGTCCTGTTACTAATTGTATAATGTAAAAGTCTGTCTGTATTTGCTGTAGAAATATGTGTTAATGTTTGGAATGAAAAGTTTTAAATGTTGTCCTTTATTAGTTACCGTCCATTGTTGTTGCCATTTTTCAGTTAGATGAGCTTTTAACATATATTTTACGTGGGCTTTGGAGATTTTATTGTAACATTCTGGTAATTGGGAATCTTTTGAAGCAGACTTAGCAGCTCTATCGGCCAATTCATTTCCAAAATTATCAGAATGTGCTTTAACCCATGAAAAGTATATGTTAATATGATTTAATTCTGCTATAAGTTCTCTGATTTGTGTTGTTAACGGGTCATAGGTTGTACGGTTCTGTAGTTTTTGTATCGTTATTTTACTGTCCGTGTATATACAAAGTGTATTATGTAGTGTATGTTCAGTTTGTATTTTTTGTAAGGTTTTCAGTATAGCGTATTGTTCTGCTTGAATGTTTGTGCAGTTGTGTAACAGTCTAAATTTATGTATCTCTGTCAATTCCTTATCAATGAATATTACACATGCGCAACCTACATTTTTCCCATCTTTAATCCCATCTGTATATATTTCCGTTTTAAAAGGTTTATTTCCTTGATGAATCAATATACTTGGAAATTTGCCGGGGTGATACCATCTTTTGTATTCCAATTCTGATTCAACAAATTCAGCTTGAATATCGTTTGAATTAATAGACCTTTTAAGAAGGTTACATTGATCAACAAAAGTATGCTAATAAATCAATGGGGACTATTTTAGCTAGAACGCAGGCTGCATCATACGAAACTGTTTTAAAGCCCTTTATAATTTTGATTGCCATCAGTCTTTGTACTCTTTGTAATTTCTTTAAGTTATGTTGTTTGTTAAGTCCAGTGTGCCAAATGTTTATTCCATACGTAAGGGAAGGAAGGATAGCACCTTTATATAATATGTGTAATGTGCCTGATTTCAGTCCCCAGGTGTTTCTTGCTGCTATAAATAATGTGTTGATGAGTTTCAATAATCGTTCTTGTAGTTTGTCAATATGAGTATTCCAATTTTACTGTCAAAGAATATACCTAGATATTTAATTGAATTTACGTTTTTTATGTCTTGACCTTGTATATGTATATGAAAAGGTGGAGGTGATTTTTTATGAGTAAAAATAATGTATGAAGATTTTTGAATATTAAAATATAGTTTAATATATATATATATATATATATATATATATATATATATATATATACACATATATTTATATATAGATAGATAAACACAGATATCTATCTAAACATTTATCTGTTATTGCTCTAGGGTTCGCAATTTTTGTTTAATCGTTACCAAACTCGATATGTAAGCATTTTATGTAAAACTAAAGATTAAGTTTGTTAACAGCTGAAATCAGAATGGGTGGAGGGGTGGACTTTCGAAATATCTTTGTTAGTATAGTCGGATCAAAAAATGTTACAGAAAAAATTGTATTACAAATTTAATGTACTATAAATGTTGTATGCATATTTTCTCTATCAAGAATATTAACCAAGATATTTGCATTTTTAGTTTTCAGCCTTCAGTAAGTTATACCTAATGAGTCTTTTCATGAAATCTTATAGACCTATTCTAGTGAAACTATTAATGTTCTACAATAGTTGATCTACGCATTTTTTTATAACTTAAATATTAAGTGAGTTATTCGTGTTTTTTTTAATTTCAGTCAGAATTAGCAGTAAGATGATACTACTAGTGTGTTATACCAGCATGTGGGAAATCTGTTTAGTTTATTCAGCTCCTGCAAGACAGACTTTTAGCTTTGTCTTCAAGATTTAAAAATAAAAATTGTTTTTTACTATTAAATAAAAACCCTAGCACAATTTATTACTTGAGAAACCCAAAAAAAGTTTAAATAAAACTGATCCAGAACGAGTATAATTATACATACCTTGTGATCGTGCTGTAAAGATACTATTGGCCGTCACGTAATCTGGAGACCATGACTTAGGTCGGGCAACGCCATGGAGGGGAGGCAATCGCTCCTCACTCTCTCCTTCACTAACACTCCTACCTCCATCATTCTCCTCACTCCTTTCACTACTCCTCTTCTCACCCCGACAAGGATGTTTCGACTTAAGATTAGTTTCAGACTTGGATCGCTGTAACTTTTCCTTATTCTTCATAGCATCTAATATACCCTGAAAAAGAATATGTGATTAATTGTAATAGACCTTATGGACACTAGGTTTTTTTCCCCTAAAAGTAATGAATAAGCATAATATTTCAAATTATATAACATCACACAGCTAGTATATATTTTGACTAAAGAGCTCTATGCCACTTTTGCACAGGTTTGAGGATCATAATATTCTTTAATTAAGGTGTGTGTGTGTGTGTGTGTGTGTGTGTGTATATGTGTGTGTATATATATATATATATATATATATATATATATATATATATATATATATCTTTGGAAGGGTTTGGTGGAAGGTCAAGTGGTGAGCTTTAACCATTCACTGGCAAGGTGGCATTTCAGACCAAAAATTGATATTTCCTTAGAAATAGATTCAAAGACTCTCCACGAGGCTAGTTTTAGAACAATGTACCATTCTTGGAATGGATATAACAGAAGTGATGACAAACCATCCATTATGAATGTCCAAGAATCTTAAATTCAAAATATAGTTCTGATTTTTTTATGATGAGATTAGGACTAACTACATCAAGCCAAGAAGGTCCAGAAAAGCAGCAATTCTGAAATTCTGATCCACAGAAATACACATTTAAAATGAACAAGGCACACTGCCTCTGAACGTCATCACTATTACTGTAGAAAAATTATAATATTTCTATTAAGCGTCGTTCACTTGAATCATTCATTCTTTGCGTAAATGAGCTAGCGTAGTGATTAATATGTAAGACAAAGAAGATTATCTTTTTACTTTTTACATTAAAGACAAGAGAATAAGTACAAAAATAATAGTTATTCACAAACAATTATAAAAATATACAACAATTCTAATAATCAAATAGACAATTAACTGAATAGTAATTGACTAACTCTATGGGCATAGTGCATTTTCTTTGTCCCCCCCCCCTCCTTTGACAGATTTTTTTTTTTATTTATAAGCCACTGACTATTGATAAAGTAAATTAACCCAGCTCATTAAAAAAGCATACAACTTATCATTAGTCTGTATTCTTTAGAGACTTCTGATTCTAGCTCCACCGGAAATTCATGTCACAAAATTTTATCAGTAATTATCAATGGCTAAAGGTTAGTACATTTTTCAGGACAAAAATGCACACGAGTTTGCTGTGGCTATGCATTTTTTTCATTTTTTTTTTTTATAGTGTTTCATAACAGCTTCAAAGGCCACTAATCTCATTTTGTTCCTCCTCCACCATGCAATTAACAAAACACTAATAATATTTATCAAAGATGTAGAAGAGAATAATTTACCTGATACGTTTCTAATTGTGCAATAAAACTTGAATTTGGTTTAATACACTGTCGTTTATTTTGTACATAGCTAAGTGCTTTCTTCAAGTCCCAGCTGTAAGCTTTCATAGCATATGCAATAACAACTGATGCTGATCTGCTAACACCCATCTTACAGTGGACTAGAACTTTTGAGCCTTCTTTCCTGTAAACAAAAACAAATAGTTCAATTTACATTATTCTAATCGCCTAAGTAATTTTAAGCTAAAAACAAGTACAACAGATATCAACTAAGAAGCATCACTAATAAGTATCAATAATCTGTTAAAGTGACTACCATCTGAAATAAGCTTAAGGGATATCAGCTATTGAGGTCCTACTCATGACGAGATTTTTGAAACTTTTCCTCAAATAGGTCCTTTCAAAATTTTAATATATATATATATTTATCTGTTACCGCTTTAAGTCACATTTTCTGTTTTAATATTATCAAACTTGATGTATAACCATTTTATGTAGAAATAAAGATCAAGTTCGTGAACAGCTGAAATTGCGGAGAATTAAGAAAATTTTAAATATCTTTGTTATTATACGTTGGAACAAAAAATTATATAGAACCAATCTTATTGCAAATTTATTGGCCTATAAATGTTTTCATGTAAAGATTTTCTTTATAAATATTCTCCGAGATATTTGCAATTTTTAGTTTTCAGCCTTCTGTAAAACCCCACTCCAACTCCTGCTCATGTCATATTAACAACCAAATATTCTTTTCATATACAGGCTATACAGGTATTAGGTAACAGCTGAAACAGAGCGAGGAATAGGGGGGGACGAGGGTCGAATTCCAAAATTCATATTTCCGTTATTGTGAGTCACATTGAAAAATGTTATAGAACCAATCTAGTTAAACTATTGATGCTTTACAATTGTTGTTATAAACATTTTTTTGTAACTCAAATATTAAGCCAGTTCTTCATACTTTCTTTTTTTCAACCTTCAGTAAATACCCCACTCATTGGATTTTTACTTAGAAATGGAGAATATATTGTGAGTTGACCACTACTCTGTCATTCCTGAGCATGGGAAATCTGCTAAGTTTACAAAGCTCCTGAGTGCTGAAATTTTTTATTCTAGAACAATCTTAACTTCTAAAAGTACAAGAATAATATTTAGAACTTACTTTGCTTTTGTAATATATTTAAAAGTATTGTCCCAGTGCTTGAGGAGATCTGTTTTTTCATCGTCATATACTCTAATATTGAGGTAATCAAACATTCCAGGGAAGAAATTATCTATTTCCCTTGTTACATTCAGTATATGGCAAACCCTTAAAAAAAATGAATAAGATACAATAAATCATTTGTATGATTTAGTTTCAATTTAATAATTTTCACTCAATAATAATATTCTTTAGATACACTTAAATAAATAGAAATATAAGAAAAACTATATTAAACCTAAAAAATAAATAAACCAACCCCCCTCCCCAAAAAAAAAATTAACAAAGTTTGCAATATGTTATCAGACGCTTGCTTAAATATGTATATCAAGAACATGAACACACCACGCTCACTTGACCGCGTGCACACACACACACACACACACACACAAGTATTCTAAGAGAACACATTGCCAGAATGTAAAACTGTGAGTTTCAATATTCTTAAATCAGTAGTCATAAATTCATGGCATTTATTTAAACCCCAAGTTCAAGTGACAAATCTTTAAAGCGAAGATATGTTTTCTTGAAAATTGATGTGAATATATACTTTCTTCGGGATTAGGAAAATAAGATTGCCAATTTCCACTATTATTCAATTGGTAAATCAACTTTTGTTTCTACGCTATGATATAATAAATCCAGAAAACAAGCTGTGGCCAGTACTAATCCTAAACTAGTACTATTAACTTAGTTCTCTCAAGCAAAATAGAAGATATCAGTTTCTCTTCTACACCCATTATTGTGATAGACGTCAACTTTCCCCAAATTATTGCTGGTGGAATATGACGTTCTTATTTTCCCGAAACATAACAGAAACAAATTTTCTTCCGAATGAGTTATGGAAAAAAAAAATTAGACAAACCCATTCTTGTTTAGTTCTTCTAGATTTGAGGCATTCCACTCAGAACCAAGATAGACATGGGGAAAAATTTCTGTTGCTTCATCCATTTGTCCAAGGATGACCAGCATCTCCTGGTCTATAAATGACTTGAATTCGCCCAGGTCAACATCTAAATTTTCTTCAAGCTTTGCACGAACTTGTTTTGATGTCACCTCGTCCAAATCAACAGTCATCATTATTTCCTTTAGAGCTGCCCTAATGACACGCTCAGTCTCCTCCCTTTCAGTTGGCCTATGAAAAAGATAAAAAATGGAGATACAATAAATAAAATACTTATAAATTTCAGAATGGTTAATAATGTCACCAATTAATAATAAAGAAAGAAACAAATTATAATCTATATTTCTTAGTATAAAGTTGAACAAATGATTAATTCTTAAAGCAGTTTTAAGTTATAGAAATATTTGCAAAATTATGTGTTTTTAAACATAATTTGGTAAGAATAAAATACTTAGGTAAAATAAAATTTTCCGCTCAGTTTTTAATTAATTTCAAATCATATTCTAATTTTATAAGGCAATGATGTTTTCTTAAATAATCAGTAAAGTTTGTTACTTTTCAGAATATACTTTGATATATCATTTAATCTGCAAAACTAAAAAAAAAAAATATGTGGAAGTTGTAATTAATCATCTGGATAGCATTAATCGTCAGTATATATTATTATTCCCAATTAGCCATAGTAGCAAAAAGTGGACGTTAAGAAATAAATATATTATTATTAATCTTATTTATAAAATGCAAAAAATTATTTAAAATCTATTTAAAAATAAAATTCAACTAAAATTTGAAATCTGTATGACAATGTTACAGGATACAGTCCATTTCATGTAGAATCAAAAGATGTTGCCCAGCTCAGAAAAGTAAATATTAATATTTTTCTTGATTCAGTGGGCTTATTGTTTATTAAAGTCCACTTCTTGCTACTATGGCTAATTGGGATGGGTGACCATACTTTTCTAGCCAGGGTGGGACTAAGGATTTTATTTAGTGAGTTCGTCACTAAATAAATTCCTATTTTCCAAGGCGAGAATTGAACTTGCCACTCTTGCCTCTCTTTAAGGCCAACGCTTTAAACCTCATGGCTAACTCGAGTCCCTCAGTGGGTTTTGCATTTAGAAATAAGTGAGTTTTAAATAAATAGTTGAGTAAAATAGTATTCCTAAGTTGAAAAAAGAAAAAAATATTTGAATTTCCTATGACTCAAGGCCGGGCCTCCTCACTGTCTAGGCCAGTCAGCACTCTGCTTAGGTATAGATAATAGGAGTGTGAATTGAAATATTCTTCTCTTGAAAGTCATTTTATAACTTGCATCTTGCAGTTTTACTTAGATGAGGAGGCCATTAGCTCTCTGGGATGCCTTAGGTTCCAGCCCGAGAAGATTCAAGTGTGTATAAATAAATAAATTTATATTTAAATGTACGTATGTATGTATATACACACACGCGCACGCATACACACACACACACACACACACACACACACAGGGTCTTTCAAAAAGAAAGAACCGATTTCATTAAGTTATATCTTATTAACAGACAGTAATACAAGAAGACATCATACAAGCGATGCTGGAAGTGGAACATCATGATGATGATGACACCATAAAACTTCAACACCGGTTAAATACTTGTGTCTTTATTGCAATCTTGCATATAGCTTCTGTGTCTTTATTGCAAGATATAGCTTAATGAAATCGGCTCATTCTCATTGAACCCTGTATATATACATGTTATTTAAATAAAAAATAGTAATATATACTGATGGTGCTATTCTGTCCATCCTGTTAATATATATGTATTTGATACTCACTTATGCCTAACGGAATCGGGAGAGGGTGGTCTCCGGGACTCAAGACTGTCCATGGCATGCCACTCATTGAGGCAGGACTGGTCGCTGGCGATACAGCTCTCATAGTGAGAAACCCACTCATGTGTCAGGCCACTCAAGAAATAGTTATGCTCCCTCGCCTTGCTGCTCACCTTGTGCAGCGTCTGCAATGCTGACCTACAAAACACATGAAACAATTGATAAGTAAAGAGTACATAATGAAAGGTGCCTAAATACGACATCTAACGTGCACAATGGAATTGGCATGTTCACAACAATCATGAAGCTAAAGGTAAGGTGCCCAAAGGAAATAAGTTTATTTTTTTTAATACACTATCCCATTATAATTTTGATCATTAGAAGAAATTCAAAACTGCTGTTGTAAATAGTTAAGAGTTAATGTTGCAAGTTTAATCCACCTGAAACTATTGACTGGATCTTTTTATCACTAGTTCATTTAAAATATTTTTCCCTTGAGGAATCTCAAAAATAAAGTCTTGAATTGTGGTTGAACTCTATGATGTAATTTCCAAAATTTTCCACTGATCTTACCCATGAGGAAACAAAAAATCAGGTCCGCCAAAATTTTGGCTTGATTGTAACCTAATTATATTCAGTTGTTACTTTAATTAACAGAAATTTTGATAATAATACAATCAAAATCAAGGCAAGTTAGAATTTGATAAAACAAAATTATATGAAACTAATTTTCTTAATAATATAATTAATATTATTTCTTTTAAATTTGAATATTAACAGAGTAATTTGTATTTTTGCATTTTCAGTCTTCAATAAACCCCCACTCCTACCAATACGATTTTCTCTCAAGCCAAACAACACCACTAAACACCTCCATCTCCTGCTGAAGATTTACATTTTGTGAGGGTATCAAAAAGACAGGGATAACAATGTGCAGTTGGCATTATCATGCAGGTATAACACCATGAAATCAATATATGCCATTGGTGCTAAAGTCAATTTAATTACTTATACATTTTCACAATTAGATTTATAAATGTATTTTAAAATACAGTTTCAACAAACTGGTTTGTATATGGGTTGTAAGATGGCCATAAAGGTTTAGAAGCACGGAGCCTGTGGTTAACCAGAGCTTGTTACACAGAGCAACGGTGCAAGTATATGAGGTTTGTACATACATCTTGTTTCCCTGCCACTCTGAATGCTGTTTTCATAAGAAAGTATAGCATTCTTCTATTCAAAATAGCTTCTCATCTGCCTCCAATCAATATTTTATGGGACCAGGACTCCCGCACATTGTTTTGCGCATTGCCAACAATTCATTTAACTGTGCAGAATCTTGTTTAATGGCATTAATGAATAATTTGTACAGTATGTCAACCAACAATAAATTAAATTCAATAAATATCTTTCAACAGCCCAAGCTGCTTTCAGGTACCTCTTCAGGGAGCCCAATTCCTGGCTCGCATTACTTTATTTTAATTAAATATACCTAAAGATGGTAACATGAACTGTTGAAAGGTTTATTATATCCACCACATTTTAGTTCCACACTAGAATGCCCTACTGAAGTGCGACGCTAGCTCTCCCAGGCTAATGAGGTTATCTTTTGTCATAGTTGCGTTTGCTATTTATTGTGCTGTTTAGTGTTTCTTAGTCCTTTAAAAATGCCTCTTTGGGATTTGCCAACGACTGAAGAAGACGCTGTTAAATATTTACAGGAGAGGAATATTTTGGCTATCAGAAGAAAGTGTTCTAAATCACATTGTATGAAACTTTATAGTGAAAAAAAGTGTAATGTAAGAAAGTGTGGTGAGCAAGTCGGCGTTCGGATTGGGGTGGTTAGGGGTTGCGACAGCACCATGGGAAAAGAAATGGAGACACATTTCGGTGCATTTTAAATTGTATTTCCACACATTTCCCGCCTAAATGTGTATAAAATGTTTTATTTTTAAAAATTGTGTTTTATTTATCATTATAAGTCCATAGAAGGTTATAAGGTAAGTATAACCTCCCTTGCGGACAAAGAATCGTACTACTTAAAACAGTAGCGCACTCTAGCGTGGAACTAAAATGTGGTGGATATAATACACAAGTACCTAAGTTTTTCATTTCTATATGGTGGTGGTGAGGTGTATTCTTTTCAAATTCCACACTCAAATGAAATCTCTGCTTTAAGAAACTGAGATAAACATATATAAACCTACTTTTTTGAATTATACCTAAGCTAGCATAAATAAAGCAATATTTAAGAAAATGTTGTATTTAGCTAGAAGTAAGTGCAAGTCAGAAGACTGCACATAATATCCTGGGGCCCCAACAAGGATAGAAATGACTCATATGCCCCATCTAAAAGGGGTAATTGGAGGTTCCAGCATGAATTATTCAAGTCTCTTGCTACATTTTCATATGAAATTATTGTCTACTCCACTTCTTAGAAAAGTGAGGGCAAGCCGACTGGCATTCTGAGAATATTGGTTTCAACTTCATTTACTAGCAAATTTCCCTTAAGGGAAATCAGCTATTGAGGTCGTACTCATGACACGATTTGTCCATCGGGTGAACGTGCATTTTAGTTCCCCCCTTGATGGCGCACGATGATGACGGCGGCCATCTTGTTTTTCTAACACGGAGGGTGGGGGTTTTGTTTTTACTTTATCTTTTTTAACACTTTAAAATTTCCAAAATACGCCATCGGCGGTTAAACCCGGGGGGGAGGGGAAGGTGGGTAATTTTAACTTAAATTTTGTTAACTCACCTAATTTACCAGGCGCATGTTCTTCCCACATTTTGGGCATCCGTATGTAGGTGATAAGAATCCTACTTTTATACACCATTCAATAACGGCACGCTTTCCCTGCACTTCCAATTGTGTAAAAAACTTAGTCGTGCACTCACTTTGAGCCATAGCTAAAACGGATACGGTATTAATAGTAAACACTAGCAAAAACAATATGTTGGACGGTAGCAAGAAACAAGATGTCGGACAGTGACGTAACAAGATGGCGGCTAGGGGGATCTAAAATGCACTTTAGCAGTCCATCGATCTTACCCAGGAGATGACGTAAATGAGGTCCGTTCAAAATTATATAAAGTCCGTCACGCAGGAGCTGCGTAAACTAAGCAGATTTCCCATGTGAAGTTTTACAATAGAGAATTCTCCATACTGGTAACACAACACCATGGTGATTAAATACAAACTGAGAAATCTTTCAGTTAAATAAAATAAATTCCCAACTGAAACGGCTTCTGAATTGTAAGAATAATTTATATTTTAATATCTCAAATTTTAGTAGTCCAAGAACTAAAGAAGGGGAAGGGCGGACGAACAGAACATATTTGCATAAATCTCACAAAGGAAGGAAGGTAAGGTAAGGTTAGGAACGACAGGTAAGGTTAGAAGAAGCTTTCCACCTGAGCCGAGAAGTTACGAAAATGGCCGATCTTATCCGAACTATACCCGACCACAGACTTCATAAAAATGCAAATATCTCGGTTAATATTCAAGATAGAGAATAAATGTATATAGCAATATTTATAGTAAATTTAATTTGCAATAAGATTGGTTCTATACCATTTTTCGATCCGATGCATAATAACGGAGATATTTTGAATTTTCGAAATTCCCTCCTCTAAACCACCCCGTCCTCTAGTCCGATTTCAGCCATTAACGAACTTAATCTGTCTTTTTACATAAAACGGTTAAATATCGAGTTTGGTAACAATCAAACAAAAATTGCGACCGCTAGAGCGTTAACAGACAAATATATATATATATATATATATATATATATATATATATATATATATATATAATTTTGAACGGACCTCATTTTCGTCATCTCCTGGGTCGATGGACATTTGAAGAAATTGTTCGAAAATCGCGTCATGAGTACGACCTCAATAGCTGATTTCCCTTAAGGGAAATCTGCTAATATATTTGTCTGTTAACGCTCTAGCGGTCGTAGTTTTTGTTTGATCTTATTGCACGTTAAATTTGCTATAAATACTGTTCTATACATTTATTCTCTATCTTGAATATTAACCGATATATTTGCATTTGTATTGTGTGTGTTTTCGCGGAAAACTAGTTCGGCCGTTTCCGTAACTGTTAGTCCCTCGTGAATTGGTTTACAGATTCGTTACTACTACTGTTATATCTCTATGGTAAAACTTCACGTGGGAAATCTGCTTTGTTTACGCAGCCCCTGCGCGACGGACTTTTTTAAAATAGATATGTATATGATTCAAATCATAATCTGATTTTAGGAGGTGCCTCTCTCTATGGAGTAGTGCTATTAAGAAAATGTTTTGTTTTGAGATTTCTATTGAATTATAGGTTTTGACCTTCCTTGAATCCATATTGTCTAGATTCATGTGACAACTGTACCTATCTCATATTACTAACATAACTTTCGATATTTCTTTTTTCCACTTGTCTTTTTAATCAAAGACGACTGAGGATGGGAGATGTTAGAGGAGGCAGAAATAAATAATCGCAAATTTCTAAGACTCTATTAGAGAGACAAAAAAATTGTATTATATGAACTAATTGTGTTTATCATAAAGATTATAAATCGTGTTCTATGGCATTTTTGGATTGGAAGAGTGAAATCGAGTATAACTTTCAAATAAAATCGTGAAGTGCATTAAAACATAATGTTTATTTTATTTAAAATTAGTACAAGGAAGTAATTTGGTGCCTACATCAGATTTTTACAAATAGTAGAAGTTATTTAATTTAAACAAATGAGTAATTGACTATGATTAGGCAAAGGAAATAGATTTTCTTTATTTTTCAAGCATAATAAATATATAGAACTAGACATATGACCTAAAATCTAATATTCACGTGACTTTAAAGTTACATTGTACTAAGAGTATGGCTAGATGTTTTTGCTTTTGTAATGTTTGATATGTTATTTATTAACGCCCACTTTGTGCTATTATGGCTAAATGGGGCGGGTTATCTAGAGGTTACCACCCTTTTCTAGCAAGAGTGGGGCTAGGGATTTTATTTAATGGGTTTGTCACTAAATAAATTCTTATTGCTCGGGTGAGAATCGAACTCGGCATTATAGGTTTACCATACCTCAAGGTTTAATGCGATAGTATTTTTCTTCTTAAGCTAATTGAGAAAAGGCAAGAAAAGGTTAAGAGGTTTTTTAGTAAGAATTTTCCGAGCTAGAAGCAAATGAACATTGAGCCGATCAAGATATTCACAGAAGTACGTCAATACTGTTTCAATATTTAAGCAGTTGATATGCAAGACTAATATACGGTAGGGTGGGAAAATTACAAGACTTTATTGGTGATAACAGACACTAAAATACTGTTGTAATATACCTAGCATTAACACGTAAAATATGAGTAATGTACGCCATATACAAGTAGAGGAAAGGAGTATAATAAAATGTCAAAGTGGACTTTCATTTTTCAGCAATTAGAAATTACAAAACACCAAGAGTCATGAAGCAATGATAGCAGTAAACATAACTAATGATTTTCCCTCCACAAAACGAACAACATTCCAAACCACAATTCCATTTACGTAAAGATGTTTACGACTGGAGTTAAGAAATAAATGACATTTTGATTTGTGGTTTAAACATGTGTAGTCTAGTTCTGAGCAGGAGAGGATTATAGGCAAAGACGGGAGCACTTTGTCGGCTTAACGTGAAAGTAATGTAGTAGCGGGTGATTCGTGATCTTGCGTAACGAGGGTAAAGAGATTTTATCAAGAGTAAAGGAGCCTGTTATATTTGACATTAAATATGACGGGCCACTCTTATATAATCATAACACTCCACTTACAGAACCCCAAGCGGTGATCAACTTTTATGTGGTAATAAAAAGTCTGTCGCGCAGTCCCATGCGTTTATTAAGCAGATTTTCCATTTCATCAATAGACTTGTCATCATCAGAAATAGGAAAGAAAATAGGCAAAATGGAAAGTTTTAGCAGATTACCCTTTAGGGAAATCAGATATTGAGGACGCACTCATGTCGCAATTTTCGAAAATTGGAATTTATTCTAAGCTTAAATACCAAATATTCTTTTCAAGCGACCATTATTATGTGATTTCTGAGATTCCTCTGCATTTATGCGGGATAGTTGCATATTCGCTGTGTGATGACGTCAACCATTAAGATTTTACGTTGGTGTTTAATGAATACCATACTTAACATTTTACCGTTTCAGTCAACACTAAAGATCATATTTGTCATAGGCAGAAATCGGACATGGAATAGTAGGGGTATAGGAAATGTCATACAACTAAGAACCAATCTTGTCAGCCTTCAGTACAGCCTCCCCTCCACCATCTATTTTGTAATTCAAATATTAAGCGAGTAATTCGTATTTTCTGGTTGTCAGTCCGAATATGTAGTGAGAGGGGATCACTAGATCACTAGTGCCTTATACCAACACGTGGGAAATCTGCTTAGTTTACGCAGCTCCTACGTGACGGACTTTTGTGATCAGAAGTTTGAATAGAGGAAGTGCCACAGAATGCACTGATAAAGCTGGTCTTCTGGATGAATCATAATCAGACGGAACATATATTCAATCTCAAATAATTAGGGATGAAGTTAAAACAGATAAAATAAAATACTTCCGAAGTTGAATCAACTATTAAGGAAGTCGTTTAATGAAATTCCGGAAGTCGATTATCACTGCCATTAAGAGAAGAAGAATTTTAGAAGTATTTCAATGGGTTTTGGTAAACTTAGGCATTTTACGGTGAGAATGGAAATATTTCGGAGGACCGTTAATTGCCGGCCCACACGTTCCTTGTCACTGGATTACGAATACCAGAATGGAGTTCCGACACTGGGGATGACATCTTAGCTTGCCTTCGATTCTATATTTCTAGTATATTTAAGGACAGATTTACACACACGTCATTATATAGGGTATATAAAACTACGCATAAAATATTACCGTACTGTGGAAATAAGAGAAGTAAAAGTGCGGGCTTACTGAGGAATGAATACAAAAAAAAAATGACTCAATTATTATGAGAGGTAAACAAAAATAATTAAAGGACAAAAAGTCACAGGAAACAAGCATAATAACGATTTTTGCTATTTTACAATGTATTCATACACTACTTCCTTGCCCAAATTCAGCAATAAAAGAAAAGAGTACTTCAGTGCCATCATGCGCTGGGCAAAAATTAATTATTTTCAATATTTGTGCAGACATTTCCAAGAGAAATAACTTTTTTTTTTAATATAAAATAAAAATCTTGATAAAAGTGATATGATTGATATAACTCGCCGACCTTCGATAGTATTCAATATTAATTTCAATGCCGACAGAATCACAAAAACGTACAGAGAGAAAATAAACGCAGAAAAGAAAGCCATCCATCACACACATTGTTTGTCTGGTCGATTATCGACGACCCAGTCCCGTATCGTTTAGAGCAGAGTTCGTTCACAAAATAGCCGTTGGTTGCACCACAATCACAAGATGGATTCAAATCCTGCCCATTAAAATTATATTTTTTTAACTTGAAGGAATTTAAAAGGGAAAATAGTATACCGAAGTATGCAATATAAATTTAACTCATATCTATTAAATATTTTCTTTAGAGGAAACAGAATCTAAATGTATATGAACATAGATAAACATAAATACAATAACTTAATCAAGGTTTCAAGTAATTGCATATTTAGTGAAATGCTATCTCTAACGATTAAAGTCACATTCTGTGATTGGGGTAAACCAGAAATAATATTTACAAGAACTAATATAATCTTCGAAGGTAATTACGTCTTAATGTGACATATTTCTCTCAATTATCTCTGAGAGGTACAGAACCACTTTAATCAGAAAGATCGTCATTATTGCTAAAATTAATTCTGATTCATATCAACTTGAACAATACTACTTGCAGTTTTCATAAGTTTAATGCGTGCATATTACCTCACCCTTCTAGTATCGTCATAATAATCAGAAAACGTTTTAAAATATTGCAGATGATAAGAGGGACCCACTTTTATGGCGATGTATATGTTATCTCAATCAAGTATTTTTACAAATTGTATAAGGATCGCACAAACTGCATTACAGGAAGAATATCACTAAAATCAATTTGCTTATCAAAATACTAACAGCGACAGTGACTAAGTGAAAAAGTTATTAATATATATAAAAGTAAACATTACTTTTGTAAAATTCAATATTGCATAAGAAAGTGTGATTTTATCTATATAAAAATGAGATAAAAACCACTGGGAACGTTTAATTTTTTATATTTTAATTCATAGATAAAGTTGTAAGCATGTTATAACTAAATGTAACCTTAAATGCTGCCAAATATTTTTTATAAGTCAAGTAATAAAATATAGTTCTTGGATGTATTTCTCCTTTCTTTTCTCCACTCGGACATAATCCCCACCAATTTTTAATATTAAATAAAAGTATTATATATTGTAATTTCAATATATAATAACCCTTCCCACAATGGAGCAAGACTTTAGGCTCATAAGGTTGGTTGTACTTAGCATTTTCATGCTTGCTAACGCCAATCATAAAACAGCTAGGATGATGTCAAACAGAAGAGAACGGAAAACTACTCTATAGCCTAGAGACGCTCTTATTTCATTCATTTCGGTGAAAATCAGATCTTCCTTGGGAATAAGCCGCGATTGCTCTTTACAAGTCAAGTAAAAAGTTAATATGGAGAATAAAACAAGTCCGTCAGATAGCAGATTTCCCTCGTGAAGTTTAACAATAGATAAATCAACATACTGGTAACACCACCGCGAATATTAAGCGAATAAATACAAACAGTAATGAGAAATATTTCAGTCAATTTTAACAACCTCCCAACGGAAATCGTCTGAATTATAAACAAACAGATCTGCCAACCCCTCACAGCTGACCAGATAGACAGACATATTCTACACCAGAAACAAAAACAATTACTGAAATTTATCTGAATACAACATATTAATTTTATTGAAAACTATTTACTATATGTAATACTGTAATTTATAATGAATCGGAATAATTTCAATCAATCAAATTTTAGGAGTCCAAGAACTTAAGACGGGGATCGACAGAACATATTTACATGTACCTCGTATAATAAAGGTCTCTTGAAAACAATATTTGGTATTTAAGCTTCAAATAAAGTGGTTTATTATATAACAGAATATTGTTTTTGTGACATGAGTAGACGTGGGGGCTTGCTGAAGGCTGACAACTGAAAAATGCAAATATCTCGATTAATATTCAAGATAGAGAATAAATGTATATAACAATATTTATAGTAAATTTAATTTGCAATAAGAGTCGGTTTATACAATTTTTCGATTCGACGAATAGTAACGGAGATATTTCGAATTTTCAAAATTCTTCCCCTCTCCCAGGTCCGATTTTAGCCGTTAGACCGGACTTCATTTAAGTCATCTAGGCAGGATGGATGGTCATTTGAAGAAAAATTTCGAAAATCGCGTCATGAGTACGACCTCAATAGCTGATTATCTGCTAAAAGAAGTAGGTTATAGAAGAGATATTTGATGAAAGGTGATATCTGAAATGTTGACAAGGTTTTTATTTCACTTGATGAAAATTTGGTATATCACACACCATACATTTGTAAAGGCCTTCCTTTAAAAAAAAACTTTATAGTGACTTACTATAATAGTAACTTTATGAAAACATTATATAAGAGCGAATTAACAACGCTTTTACTTATTTAAGCATTTAGTGTGAGAGAGCAGAGTTGAGCAGGCCATTTCGAAATTAAATTATTGCTTTACTCCAACTGTCGTATCAGGAAGTATGAAAAGATGATAATGCAATTAAACGAACCTAGTAAGCAGGAGTAACGGAAGCCTGACAGTAGACACTGAAATGAAATTGCTTCGTTGCAATTTTTAAAAACAATGACCATTTTACATCACATCCTGGATTTGTAGGAAAACGCTACAGAATCAGGAGGGGAAGAAATTTCAATAGAATCTTCAAGTATTGAATATGCATGATCAAATAAAATGCACATTAAAAAAATCAATTAGAATATACAGATATTTGACATATTCTTTAAAAACATATTGTACTAATATTTACTTATAATTAATTGGCCATTTCTCACTTTGACTGATCCACTTTAGTATTATCCGTTGAGTATAATCTATGCCAATAGCTCGATTTTTAAAAAATTAATAAATCCTTCATTTATATCCCTCACTACAATATATCACAGGACCAATAATTGGGTTTCGTGTAAATGCCATCTATATGTTATTTCAGATAAATATTAGAACATTGCAGAATTAATATATTCCCATCCCCCCCCCAATAAAATCAATAAGGTGTATCAATTTCTTTAGGTCATGCCTATATACATTTCTGTGTAAAGTTAATGTCATCGCCAGGATAAAATTATCAATATGTAAAATAATCGTATACTGAAATATTCGTGATCCAGGCTATTAATAAAAAAAAATCCACTTTGCGCAGCTAAGCTTAATCTCAGGTAAAGTCATCGACAGGTTACCACTCTTTTCTAGCTGGGATGACTAGGGATTTTATTAGTCGAGTACACCAATAACCCTCTGCCCACACGTGAATCGAACCCGCAACTGAAACTTAACTCAAGATATTAAGTTCAAAACCCTTACCACACATGACTAATTTCAACCCCTGAGGCTTGTTTTGAATGAAAAAAATTAAGGCTTCCCATGCGTCAAATACCTAACCTAATGAAAGGAAAATTTGTTATGTAAGTAGCTAACCAATAGGTGACGTAAATACAACTACTACCTCCTATATACAATGATCACCTGCGTAAATATTGAAACAGTATTGACGTACTTCTGTGAATATCGTGATCGGCTCAATGTTTATTTGCAGCTAGCACGGAAAATTCTTACTTAAAAACACGTTAACCCCGATATTACCTTTTCTCAATTAGCTTAAAAAGAAAAATGCTATCGCATTAAATCACATAGATTGTAGAAATGACTAATGTTAGAAGAAATATCGCAGAACCTAGGAAGACATTAGATATATAGTTACAATAATTTCGGTAAACCAATGTTAAGATTTCATTATTGTCAAGTTTTATTATTTTAGGGACAAAATCCCCAATAAATAAAAGATGATTCATTTGTGTCAGGTGCTTTATTAATGACGCAATTAATTACTCCAATTATCAACTAAAGATATATGTATATATATATATTGTAAATAATTAAAAACAAATAGAATGCAAACTGGAAAGAAGTAATTGCAAAAGAAAAAAACTTTAAAAGTGAAAAATAAACACAAATACACTTATTATCTTATCATATATTATTGGTGTCATAAATGGATTTACATTTGAATCAGTAAGACTGCCAGGATATTAATTTTATATAGAGAATGCTGGAATTTTAATACTAAGTTACATATTAGTAGATATTAGCATAAAGGGAAATTTTTCTTTGTACTAGTACTTTTTGTGTTCTTAAAGGAACAAAGAGGGAAGGAAAACAAGAAGACAAATTGCCGGGAAAATGTTACATGCTTGAAAAATTATATTTATCGAGTGCACACGTTGGACAGTATAAAGATCTCACAAAAAAATGAGCAAATATGTCTCTTTGTTTAATGATCAAGGTGCAGCAACATTCTTAGTTCCCTCAGAAAACGAATAAACTATTACTTGAACCTCCACTGACATCGCCGATTTATAGAGAAAAAGTTTTGATGATGAGGTTGGCCCTCGAAAGCTAGCTTTATGGATGAATAAATTATTAACTCAGGCAAATAAATTTTAGGATGTATCACGTAAATTGTACGTATTATTGAAGAAAAGAAATATTCTCTTTAACCCATTTCCAAAACAATAGGGACTTTCTTACATTCCAGAAATCTTTCAATTGAGTATAACTATTAACGTTAGGTCAAGTTAAAATAGTTAACTTTCTACCTTCTTCAAAGCAATGGAAACCTTTTGAAATGAGTATATACAAGTGGCTGAAATTTGTTTTGTCAAGAATTAGAATGTTTTCCTTCTTTAAGTAACAGGTCCCCTTTTTACCTCATAGATCAAACAGCCAAAAATGCCATTAATTACACCAAAAGCCTTAGTATTTCCTCCAACAATAAAATTTACTCATAGAAACACTGGTTAAAATGTACGTTACTAAACAGGAGTTAAAATAAAATGCTAAGCAAATAATTGTATTTTCTACCCCATCTTCTTACCCATTACCTCATTGGCGATGCCCTGGAATTATAAACATCTTCTGGATAATCACCTCCTAATACGACTCTAGGACCATACTACATGCATAGTTAAGCATCGCCTAGCCTTGGGATCCAGACGAGTGCTGATCAGCAGGCATTCCGCAAACTAATGTCACGTGCTGTTTAATTCATGCATCGAGGCTTCGACAATATCAAACTACTTGGGACCAAATGAGTTTACTATAACCTGCACCATTATTTGTCAGTAGGCCTTCATTCGTTACGATATTGTCTCTGCGCAAGGTTAGCCATTTAAGTTAAAGCGTTGATTTTTTTTATTTCATATGGTAAACCTAGAGTGGTGGATTCGATTCGCGCCTGGGCAATAGGAGTTTATTTATTGATTAACTCATTAAATATAAAATCCTTAGTCACAGCCTGGCTAGAAAAAAGGAGGTAATCTATAGATAAAGCGTCCCAATTAACCATAGTAGCACAAAGTGGACGTAAATAAATAACATAATTTTTAAATAAAATGAATACCCTATAACCACTAAGAGAGTAAGTTCGACATTAAATAAGAAGTCTAATTTCTATGTGGTTTCTGAAACACATGCTTAAATACAACCTGGTTTTTGGTAATACAAATTTTCTTTCTATGAAACGTTATTCATTAACGTCCACTGCATGCTAATTGCGACGGATGGCCAGACAAGAATCGTACCCACGGCCGTAGGTTTACCAATTTCTCACTTAGTATTTAATGGGGAGCCATTTACCGATACCGAAAATAAATAAAAGTTTATCTGACGTCTTCCTTGTCTTCTTCTATTTAAAATAAAAACAGAGATAAAGAGCGCATTCGAAAGTAAATAAGATACAAACGTGCCTTATCGCCGAACGGCTGTAAGAAGCAAAGCTAATATTAGTACTAGGAAAACACAAAACCTCATCTGATAAATATAGCTTGGCGAGCGATGTTTGTCAAGAGCTCCGAGTTTGTTTGGTTATATATATAAAGCGACTTATTTTTTTCGTAGCACGAACGAGAGTACGTCAGGCAAACTGATTGTTTGGAGAGGAGACTTAACTGCAGGTAAGAACTGGCAGGTCAAGACCTGCTCCAGCACCAGCTGTTCCAAGTTCCCACACCGAGGGGGACAACCAACCCTTAGATCCACTTACTTTTTGACCGTTATAATACAATAAACACTCTTAAACTACCTGGAAATTGTCAAGAAAATAACACAGCAGGCAGCCAAGAGAACAGAATTATTTTCTTTGAATTCCTTATCTTGTATTAATAAAATAAAATGGAAGAATATTGAAATGCAATGTAATTTGGCAAGAAAAATATGTTTGAATGAAATGAATACCTCCTTCTATTGTATTTACGTTTAAGGAAACAATATTAACGAATTCACGGTTTCATGTTATCACGGAGAGGTCGCTGATTAAGCTTACAGCAGTCTAACCACTAATAACACCATGTGAGTATACGTAACTGGACTACTGGGAAACATTTTCCAGTAGATAAATAAAAACTATTTATTTCCGATAGTAATTTTTACAAATTTCCCCTGAAATCAAGCAGTAATCCATGACGAAATTGATCACTACAGCCATAATTAAAATATCCTACCTAGTTATCTATCGTTGTTAGTTAGCCGTTGGTTATTGAATGATAGCAGAGATTTGTTATTTGAAGAATTGAGAATAGATGATGAAAAACGGAAGTACGTTCAAATTCACAAACGTTTATGGTTAGGAGCAGGTTGGAGAAACTGCGAGGAGTAGAGCGTTAACAATTATTAATTTCTGGTGTAAAACTAAAGGCCTAGTTCGTTGACTTGAATCGGGCTAGGAGGAATGGGTTATCATAAAATAAAAAGTAGTAAATAGATATGTTACCGATATTGTTCACAGCATTATTGAAGGTTATTTCAAGTAGCAAATAAAAAGAATTGTCATTAGGTGACATGTAGTGAATGAATAAATAAAAACTGATGGAAAACGGCACGTGGAGGACGTTAGGCTAAAGAAATGGAGAAATTATAATATCACGAAGGCTACTTGTGGCAGATCCCCTGGACTGGCTGGAATTAACATCCAGAGCTAAGGCTACCCGGAATAATAGAAACAGCCTTAAATAATGCCATTATTGACGGCCAACAAGTCCCAGCCCTATTCTGGACAGAACGAGGCAGTGGGGCCTTATTTGGAGAGATCGTCAACAAATACTATTCAATTACAATTAAAGAAAGAATTAAACCAACAACATTAACAGCATTTAACATTAACATTTTCAGCTAAAGTAACCAGTAAGATAATATGCAGTGAACAAACATTTAAACTAGAGATACATTTATTCTACTTTGGATTGTAATGAAGATGATACATACACCCCATAATCATGTCTGGTAATGACTTTTAGAGAAGGTTATCTTCTAAGGAAGACTTTCCGCATTGTAGTAACACAAGATCACTTATACGATTGTATACTTTCTATTATAAGAGGAAGTGAGCGCAGTTTTTATTTACTATGATAGTCCATTTTTTAAAAGGATAAAGGTCAAATGACTTCTACAGACAGGAAAAATAAATACAAGATGGATGTTTTCATACACCTACAATTTACACAAAACTATTATATAACTATTAGTAGTCTTATGGAAGAAAAAAAAGAATCCATAAGATTTTTCAGAATATGCTATTTGTATTCGAATCTTATATTTTTTAAGAATGTGTAATAAGTAAATAATGAGATTAGTAACTCGTTACCAAGTATTTATTTATATAATAAAACTGGTCCATGGGTTTCCTGAAGTTGTTGACTGAGCAAGGTCAATAATTAATCACCGAACAGGCGATGGTAAAGGTCATTTCATTATTGCTAACAAATATTGTTACTAAAAAATCTCAAAACAACCAAATGTCCTTAGTATAAGCATTCAACTTGACCTTCTGAATTAACTGCTGGAAATGTGCTAACGTACACACTTTGTACCTTAGATAACTTGTATTTGTTCGTATACAATTGATAATCATCATAATATATTTTATTCACATGTAAGATAAAAGCACTAGTGTAAGATGAATCTAGGAGAAGATACAAAACTTTGATTGTGATTTTTTTTTCCCCACTTGTGTTGAAAAAAGGTGGAATTGAAAATTAAAGATTGAAATGAAATAAAGTTTTTTCAACAATAAAGATTGTATTTGCAACAATAAGTTAAAAAAAAAAAAGTATCGTTTCTTGTAGAAGAAAGTCCAATTTTATTTGAATCTTATAACCTGTAAGCTAGCCTTAGTTTCGTAGAGTTCAATAAACCAGAATAAAAGTAGTAGTAGTTTAGGTACATCACCTCTGTCCACGCACGCACACACACACACACACACCATTAATAAAAATAGGACTAATAGATAAGTTCTATTAATAAAGAAATTAAATCGTGGCAGAGACAATGTACTATACTATAACACATATTGTTGAAGATAATATACAAACCATCAACGTAGTTATGACCATAATGTTAAAGTCAAACAGAAGACTTTTCATTGAAAGAGATCATTTTTATTTACAAGCAAAAGGGAATGGCTTTGGCACTATACGTTTATTTTTCACTCGAATTCAAACCAGTGTATTATTACTGTAATAATATGTTAACCTCAAACATGTTTAGAATTTATTAATAATGACATATATTGACTACTACGAGAAATTAACACTCCGCAGTTCATCAATTCTTAATAATACAAATGCATATGAGAATGATTCCTGTTTACACAACTTTAACAAACCTTTTCCTCTTTTTTGGAATTATTTCTGGCAAAATAAATACTGCTGGATGCAAATTAACTATTAAGGATTAGGTATACATATGGATATACGTTCAGAATAAAAGAGTGGTTATATTTTGAAACACCATAACAGAGGAACCAGTAGAACGATACAAAATATTCAATGCAATTTTTATTAACTATATTGTCATTTATTAATATCCACTTTGTGCTACTAAGGCTAATTGGGATAGGTTATCTACAGGTTACTACTACCGTTTTCTACCCAGGGTGGAACTAAGGATTTTATTTAGTGAGTTCGCCACTAAATAAATTCCTATTGCCCAGGCGAGAATCGAACTCGTCACTCTATGTTTACAATGTGAGATTAAGGCCAACACTTTAATTTAACTCACATGGCTAACCTGAACCCCAATTATGCAAAAGTGCATTTTATTTTCGAAAATATGATTGCTAAACTAAAAAATAAATAATACAAGCTTATATACGATTTGAACCTGACCTGTTTTGATGAGAGAGAGCAATTCTAAGGCCGTAGAGATGCATGATGTGGATATCGTCTACCTGACTACGAGAGACTGACGAACATCACAGCTGCCTCCCAGGACGGCACTCGGCCACAGACTGATTGGCCTCCACGCCACCTACTCCTCGCGCGCCTTATTTGGCCATATCTTATCCCCACTCTATCGGCAACATTTAAAACTCAATGCTAAATCGCCGGCGACGGATTAAATATTTTTTTAATAATTGAATCACCGATACCTCACGGAGGCCCTGAGTTGTTAACTTAGCAGTAATAACTACGAACTGAACATTAGATATTGACACTGTAAAAAATCTGTCACGCAGGGCCTGCGTAAACTGAACCGATTTCCCAAGTGCTGGTATAGCACACTATTTATCTCTTATTACCATATATTAGGCGATTTCCCTTGAGGGAAATCAGCTATTAAGGTCGTACTCATGGCGCGATTTTTGAAAATTTTCTTCAAATGTCCATCGATCCTACCCAGGAGATGACGAAAATGAGGCCCGTTGAAAATATATACATATATATATTTGAACTGTTAACGCTCTAGCGGTCGTAATTTTTGTTTGATCGTTACCAAACTCGATATTTCAACGTTTTATGCAAAAAGACAGATCAAGTTCGTTAATGACCGAAATCGGACCAGTGGGAGGGGGGTTTAGAGGTGGGAACGAAATATCTCCGTCATACGTCGGATCAAAACATTGTATATAACTAATCTTATTGCAAATTAAATTTACTATAAATATTGTTCTATACATTTATTCTCTATCTTGAACATTAACCGAGATATTTGTATTTTTTATTAAATTTGGGCCGATAACGGATGACGAACGGGTTTCCCGCCAAAAGCTAGTTCGGCCCTTTGCCGCAACATTTCGGCTCTCGTATGGAGATTTCTCTATTGTACAAGTTCACGTGGGAAATCTGCTTAGTTTACGCAGCCCCTGCGTGACGGACTTTTTTCTATTTCTAAGTAAAAAGCCCGTCACGCAAGAGCTGCGTAAACTAAGCAGATTTCCCACGTGTGTCACGTACTTGCATTTATTTCTAAGCGTAAAAGTTCAATAAAAACAATATTTTGGATTTAGACTTCAAATAAATTGCTTCACGACATAACAGCAATTGTTAATATGACATTACATGCAGTGAGTATTTATTGAAGCCCGAAATCAAGAAAAAAAAATGCAAATATCACGGTTAATAATCAAGATAGTGAAAAATCGTACATAACAACATTTATAGAACACTACATTTGCAATAAGATTGGTTCTATACACTTTTTCGATCCGACGCATAATAACGGAGATATGACGAAATTCCCTCCTCTAGACCCATCCCACTGGTGCCATTTCAACCATTAAGGAACTTGATTTTTAGTTTTGCATAAAACTTATATATATTGAATTTGTGAACGATCAAACAATAAACCAAATATACGTAGATATAATTTTGGCCTACTTCATTTTGTCATCTACTAGACAGGATCGATGGACATTTCATGAAATTTTCAAAAAACTCGCTATGAGTACAACCTCAACAGCTGATTTCCCTTTAGAGAAATCTAAAGTGTTCAAATGAATAAAAAGACGTTACTAGCTTGAACGACTTCCAGGATGAAGTGTCTAATCACACCCATTAATAGCAACGCTCTTTTGTGTGTTCTGAGCAAACATAATTTGTCGGGACAGAAGTTGTTGAAACCTGCCTGAAATTTCAATTAAATCCAACATTTAATTCTTGGATTTGCCATAGTTAACAGTGTTTATCTTCATAACACTTGATTAAGGAAGTGAATTTGACTCAAATCAAACTGAATTCCCCACTTCTTTTTAGAAGTTTTACAGCAATAACTCTGTGAGAACCTTGCGCTCAATTGCTCCTCTAATTTTAGAAATCTTATAAACCTCTTTCACTATTTAAAACTATAAAAGTCAAGCCCAACACTATAGTAATTGAGTTAAGAAATAACGTCTACACTGTCGCACCTAATGTTAAAAAACCTTATTAAATTAAAGCCGGTATATTACATAAGTAATGAAAGTATGCAAAATGAAAGGTCAGAGTAATTTCAATAACTTTCAACATATCGGAGGATAACGGTTAGTAAATCTAAAAATCTAATTATTTTTGAAAATTAAAAGAATCTGAATATGATTTTCATTTTTGACAAAAATAAATAACATTGTTAAAACTTTATGGGAAAAATGACAATTGATTTAAAAAAAGAAAAAAAAGAATGATTTAAATGCATTCATTCCGAGACAATGAAAAAAAAAAACCAATAAAATAAATGGCTTTTACGGCATGTAAAAAATATCCTGGTTACTTGACATTTTTACGGGTACTTTCGTAATGACTTGATAGTACGTGACGAGATGCTATCATGCGGCACAGATATTACAACATAAGCCCAAAGATGACGTGACCAGCTGACGTGAGTGTGAGCCGAATGACCTCTCGCTTCCAGTGCCCATCAAACCAATCAATGAGAAAATTTATTGTAATTTAACATTCATGAGGACACTAAAGTTGCAAAACTCTCTTATTACTTTAAATTGCAGGAGTTTGAACCCCACAATATTTGCATCCCATTAGCAAACATTTTAAGGTTTTCGTTCTTGCAGATTTGCACGGGCAATTATTGAGAAGAAGTCGAGATCATATAATTTTATGCACACAAACGAGTTCATTTTAAACACAAGTTTCCCATGGCAGCACATGAGACTCCCAGGTACTCCCATTAAATTAAACAAATAACATATTTTGATGCACTTCTTTTAACTTGATTTCATTTGAAAGTAATATACAATATTTTTGATCAAATACACCGGTTCAAAAAATGTTATAGAATACAAATCATAGATTTTTCAAGATAAAAAAATAGCCCTTACATTTTTTTTATTCCTGACATACTTAATGAAAAATTTGCGATTATTTACTGCATTGTATGGCTAGTCATTTTAGCAGATTTCCCTTAAGGGAAATCAATAATAATAATAATAAATATGATGTTTGTTTAGTACTAAGAAATCCAAAGTAATGGAATCAGAAAGGGGAGCCCGTCAATTATAACTCCCTTCAAAAAATCTGCAGTCTTTCTCGGGCTCAGCTAACATCTGATTTTTAGATAATACACGTGGTTGCATTTAACAAAACAATAAATAAATAAAACATAAGAAATAGAGGGAATAAGAAGAATATTCCTTAGAAAAAAAAAGTTCTAACAGCCAAACATCCAATGACAGATTTGTAATATTTACAGGATACGACCGGTAATTGATCTCGTGAACAGGTATGCCGACAAAGGGAATAAGAGGGTACAAGGGCAGTGGTTTCCCAATGCCTTCTGCATCAGATCATCCAGTAATAAGGGCATCAAGAGGAAAATTCCATTCACACCAGTAAAAGCAAGAGTGAAGAAAATTCTATTCAATGCCAGAGTTGTTAGATAGCCATCATGAGTATGCAGGCTACAACTTTAACCTATCCTTCAGACTTGGCCCACTCAAATAAGTGAACATTTAGATAAGGATGCGACCAAGACAGATATCATGAGTAATTACGTATCATGGGCTCATACCTAACGTTTGCTAAGAGTAAATAATTAATTATGTAACTGAGTCTGTAAAAACACCATGTTGGAGCTCCCGGAAATGAAGGTATTGTATATCAAATCACAGCTGCATGCTGCCAATGATTATTTTTCACTGAAAGTATTCTCAAAAAGTTCTGCTTAACTGGTCGAATGTGAAGTAGAGAGGAGAGAAGGGCTTAGACGAACGGCGTCAGTACGGATT
The DNA here is from genome assembly GCA_019009955.1 of Riptortus pedestris. Lineage (NCBI taxonomy): Eukaryota > Metazoa > Arthropoda > Insecta > Hemiptera > Alydidae > Riptortus > Riptortus pedestris. Next base: position 50,623,722 of record CM032228.1, read on the forward strand.
ATGGTCTGCCTGACTAGCTGTATATTTTGACACGATACCGGATAATTGCCAACCCAAAATAACAACACTTCTACCGGTACTTATAACGGTCCTTGACGATGGCGACAACCTACAACTCCTAATGGTAGGCAACTTGTCAGCACACTTAAAATATTAAGTATAAAAAGTCAGCAGAGCAGCAGCTCCGAAATAAGAGGTTTTTCAGAGGGACCTACAATTCAGCGAATATATTTCAGTTTCAAATAATATTCCTGCCTCAGATCCGACATCATTACGATAAAAAGCCACGACTACCTTGAAATTATGGTCTGTAACACAGACAACTAGCAGAAAGTTAAATAAAACCCGGTCAAAGTGTAATTATGACAGGCACTATGCAAAGCAGACCCATCTGTGCTTTAATACCTAGTACAAAAACAAAAAAAAAACTTTATCAAGTTCAGTTGGAAACAACAAATTATTTAAAACGAGACAGCAATATAATCTAATTATTAACTGATAAAACCCACAAAAAATCAAATAAAATTTTATGTGGAATTATCATATAATCAAACCCAATATCTACATTTTGTAAAGGAATCCACAAAAATCACACGTATCTCGCCAATCACTCGTCGGATGATAAAATTATATAGGACATAAGTTGTAGGAAAGTAAATTTGGAACAAAATTGGTTATATACTATTTTTCGGTTCGACAACTATCTCTATCTAACTCTCTATTTTAGGGAGAGTGAGAGAAAGTGTGTGTGTGTGTGTGTGTGTGTGAGAGAGAGAGAGAGAGAGAGAGAGAGAGAGAGAGAGAATTTTTAATAAATTCAAGCTGGTCTTTTTTATGGGGGCCGTTTACTAAGATTCGTGAAGATTTTAATGATTTTTGTGTAAGTTATGTCATGTGGCCATCCTCTACTTTTTCTATAGGATACCCGCTAAAATGCCAAAAGCACAGCTTATATTTTCTGTAAGATAGTGAATTGGTAGGCAATCAAATCACTGAAATCTGCCTCAATAAACAGGAAAGTCCTAAAAATTCACAGGAATCCACTAATGAAAAAAGACTCAAGGACATAAACAGGTTTCTTCTTGTCAACAATATGAAACTAATAACCACGAAATAAACTACACATGGAGGCAGTATATTAGATCGTCCCTCCTCAGTAGAATGCTTGGATTAACTAACAGCAAGCGTAGACAAACATGCGTGTTACAAGCTTTTACCTTAGCATAGCTTCGATCTAGAGAAATACCGGGTATTTCACTGTGCATAATGGACTCTTTAGGGTTTTTTTTCTTTCTCAGCGAGGTAGCTATGGTAAGAGTACTCCAGAAACGTTGACGGATCTTAACTAGAAACCAAAGGTACATTTAGTCGCTATGAAACACATCCAAGTCAAATACTGACTATGTAAAACATACTAATCTTGCAGTAGAAATTAAAAATCCATCATGTCGGCAAGGCCTCCACTAAGAGTTTTTAAACCTACGGATTATGTAAATTCCTGGTTTCTGAATGGTTGGCAATTCAGCAAATAGCACTAAAAGAAAAGTGAGACAGCTTAAAGAGCTATCTCCTGTTTCCTTTTTAAATTGAGATAGTGATATATTTTTCCTGTCATAACTGAGACTTGCCTTTAAAAGGACTTAATATAAAAAAGCATCACATAAGATATTTCGTGATATATAAAAATTTAAAAAACAAACAAATTTAAACAAATATTACTAACGATTCAGATTTGAATTGATCAGCTGAAGGACTTTCGTAAATAAAATCAATTTTTTAATAATGACACAAGCATGAAGCTTGTTCGGAAGTGTAACACCATTTAACCTAATACACACCCACCTGCGAGAGTACGTACTGCCACTTGAAATTTTTCTTGGCGAAATGTACCTGACTGTATATTATATTAAAATAAAGGGTATCTACCTCCATCAAGTATTTTGCGATGAGCCAGTGAGGATCAGTACCAAAGAACAGGTATGAACACTTTATATCAGGTTACGTGGCTTACTTCTGAAGAGGCTTAACGAAGAGAAGTGAGTCATATTAGCTAATGAACTTCACTGGTCTACTCGCAATTGAATGAGAGTCAGAATTTTAATATCATTACATATTTCACTTCCAGAGTAAGGATAATGTGTTATGAAAATGAGAATCTCAAGATTATAGAGAGATCAAGTTACAACAATTACTAAAACGACAAAATAATTAATACATTGTAATGATAGTTGACATGAGACGACAAAACTTGGTTAATTTATGAATTTTATTTGTAGCAAAATTAAAATCCACCTTGTACTGGCAATCTTAAAGTTACAGTTGGATGGTATTAAGCTTAGGGGTGTGTAAAAATTTTTTTTCATTGAGCTCTTCGGAGACGGACGGGAAGCACACAATTCTTAAACAAACTACAAACTAATATCACAATGACAAACAGCTTAAGAATCTCCCTCTAAATGATTTCGAGTTGACTTCTAATACATAAATAAAGTGAAATTCTTCTTCAATGTGTTTTTTAGATCACAGGACCGAGAAACTGAAACTAAGCTTATTTTTTTTGGAGAGAACAAAAATTTATTTATTATTAGTTATTTCCTCTAACCATTTAATTGACAATAAAAGCCTCGTTTTGGCAGATTTTCTTTAAGGGACGTCTCCTATTAAGATTGTACTCTTATTAAGGTTGCAAACGGATACTGTGACGTATTCGAGTCATTACTGCACGTGGAGAATAAGATTAGTTTCCGCAGCCTCTGAGTACCGACTTTTTCACTATTCAATGAAATAACATGGTAGTTATTCGAAACGGAATGGAAGAAATGACTTAACAAACTTGAATAATAATTATTGACACCATCCGGGAAGTTACCGATTTCAGTCACCAATCAAAAATGAAAAAAAAATATCAGCACTAACTACTCAGTAATATCCTGAGATAGAATTTCTTTGGTGGAAGTACAGTATGCGCCATTAACCAGCACAAAAGAAGCCCCAACCGCTAGCCTGATGTCTGCCTCTAGTACTGAATCATTTTTTTTTTGCTGTCATTTATGTTACTCAACGAGACTTTCTTTAGCAGTGATTTTTCTTTCCAATCGAGTTCCTACTTCTGTGCATTTTTCGTATTGTAATAGAAAATAAATGTTAATTTATTAAATAAGAAGAACAGATACCAAATAAGAATTGTATAGATATAGTGACCTATCTAATTCCATTTTTGAGAGTAAAACAGCCAAGTAATAAATATAAATGAAAATAAATAATGAATATGATGAAGAAACACAAAGAAATCAGAGCAGAAATAGAAAACAATTATTTTTTGTTGAGTCACTTTTTCCCCCCTTTTTGCTTTCTATTAAAGAAGAACAAAAGGCAGCCATTATGAGAGAATTAATGTGAAGAATGCTAGAAGGGTATAAAAGGAAGGAATGCAAGAGAAATTATGCACAAGCCAATTACAGGACAATTTTCTTTTAACAAATGTCAGTTGAAGGCTATGGCAATAATTGTCAGCTATTAAACTCCCCTTCTATAGGGAATAAATCAAAGAATCTTGTAAATCATTTATATCAAATAAAAAGAATCGATATTTAGGTTGGGAAAAAAAACTCCATTCGGCGTACCGTTACTTCCAAATTAGTTTCATAAAGATTCCAACTTCTTGGTTATACTCAAGGCAAAACTATATTTATGCAACGTCTAAGACAGGATTATGATAGCCTCTTGAAAAGATGACGTATACAAAAAGTAAGAAACATATATTTAAACCTTCCTGTTCAAATTAATAGTCGTTTACAGTAATTGTAATTAGGCCACAAGGAAATAATTTCAATCGCTTCACAATAATTATTTAAGATTATCATAAGCATGCCATCTGTGTAATTTTAGAGTATGGAATAAATAATGTTCCTCTAGTCCAAAAGAGGATCATTATTAGAATATGCTGCACACTGAGAGAAACAAACTTGATCACAATGAAAATCTAGGAGACTCGGTAAAATAAAAACTTAATTCTATTTAATTTATCCCAAAACAAAAACAAAATAGTGATATTTATCAAGGGTTTATTGCCTCAATTCCTTTGATAAAAACTGGACAATGAAAGCCAGTTTTGCGGTGTCCTGAAACCATACAACTGGTGCAATTGAAGCAGCCACGTTTGGCTTTCATTCTGGTTACATTTACAACACAAAAACATAAATCGACAAGAAAACTGAAGCTCATATATTGAACTTTGGTTGTGTTAAATAAATATTCTAAATGTTTGGCATTCTTTCATTGATATCTAAAATAAATAACACGAAAAGCATACCAGTCACCACTGGAAAATATAACCTCAATTTTATGTATAAGACATCAAATATATTCCTGAACATAAGCAGGATGAAATGTGAATAAATTAAATATATGATATTTAAAGCTCCGAGTATATTAGAGTCTCTAAATAATAATTAATTTGAACAAAAATATTATCAATACGTTGTATAAAGACTACAAAAACATTTGTACTTTTTTCTACAATTCCAATTTAGCTCTTCCACTAATGCGATTTTCAAATCCTGTTTCATATCTTGTTTATATGGGGCTCACAGAAAATAAGAGTGTGTAGATTATCTGTATAGTCTTATACAGCATTAAATAACGGACATTTTACTTCACAGTTGATTACAATATTAAAAAATTATTGAATATTATAGTCAATATTGAATAATATACACACAAGCAGGCTATGTTATCACACACATACACACACACACGCACACACACACACACACACACACACACATATATATTAGACATGCAAAACACTGCGAAGAATAGGGATTAAGGTCAGGCCAACAATAATGCCGAGACTAGATGGAAGACGTGCTCAGGATGTAGATTTCCATAAACACCTTTCTGAACTAGTAACGCTAAGTGAACCTATTCCAGGTTAACACGACTAAGGCGATCAAAAATAATGAATAATTCAAAGGGGCTCAGAGCATCTTCTATCCTACGCTCAAGATTCGTGATTATTTACGGTAATACATAAGACCTAGTTTTCCAGCCTCAATCAATACTCCAGCCTACTTTCCCTTGTTACGGTCCTTCAGCCCAAGGTATAAAATAGAATTGGCATACAATATTCAGTCCTTCCCAGATCTCCAATGAAAAACTAGGAATAGCAATGTTTAAAAAATGTGAATTATTTATTATAAAATATGTGTGCAATAAATATAATACTGCATTGAAATTGAGCGGCTACGCCAAGTAGGTTTGAAGAGGCACTGGAGAGATCCAAGAATCCAGGACGATTCCTATTCAGCTTTTTCAAATATATTTTAACATTCTGTGTAGAGTAATATAATAAATGCACTTAGCTGTCCAAGTGGGGCTGAGCCTTGAGAGAGTTGTAAGGGAGATCTAAAAACAAAATTGGAAATATCTTTGTTCGTATGTACGTGTTTAAAAAAATTTCCGATTCAAATTTGTAGTATAAAAGTCCGGAAATACTTTGCTAAAGATTCGGAAATAAAATGTTAGTTGGCGCCCTCAAACCCCCCCCCTCCTTCAAGAGATTTAATAAATTTCGAAGATAGATTTTATTTTTAAAGTTTCAAGGCTAATGAAAATTTTGTTGAAATGTTTTCGCGTTAACAGGGGTTTCACAAGAAAATCACTAATATACTTCGTTTAACGTAAGAATTACGATAAAAGCTTCAGTTAAAGGAGCTCTGAGTCTCCTTTCTGGGAACATTCTTCTTCCATTACTGTATAATGATAGATGTCAATGTTGAGTACATAAGGATTATCTCAAATTGGATTAATAATAATTGTAATGTTTAAGGAAAAAAAATTGAATTATATGTTTTTCCTGTTTGTACGCTAAAAAGGCAGTCACAATGAACTGAACTAATATTAACACCTCGTAGGTGCAAGGGATTTTCTGTGGTCGTCCCATTAAAGCAACACGCCGTTTATGCAAATAAAACAAAACCTCATGTCTGATCATGTGTTTCTAATATTTATTTTATTTAAAAAACAAAAAATAAATAATTTAAAGATTAATCGATTCCGACTAACAATACATTGTATGTTGGGGATCCTACTTGATTGATGAAGATTTTATTTTTACTAGCAACATGCAAGTTTTTATTATATTTGATGCAATAATAAATGTATTAATATCTTAAATGTTGGGATATAGGTTGCTTGTTGTTAGTATGATTACTAGGCTAGTAAGAGTCGTAGATTAATTATTCCCAAAAATAATAGGAATCCCTTATTGATAAGAGTACGTACCAAAATTTTGGGTAGAATTCGGTAGTAAAATGAAGACAATCAGACATGATAAGTTATAGTCCGTTTAGTGTACGCAAATTTAAAAATAATAATTTAAATGAGTACTACCCAATGGTATGAATGTCGCGTATATGGAGAATATCAAGGGACTGGGGGCACAATAGGACTTACAATTTCTACTTACTTCAAAGACCTTTCAAGGTATGGATTTGAGGTTTATCAGTGTAAAGACGATGGCTGGATAAGGCTGACAGACCAGTCTGTATTCGAGGTGGAACACTCCCCCAAGAAGGTTATGGAATCTGCGGGCAAGGTCGACAAGCACCCCCACTATCCAACAACACACCAAATACATACTAGGAAGTAATAATAATGTTACTTCAAGCTCATGGATCTTACACATCAAGAGCATGTCAGCATAGTGGTCTTCAATTCTTCACTGTCGCCTCAGCATGGCAGTATGAATGCAATGTTCTGCTCTGAGGGAAAAATCCAGTGACGGATAGACGGGAAGGAGTAGAACCTACAAGACTTCTGTGTTTCAGAAAGAAAGCCAAATCAATTGCATCAGGCCACCTTATCTCCAGAGTTATACACACTAAAATGATGACTGGTGTTCATAGTACATATGAGTTATGCATCATCACACCAAAATGAACACATATATGCGCCCCTACTTTAGAAGTCCAGTGCGGGTAGACGGAAAGGAGTAGAACCTACGGGAGTTCTGTATTTCAGAAAGAAAGCCAAATCAATTGCAGCCATCCACCTTATCTCCAGAGTTGCACACGCTAAAATATTGACAGAGTCTTCATAGTGCATATCAGTTATGCATTATCACACCAAACTGAACACATATATGCGCCCCTACTTTAGAAGTCCAGTGCGGGTAGACGGAAAGGAGTAGAACCTACGGGAGTTCTGTATTTCAGAAAGAAAGCCAAATCAATTGCAGCCACCCACCTTATCTCCAGAGTTACACGAATGATGACCAAATCTTTAGAGTGCATTTCAATCAAACATTATCACACCAAAATGAACACATATACGCACCTCTACTTTAGAAGTCCAGTGACGGAGATATGAACAGAACTAGAGGATACAGAACTTTTGAATGACAGCAAAGCCAAATAAATAATTCAAACCGACTCTCAATTATTTATTAGCACATCAGAACACAGATCAAATGTACCTTTTTCTCAACGTAGAGTTGGAACTAAGTTTCTACTGCAGTAACGAAAGAAAACTAAAAGTACAAATCAACATAAATGTACTCGTAGTCTGGAAGAAAGAGGGACTTTCCCTATGTCTAAATGGAATAAATGCATCCAACCATTTTAATATCAGGAATAACCAGTAAATGCATTTAAAGCAATGGGACTGTCATTAGGTAATGCCATAGAAAGTACCTAATGTAATTTCATCATAATGAGAAAGGTGGATAAAGCCAAAGACATTGAAAGGGAAAAGGAGCCCTTTCGTAACAATGGTTATGACTGTAAAATCACCATTACTAAACTCATTATACTTCATCTTAAGTACATTTAAATTTATTTAATGCCAACAGAAATTATAATTGCCACAAGAGAACACTAGTGAGAGCATCAACAATACTTTTCGACTTTGTAGTTAAGGTAATTGAAGTCGTAGCTGTTTATGAATGGCATTTTTCTCATAATGCATGAGTATTGTAATATGTACAAACCGTTTTAATCTATGAAAGTACATTCTGGCACAGAAAAACAAAAAGCTAAGCTAAGTTTATTTCCATGAGGTGCAATTGAATCAATTGCTCAATAGAACGTGAACCTTGACACAATAAATGACGAGTTTAAAGTTACAGGACAGCTAATTCAATAAGATGGTATGAATATCTGGTAAATAAACCAGTTTAGTTTTGTGCAAACCTACTACTAAAAATAAAAAAAATGGTATAATAAAAAAGTCTAGTTCCACCAAGCCGTATATACAGCGTAAATAGAGGTAGAATACTATTACTAAATCGAAATGCTTTAATATGTTTATAAGTTAAAAATGTTTTTATTTATTGTTAACTATGATATTTTGAATATATCCGGTGATATAACCATGGAGATATCTTGTGTACTTAACTTATTAGTTAAATTAATTTACTTACTCCATATGTTTTTTTCTAAATAACTCCTATTTTAATATAGGGCGTTTCAGAAAGAATATACTTATTACAAAGTATTATTTTGTCCAAACTATGGATCGCTGCTCCTCGGCTCGACTATCGGAGAAACGAATGCATTGTCTAGTTTATATTATAGCCACTAGATGTCAGTTGTCTCCTGTTTTGCTTTTTTTTCTCTCCTCATAGTAGCCCTATGAGAAGTTATTTATTTGAATTCATGTTCCATTGCCACATGGCATATTACATGTATGATTATGTTTAAATAAAATTTTTATTTTACAATATATATACTTTAATCAAATATCTACTCAAATATAATATAAAAAAATAATAATAATAAAATAGAATATTAAAATAAGTAAGGTAACTACAAATAAAATTAATAAATGAATAAATAAATAAAATAAGAACAAAAAAAACAAATCAATTAAAGTTAAACTCAACCGATGTTTAATTTGCGAGTCTATGTAAGGTAAATATGTAGAATTATAATTCCCATTCCTCAAAATCCACTTTACATTCTAATGTATTTGGCTACATCCATATCTATACTTCTGATAAACTTTATAAGTTCTTTATTATATTTGTTAAATATAACATGAGATGGTTCTGCCTCATTTTAAAATTATGTTCATTATTAAATTTGATCTATTTTGATTAAATCAGTCATACAGTATATGTAAAAACACGTTTGTGTTGCCTGAGAGTCGGAAGTATATTTGTCATTGTCTTGAATTTTAAATATTGTTAAATAATGTCCTGTCTGTTTTGCTTGCAAATCGTCATATGTTTAAAATGGCTGGTCCGGAGCTGAAATCATTTTATGTTCTCGAGTTTGAGCCATTCCGTGATTACAGTGCAAAGACTTTTCAGGCTTAGGTAGCAAATTGATCCTCCGAATAAGTGGAACATTCGCAGATGGTATCGACAGTTTGTAGATACAGGATGCATTATGCAGTATGTAAAGGAAAGGAAAGAGTCCTGGCCATCCTCGTGTTCCTGAAGAAAATGATGCACGAATTCAAACAGCTTTCCAACGTAGTCCTTCAAAATCAGCTTGATAATAAACTAAACTTTGTATTCGTTTCTGCGATAGCCGGGCAAAGGCGCAGCGATCGATAGTTTGGACAAAATAATACTTTGTTCTTTTTGAAACACTCTATATATACTTTATTCTAACTACATATTGACTTTTTTTATATTATTAAATTATATACAGCGTAATTCTATTTTTGATTAATTCATTTTAAAAGTACATATCAGAGAGACTAAAGCTCAAAAATCCAATTATATTAGAATAGCCATTGAAAAAAAAAAACATTGCTAAACATTTGAAAATTTGCTTTGATGACTATTATTAAAAAATACAACAGAAATTAAAATTATTTAACTATTGAGTTATTTTTAAAGATAATGTAAACAGAAAAACAGGATGTATATTGGAAAGCGGTAGGGTGTGTATTTATAACCGTGAATCAGTACAGGGAGACACAACACGGCGTTCTTTGTCCTCTCCAAGGTCTAACATCTTCGATTCACGATATTAAATTCGACACAACGAACCATATTTCATCGGATAAATCTCCTCTTATATTATAAAAGGAATAAGTGTTTTTTTTTGTTCTTTTTTTTTATAAGCTATTCAAAAAGTGATAAAACTCCGAAATTTATGAAAAACAGAAATCTCTCTCAGCAATACATTTTGTTTATGCATGACTTCTAAGATTTTCGTTTAAAGAAAAATCGTTTAAAGTGATATCTCTGGCTTCCGCTATAAACAAATATGGATAAGAATCATTAAATAAAATGATCTCATTATAAAACATTGATTATAAGAGCATTCATATTGGTTTTGTATAATATTTCAATTCAACTCATAATTATGGAGATTATTCGATTTTATCTCTTGTTTATGTCTTCATTCCTCCAATTTCATTCATTGAACGTTTTTTTATCTTTATCTTTATATGAGACGCTATAATATTAAGTTCGTTAAAAACACTCAAAAATGTTGGCCGCTAGAGCGTTAACAGGCAAATACACACTAGACAAACGGTTGCTTGCAAATGTTTATATACATTTAAATAGGCCACGTTTTTGTCTTTCGACAACTTGTACTGATGGACATTTGAAGAAAAAGAAGCATGAATTATGAATTACGACCTCAATATCTAATTTCCCTTAAGGAAAATCTACTAAAATGGCCAACGCCACCTATTTCACTCTTAGAACAGATAATACCACAAGACTTTTATTCTATACTGGTTGTGTATTCCTCAAAACTTTCCCTCAATATTTTATTGATAAGAGTGTTATTTCATATTTAACCTGTTTTTATTAAATTATAGGGATAGACCAAATATACATCCCCCCCCCCAAAAAAAAAAATTACACATTGAAACAATAGGAACTTTTGAACAATTGGGTAAACGACTTAAGATCACGGAATCGCGTGACATTTTATGGAGATTTGACCCAAATCACAAATATTGCATTCTCATCGTAATCGAAAGTTAAATATAAGTAATCTATTTCAATATTTTTTCCCAATTTGGGAATGTAAATGGAGATAGGATAGTACAAACTATAAAACTTTATATAATAGAGAGTGTATAGTTTTGTTAAAAGACACCATATCTAGAATAAATATATTTCAGTAAGATGTAACACACACAACTGAAGGAATCAAAGGGAGAATGTAATATATATTAACATAATGTTAATCGAATGTTCCATTTATCAAAAGAAATTCTTTGGAAGGTTTGGTTAACACATAAGTAGGTGGAAAATCACCAATTCTTGAGATCTCCAGAAACAAAGATGGAATTGTGAAAACTTTATGTTAGCCAACCCCCTCCCCACCCTCCTCCAAGCTCCTTCTTTATATACGAATATGAACAGATAATGGAGTAAATTACTATTCTACAAATAAATAAAAAAAAAAAAAAACATCCCTGACTCAATCCACGGTTTTGGACACATTATCGGCTGTATTGTGGTACAGACCAAACATTTGTATTTCTAAAAACTAATAGAAAATTCTCCTAAAATTTCAAATGAGCTCTGTGGAAAAGGATAGAAATCTCTGTAGGCTGGTAAACACACAGCTAAACAAAATGTTGTATGGAATCCACTGTTTGAACGTGGCACATCAAGGACAATAATCTCGTGGGTTATCAACTAGACCACATCCTCTGAGGGGAATTTTTCACATTTTTGTTGGGAAAGAAGAGGAAAGTATTGCGAAATATTCAGAGAAGACTGGAGAATGACAGAAATACGAGGAAATGTAATAGACATTCAGAGGTCCGATAAGTTTCTTAGAATCGCATTAGCGTCGGCCATTCAACTCATCCACAAAACTAGGTCACTTTCATTTATTCATTAACTTTGTATATTGGAATTGCAATATACGAAGATCAAAAGAGAAAAAAGATAAGCACTTTGATAACTACTAAACTAATCTATATTTTGATAAATAAAATGTAATTGGTTAAACAGATCCTACAGAAAGTCCCTCATTAAAAAAACAAAACAAAAAAAAAACACAGATAAGGGACTAATAAGTTATATCTTTAATCTCAGGAAAGAGAAATTTAAGGCAACTCGTTTACACACACACATTTATATAGCCCCTTGGCAAAACCTTGGAATTAACTCGAAGCCCATATGGCATTATCAGAAAATTTTCAAAAAGGATCGTTTCCTAAAAGAAAATGGGAACTCTGTCATATTATCATGAGAGATAATTACATGGTTTTGAAGGATTTCAAAATTAACTCTGGTTTGTTTCTTCATACTAGACAAATGATGTACAATATTCCATGTACATAGTTATCAAATACAAGTTAGTATTTAACTCAATTTATATCCAGAAACCATATTTACGATTAGTATGAAGAATACCAAATTCTAATGTGAACATGAAAATATGAGTTAACACCGATTAATAGGGGAAAAACACATATTTTTTGACATTCCAGACGGATCCGAGTACATTCGAGGCAATGTGTTAATGCCATGCCTTACAATTGATCCCCAAGAACTAAACTAAATAAAATTCAAAGTCGGATTAGCATTAAAATGAGAGTCAGCTTTTCGCACAAATATGCAGCAAAAATTATAATCGACTGTGAACCAAATAGTACTCACTTACACTGCCATTACCACCCATGACTGGATTTATATGCTTGCAACATTTACATTAGACTGCGGTAAGAGAGTCGAAAGTAAAGTCTTAAACAGGCCTCGCGAATATCATTAAATCAGTATCAGTAAGTATATATCGTCTGATAGGCAAACTCTTAATTCCTTCCATTTAAATAATGGCTAAGTGGAATAGTAATGAATAAAACATTCTTTCGAAACTGTATTCCTAATGCAAATCGTTGCAACAATACTTTCGTATGTTACTAGAGACTAATAAGATATAAATGCACGTATCTTTCTTTATAACGTTTGCGACGTGTGTAGAACAAAAAATTTGGGGGAAACAGTTCAACCGAATACAAGACACTTTATTTTAAATTTTGTAGAAAATCATATTATATAAAGGACTGATCTTTATTTCTTCAACAATGACTTTAGAGTCGTAGGTTAGATTCCTCCATGGTTCTGGAAATAAATAAACCTAAACTAGTCTCATTCTGAAGGGTGCTCAATACATACCTCACCCGATTAGCCTAACTTGTAAAGTTGGGATTTAATTGATGGGTTTCTCCCAAAAAGAATACGTGTCATCGGAATCTGTTTATTTCTAAAATGGTTTACTCTTTTTTATAGCTTCAGAAAAATGTTGGAATGCCAGTTCAAGCCCTTTTTATATTTTATTAGATTTATAAGCTACAAAATTTCACTTTTTTCATTGTAATCATGAAACCCAAACACCCACCATAAAAACTAACTCTCATCGGTGTTTAAAAATAATTCTAAAATATTTGAAGCTTCAGTTTAGAAAAGCATAATATAAAATTTAGTATGAAAAGAAGTAAGATCACTTTAAACCGAATATGTGCTTGAAATGGATTCGAAAATCAACCAACAAACAAAGTCAGTATAAGTGGAGTACAAATGGAAGGCGAAAGCGATTTTGTAGCAGTTCCCACAAACTTAAACAATACTACCTTTAACCCAATAATTTACATAGAACCAAGCTCTATATATTTAATGTTTTTTTATTTTATTATTTATTATTTTATTAGAAAACCAACAACTGTTAGGATAATATTCTGGTTAAAGAGTGCACTTGGGTTTGAAAGAGTGCGAGTTGTGTTAGTGTTGAGTACCTTGCCCTGGCGAAGAGTACCATCTCGGCGGAACTCCGGCGGAGGAATAAAGGAGAGAGTGGCGCACTGGTCGATAGGCTTGCCATGCCGACCAGCCACCACTATATGGGGGGTCACTAAACCTATTTTGGGGGGTTGTCACTGGGACATCAACCTCTCACAGCAAACAGGAAACGGCCACGGATATACAGAATGTATTGCTTTCTAGGAAGGTTTTCACCGTCTAAAAATGAAAGTCTTATAATAAAACACGCAACAAGCCTAAAACGAAATGTAGGTGCTACAATCAACCTCAAATGCTGAAAAATTCTCTACGTAGGTACATAAATACGTTCATTACTTTATGAGCAATTGGCATAGGCCCCCCACCCCAGCCGCATTAAATACCTACTGTAATCTACGTAATTGAAAAAATTAGGTCACGCAGGAGCTGCGTAAATGAAGCAGATTCTCACTGTTATAACAGATTTGTGATCTCATTTCCCCACATATTCTCCATTTCTATGTAAAAAAAAAAAACGATTCGTAGAAGGGGGAAGGGGCTACTGAAGGCGGAAAACAAGAAAGTACGAAATACTTCGCTTAATACTTGAGATAACAAAAAATGCGTATAGAAACAATTGTTTCATTATTATAGAGATAATATGGTTCATGGCATAACAAATTATTGCTAATATGACATAAGTAGAAGTGGGGTCTACTGCAGGCTTAAAAATAAGAAATGCAAATATCTCCGTTAATATTAAAGACAGAGAATAAATGGATTTATCAATATTTATAGTACATTTTATTTGCAATAAGATTGGTTCTATAAAAATTTTCAATCGTAAGTATAATAACGGAGATATATCGAATTTTCGAAATTCTCCCTCTAAACCCCCTCCCCTCCCAGTGATCCGATTTCAGACATTAAAGAACATGACCTATAGTTTTACAGCGCTTATATATTAATAGTTATATACCATAACAAGAACTACGACCGCTAGACCGGTAACATACATATATATACATATATAATAGTAGCTATACATCTAGAGTACAAACTCAGCAATCATATTGCTTACTCAGTAATTTTACAAATTTTAACAAGCTTGATAAATCCACATAAAAGATTTATTTAAGAAAACCGAAAGACTTTGAACGTTCTTATAGAAGAGCAGAAAGGACAACGATTTTTACTTCATTATTTTAAAGGGAACGAAAAACTCGACCATCAAGTCATGTACAAAGATTTTTTATTCCTTTTTTTCTAATATATAAATGGTAAACCATAGTGCTGTTTTCTCAAATGATACTTATTCTCAGCAATGGTTATTAAAGGAAATATCAAATAAATGTACGTAAATCTGATTTAGACATCTTGAGAGTTATAAATTACGAATGTCTTTTGCAATATACATATTTCCCGGTTTGAAGAAGGAAATATTATTACGTAATGTCCCATAGCATACAAATACATAAATCAATTTTCTAACCTAGTTGTAAACAATTAAAGGAGAAAAACAATAAGAAGAAAACATATTAAATGGAGGAAAGACGGAAGGCATATAAATAAAGAAAGGTTTAGCCTTGTCAGAGTCTCCACCTGTTTCACAATCCCTTGAGGTATTTTCTTCCAAGGATAGAAGGGAATCGCAATATGTCATCGAGCCTTGACTTCAATGAACTATATACGCAATATAGCGTCATTGACGTGATGGCTTATTGAAAGCAAACAGGCATGAATTATTCAAATGGTAATGAATAAATCCCCGTGGAACATATTAATAAAGAGTTAAAGGAAAGATGACTCATTTCTAATATACGACTCCCACCTTTAGCTTATAACGAAATTTAAAAAAAAAATAACCTGCTGAATTCATTATCGCCTCTTTGTGATTGAATCATATAGGCATACGTAATAATTGTATTTAAAACATTATAGTAATAATTCCGTCTATTCGTAAAATATTAATAAATGACTTGTATAATGAAATACAAAAACGGAGTATTATAATATTTTTAATCTTCAATAACTCCCAAAAGATTGGTGATTTGTAGGAGACAGTGGCCAAGAGATTGAAAGTTTTATAATTTTCCTTGGAAGATCAAAATCCAATCGGTCATTGGCTGGAATGAGAGCATGACCTAATAAATAAATTTTATTACAAGACTAACCTGAGCTCAAGCAACTCGTGATATTAACAGAATTTATTATGTTCTATTTTGGGCCTTGTATGATACTTTAATCAATATAATGTTTGTTTTATTTAAATAAATATAATTGCATAAAAAAAAGCAATGTTTTTAGTAAATAATAACTCTAGTCATCCAAACGATAAGTAACAATGTGCACTAAATTACACGGTTCCAATGTCCATTTAAATTTAATTTTAAAAACATCGAGAAAACTACTTAATTGTTTTTGAAAAGTAAAAAGTAAGGCAGGCGATTTAGAGTCTTGTGAGTAATAAAAGAAAGGTCATTTTGACGAAAGCTGTTTTAAAAGGGAAAGTGACAACAAGAAAGAAGTGCAACAATCTGAAAAATGTATTAACAGTACACGATGCTAAAACAGGAGTTTTAGTGTGTACGTGTTGCGAGTAAGGATTTAATCGAAAGCACCCTTGAGACGTTAGTGTTAAGTGTGTAGGTTAGCGAGTAGAGATCTAAGATCATGAGCGAAAGTGCACTTAGACTATTTGTGCTTTATCTGACGACCAGATATGCAATTCTATATCGCAAGTAGAGCCGCTTTCTCTCCGAAGCCCTATCATAAATGTATCACAAGATATCTAACCTAGAAAGTACCGATAAGCACTGCCAGAAGAGACAATGAGGAAGTTACTAGGTTTTTTATTACTCTGCGGACTACTGGAGAGTTATTTAAAATACAAATGCAATTGATATGCATTAGTGAGTTCCTAGTGTTAAGAGCGAAAGGTATTTGCCTGCCTGTATTTCCTTAGATCGGATCTACTTGAAGATTTATATACAAATTCAGTGGTTCACTGTCGATGCAATACAGTGTTTCCATGAACTCCGACGGCCAGAAGTTTTATTAATCAAATTTGGTAATTTTGAAATGAGACACAGCAACAAAATTTAGACATTTTACGTAAATCAATGACCAAAAAGAAAATATCACATTATTTCTTCTAACGCGTGACACCAACGTCACGTCGCAAATATCCTTTCAGCTGTGATCCACCATACGCCGACTGCCTGCTTCAGCGATTTCGCCAATACTATTGCGGGAAATTTTCAGCAGCTCAATATCTAATATCCTCAAACTAAACATTTTCATGTGTTGTGGAAGGCAGTCCGTGGACTAAAAACGTTTAGCAAGCACCTAGAAGCTCATTCTAAATTAGGCAAACATATAGTTCCCAAAAGTTTCCACATTGCTATTGAAGAACCCTCTGACGCAAACAGGCGGGCTATAGGGAATCACAGTTCCAAACAACAATGGTGCTTACGTGCAGATATCCCTTTTAACTTTATTCCTTGGTTACTTTGCTCTGAGTGCACGTGACCTTCATCACGTTTTAAGCATCCTGCAACGAAACCACTAACCAATCCGACGATTCCTTGGTCGTAATATAATAAAACAGTTTTCCTCAATATATCTGACGTGTTTCAAACTGAGACAAACAATACAAAATCCAAGTTTTATTTAACACCGATCTCTTTCTTACACCCATTTCTAATAGAGGTTGCTCCTTTCCATTGAACTGCAAGCCCGTGCAGAGGATGATTGCACGGCTGCATTCAAGGAAGATGACTATAGTTATTGAGTGTAAAGCTGGAAAAAGAAGTATTGCTAAACTGGACAATAGCTAATGGGACTGAATAGAATGCGCGTACAAAAAGTGAAGGGAGGGATGGGAAGCGCTGAAATGCATCGCCTTCATGCCTTATTAACCAGGGCACCAGCCAGATAGCAAGGAACTACGCACACCATAGCACCATTTCACTGGCCACACAGGTCATTGCTTTGTAATACCATTCCTCTTACAATACACCATAGTGCTGGAATCATAGTTGTATGGCATTTAAATTATCTTCGTAATAAGAAAATGGCAAGATTAAAATAACTAGGGCATCCGAGAATCATAGGGCATGCCTCAGGAGTTTAAATTTGTAAATACAGTGGCGATTAGAGCGATGAATGTGGAATGGCAGAAGGACAACGAGGAGAAATGTTTTATATGAATCTAATTAAGCTTCATTATTTACAAAAAATATCTTGTAAAATGAAAAATGGGTCTGTGGGTGAATGTGGTCTATATTTCTATCCACTCCATGGCCCTCTTTAAGATTATATTCCCTTATTTTTTTGATCTTTAAGATTATATTCCCTTATTTTTTTGATCTTTAAGATTATATTCCCTTATTTTTTTGATCTTTAGGGACCATACCCATTACACACAAATCTTTCTTTTTAAAATATTGACATTGTTCTGTTATGCATCTATTTTCAACACCTTTCGAGCTAGCGGCATCAATTGAGTATTGCAAGCACATACAGAGTTTCCTGAATCCGACGTTTCTTGCAATACCAGACAAGAGGGCGGAGCTGTTGATATGGATGCTATGCTTGACAGATCGCCGAAAATGGTTTCCCCAAAGACACATGTGGAAATATATAAGGCTGTCATCAGATAAACAGTTGCATACAGCGTTGACTCAATGGTAGGGAACTTATCTTACCATCTATTCTATATTTCTCCCATTGCAAAAAGCCCATGCAAACAGGGATTAAAATGTGTTAGCTCCTACTGGGGGAAATTGTATCGCTAAACATCTCATGTCCAACTTAAATCTGCTAATATGGTTTCATAGGCTAATTAGGTGCACTTAATAAGTGAAGAAATAGAAAACTTATTTGAGATTACAACTTCGGAATAGATTCCATACGTTTTCGACATACCCTGGGTTGGGTCCATGGATATTTTACGTAAATCTCATCACGAGCATAACCTCAATAGTTGATTTCACTTCAGGAAAATACGCTAAAACTTCGCAAAAACGAATCATACGATGTCCACATTAGGGTAACATTAACTTCGCGGTGCTCAATCTCTCTTATAACTCCCCTCCCCTCACCCACTCATAGGATAGTTCTACGGAATGGCTTTGTTACCTAACACCTTTAAGACGGCGTAAAAACTTCAGTTTAATGCAATTGAGTGATTAAAATATAATAGGTTAGTTCGTCTGAAATATCTAGTAACAAACAGGATAAGTATAGAGTATTTACATGAAAATAATAATATTTACATCCTTCATTAATATACTGTTTTAGATGCACTTATAATAAATAACAGTCAATTTGTTTTCTTTGTCATGCAATATCTGTCGAACAAGATTTTAATAAGAAAAAGAAAATCTTATTTAATTTATTTACACAATACATATTTGTCCTTAGGCAGTCAGCATTTTCCTTAAAGGAAATAAGCTATTGAGGTTGCACTCATCGTACTATTTTCGAAAACAATTTTCAAGTGTAGACACTTTTTCAACAACAAAAATGAGGATATATATATATATATATATATATATATATATATATATATATATATATATTTATATATACAGGGAGTCCAAGATAAATCCGATCAAACGTCACGTGGACGAAGTTACAGGTTCCCAACTCAGCTTTTAACGCGAAGCTTAATTTTTCAACTTTGACCTTCCATAGACGGTTGACGCACGTCCAGCAGACG
This sequence comes from Riptortus pedestris, assembly GCA_019009955.1. Lineage (NCBI taxonomy): Eukaryota > Metazoa > Arthropoda > Insecta > Hemiptera > Alydidae > Riptortus > Riptortus pedestris. The sequence goes on from CM032228.1 coordinate 50,643,155, forward strand.
ACATCTATTTTATTACGCCCTTTCGAAGTCCTTAAAAAACTATTAAAGAACCAGCAAACGTCATTTCTAGATCTTTGAAATTAAAGAATCTACGTCATTGTACATTCTAGTATTCTCAACATCATTATAATTTGTCAGGCGGCTTATGAATTGAAATCTTAGTGATCGAATGCTCAATTCTTACGTATGTTTTCTGCTCTTTCATTTAAAAATAACTTTCAACGTGTAGGTGATACATAAAAAGAGACAAGTTAAAACAACATTATTTAAATAACTGTTTTGGTGATTTTTCAAATGAAAAACTATTTTTACAATATTTTTTTAAATTTAATGTCACAATAAACGGGTTAAGATCAGTACTGATGAAACAAAATGGAAACAATAATCTTCATGAAAAACTTTATAAGAAAAGAAGCAATTGATTTGGTAATCATTTGAAAGATCCCCTAAAACAAGTATAGCTATAGCAACAGTCTTTCTCTATTTACAATGAGAATAGGAAAATAGTACTTACCACATGGCCTGCACTGAAACAGGCTTGAAAATATGGTGATGCCCACATGAGCTGACGGAGAAGCCTCTGAAAAATAAAAAAAAACAAATATGTATAAGTAACTGTAGTCTGTTATTTCAAACTAAAATAAATATAGGTTGAAATCAAATATATAAATATACGAAAATTGAAATTATAAAACAGTAACTTAGTAGTTGAATAAGTAAGTTTTTCCTATTAATGTACAACATTATCCAGAACATCAAATATAAAAAATCTCAACTAACACGAATAGAAAACGAACAGGTTGCCAATGGCAATTAAAAAGTCTAATAATAGCACTAGTTCTCACACACTAATAAATGAGTTTACTTTTTATAATAAGACAGATAATAATCGAGATATTGATCTACCAGCTTTTCAGGTGATGATTAAATGGAGAAAAATTTCAATGAGCAACGGGGAACAATTCAACACTAGCAACTTAAATAGTGCTATAAAAAAAAATATATTAAAAATATGTTTCTTTCATATTCCTTGAGATAGGCATGGTTCCCTTTAGAGATAAGCGTCTATAAATTATTGTTAAGGACATAAAACTGCGACAGAAGGACGATCAAACTCATCGAAGGTTGTAAGAGTCCTCATCGAAGAGATAGAGCCATACAAATTAAATAATTACTATTCATCAGTTGTCAATGCAGTCCACTACATGATTCAAATTTAGGATAAAGGATTTTTTTTCCTATTCTCCCACAAAATACCCAATTCCCGGGCCTAAAAGAAAAAAAAATCAAATTTCCCAAGTATTAGTCTGCATACATACAATGGATAATAGCCAGCCGATCATTAGTCAGCTTAGTAGGATGTGCGCTAAGGAGTAATGGCGTCATAACAATTACGGTTCTAATGGAATTCTCTATACTCTTCCTGAAGACTTAATTGCTAAGCTACATATTATGTAAAAGGTAACGGGAAACCACAGCACCTCCAAGTCACCGTTTTTTCTCTCTCTCTTGATAGGAAAAGTCCTCGTAAGTAGTAGCTCTAAGATACAACAATAGCAATAACATTTCTTCAATTAATCTTTATAAGTGATTGATTCTCAAACAGTTAAAACACTGATTCCAGAAAGTACACGATAATGCAACAGGAAAAGGATACCTTAGATATTTGTGAAAAGGTGACTGCGAAAATTATTGAGCCTGTGACAAGACTGATGTCCTGACGAGATTATAATGACACTTGTCAGAGACAACGGAGCAAAAAAAAAATAATTGGGACTGAAGAACATTGACAAAGTGTGGCCTAGTTCCCAGAAACGGGCTAAGCTCAGAGGACGAAACCAGTCCAGAGTGTAGTTCTCCCGCGTGTTGCATCATGCTATTAGGAGACCTCGGAGCAGAAGAATGGACAACCTGGGAATGAGGACTTGTACGCTCACATGACTCCATCTCCGTGCTATCATGAAATGGGACTAGAAACGAAAACATTGTCATCTTTCAATTACAACAATATATCAGCCATTAATAATCAGTACTATCCCTAGAAACTTAATAACTATACATTTATCAAATTCTGTAACTGTAATCTACTCAAATATACCAAACAATACAATAGTAGATATCTAGGTCATCCACGTTTGAATTAGGATAAATAGGGGAAAGGTTTTGAAGAGAAAATATATGTAAATGGAAACAAGAGGGCAGAAATATTTTTTGAGTACAAAAATAGTGCGACATGAGTTATTGGCATTCACTTTGAATTTTCATTCCATGAAAAGCCGTTTAATATCTAGGCGCCACTGTTGGCAAGAAACTTCGGTTTGGACTCGACGTTTTGACATCAACGAGAAAATTGCTGCCAGTTCTGGATAACCGTTGGCAAGAAAACCTGGGATCTTAACACGAAAATGTGACGTATTGAACAAGACACCTCCAAGAACAATGCAGTACCTGCTTGGTGCAATGGCCTATCGAAGAAGGCCAGCGAAAAGCAGTCTTGGGCTGCCAAGGGCGTATAATGCAATTTTTACCGATGGTCTAGAAGTTATAGATGGACGGTTATCTATTGGTCTACAGTTAGATTTACAGCTGACTAAATTCTTGCTGGCCCCGAAGAATTCTTGCTAATCAGACAACTTAAGAGGAATTGAAGAGCATACTGTACAACGAAGCCGTCACGTGTGAGACTTCCATGGCGATAAGTTGGTAGAACCACGTTATGAGGTTCAGCTGCTTTCAGGTCATGGCGATTTGAATTTTAAGCTGCACTATTTCAAGGTAATGGAAGCCTCATGATGTCTGAGTGGAGATGCTGAGACAGCGAAGCACATATTCGAGGACGGGAATTGACTAACACATTAATGGATCATTATTAAAATATACATACTGAAAATATACATAGACAAAGAAATATATTGACAGGATACTTACTTGCCAGAACATATGTTGCCAAAAATGTAACTGAACTACCAAACGAAGGCAGGAAATATATAGGAACTACTTGATTTACTTTTATATATGACACTAAGTCATAAATTCATTGATAATATAAAAACCGGATAGCTGTGGAAAGAGAGTACCGGAAATTAATAAAATGAACGAGTACATCAGAAGGTGAGCCATTGAGTACTTTAATGAACAAACGACATGTCGAACCAGTTTGTCCATACTTTCCCAATTTTCTACTCAGTAAGTGAGGAAATTGAGGAGTTACTTGAATAAGGAAGTAACCTACTCTGGTTGAGAAAGCCACAGTACAATAATTATCATGGTGACCACAAGCCTCCTACAACCGAATGCCGATTGGGGACTTTCATGGGTGTTATGAGAGTACGATAATGTAATTATGCCACATTTGTTGCACACTGTTTTCGTATAGGAAGTTTGCTTATGTGCATTGAGTTTGTTAAGTTATTAATTTAGATTGGTGGTTAGCTGTCGTACGAAGTCCAAGGTCCTCGTGAGACATTTATGAAACAACTAATGAACTAAACAAATGGCAATCAGAATGGATGAATATAAACAACCCCTTTCGCAATATAAAAACTACAATTGAAGAGTGGCCATCAAGCCACACTATGGGAGGAAGTTGTTTTTGCCAGACTAAGGATTGGCCACACATATCTGATACATTAGGCACTTAATGACAAGAACAGGATTTCCTGTATGCAAATACTGCAATAAAACACATATTAGAACACTGCATTCAACGAACATGCCCTTCGTTATGATTGAACTACTAAATAACAACAGCGAATATATACCACACATTCTAGTACATCTAAAAATATATAAATATTTATCACAAAATATAGAATTATAATAAAATAAGTCTACAATGGTTTTAATTATATATACAAATGGTGTAACTGTTATTGTAATCCAATTGTCTAAGTACGGATTTAAAAGAACATCAGGTATTTAAGTCATTTGTTTTCTCAAAAATATAAATAAAACATCCTAATTCACACGATCGTGTACATTTATGATTTCATTTAAAGGCTCATCCTCTACCTCCCTCCCACAGGCGAATCACTTCAGATGCGGGGCTTAAACAAACATATGCTGCTAAGATCGAGTAAATAAATAAAAAAAAGAATTGCAAAATAAATAACATAATTAAGAATAAAAAAATAAGTAGGAACAAAGTAGGACTTCAAAAGAGTCATAATTCATCAAAGCATGCAACAGTAAGCTGGAGAGGGGAATCAACTGACAAGGATAGATTATGAAACAGTTTGGTGTCAAGATAGGTATTGTTTATATCAACAGCCAAAAACTGCAGGTAGATTTAAATCCTTTGATATGTATTTTAGCAGATTTCCTATGGGAAATAAGCTATGGAGGTTGTACTCATGATGCGATTTTCGAAACATTTCCTCAACTGTCCATCGATCGCTTTGAAAAAATAAAGATAAAGTTCGTTAGTGACTGAAATCGGACAAGTGGGAGGGGTGGGTTTAGAGGGGGGAATTACGAAAATTCGAAATATCTCTGTTATTATACATCAGATCGAAAAAAAAGTGGGTAGAGCCAATCTTATTGCAAACGTAATGTTCTATAAATGTTGTCGCGTATATGTATAGATGTGTTTCTTCACTATCCCGATTATTATTCCGAGATACTTGCGATAACTCGAAATATCTTCTTTATTATAAGTGGAATCGAAAACTTTTATCGAACCAGTCTTAAACTCTAGATGTTTGCAATTGTCGTGTATGTTCACAGATGTTGTATTTGTTGTTCCATTATCTCTAAGAGGGTTGTTTGTTTTCAGCCTTCTGTAAAACCCCACTTCTACTCATCTCAGAAACAGAGAATATATGATGAGATAAGATTTGTCGTTTATCAAAGGAGCAGGAATCTATTTAGTTTGCCCAGCCCCAGCGTGTCGAACGTTTTTCTAAATTTCTTTTTAAGCTTTCCTTTTAATATGATGCCGACTGCACTTATCCATCATCCTATTAGCTATTCATTGTAAATCAAATTTAATGCTGGGTACAAGACAAGCAAATATAACACGCAACAATGAGTCACTAATGCCGTACTTCTATGGGATTAGCTTCCCCTAAGTGGGAGTCTGAGTAATACATTTATCTCTGAAAGAAGTAGTAAAAAGATAAACCTAAAACTCGCCCCCCTCCCTCATGAGTATGCAGCATATAACGGCATATCAGAGAGATTAATTTCAACAACTGTTCTTAAATCCCTTACACACAATTACTAGAGATAATGAATGACACATATACCAAACAAGTGGCTGAGTCAATGAGCAGATAAAAAGATCTTCAACTTACTTATATTAGGCAATAAGCGCACGGAACATGGAACTGACTAGGCCTAAACGAAAGAGATTGTGCATGTGCCCATACTATCAGTGCGCGCGTGTGTATGTGTGTAAACAGGTTCGGATTGTATTACTGATTTAAAAGAAGATTCCCCAATTCTACCTTTAAGTTACCAGAACCCATTCAAATTCATTAGCCGTGATAACTAGGGCTAAGATGATCGTAAAATCAAAGGTAATCATTTGATGTAAATAACATCTCCCAATACCAGCAGGGCAAATATTTTACCTCTCAACAACTTAACCAATGAAGGTGCTAACAAATTACATCCAGATATTCACGAAATATGTGCCTAGCTAAATTGAATAAAATACACCATGAAACATACTTGTACAAGGAACATTTATCAACGCCAGTTTTCCCCTCCACCAAATAAAGTTACGAATCAAAGGTTCCAAAAATTGTTTTGTTTTTTGTTGTTAGACAAAATAAAACAAACTACTTGACTTCAAGATCCTCTGATTAAATGCAGTTCAAGATTAAAACATTGATTTGTGTCAATGATAAGCAATATATCATTTATTGTATTGTAAAACACTTCACGTGTAAAATGAATAAAAATCACAAGCTATACGAGTAAATAAACTATTATTCTTTATTTACGTCCACTTTTTGCTGCTATGGCTAATTGGGACGAGTTATCTACAGGTTACTACCCTTTTCTAACCAGAGTAGGACGAAGGATTTTATTTAATTAAAGATAATTATTAATTATTTATTTAATAATTGATAATTTTTATCAATAAATAAATTCTTATTGCCCAGGAATCGAACTCGCCACTCTAGGTTTCCCATGTGGCTATGGCCAACGCTTTAACTCACGTTGCCGTCCAATCTTGAGTACCGTAAATAAACTATGGAAACTAGAATTATCTTTTTCAACAATAGAGAGGTACCAGTATATTGTTGTAGTTGCAAGCAACTTGAAATGCTTGATAGTTTATCGATCATATATTATACATTTATTACTGTGATAAGAAATTCCATCTTAAAAAGAGATGTAAGAATGAATATATGCTTAATATTAATTAGTATAAGCTAAGCTAACTAAGCTCTAAAAAATATTGAAATATTTTGGTAAAAAATTAGATGTTGTCATTCTACAACATAATTTATCCTACGAGTTATGAAATTGGTAGACCAAAAAGGAACAGTATAGAAATATTTTAATAATTTCATATTTGAAACATACATACGTACATTGAAAATTGCTATTTATTATATGTTGAAATGTCTGAAGAGTTTGGAAACTAGAACAATATATCTACACACAAAAAACTATATTATAAACAAAAGTGATGTAAATATTTCTGAAAGTAGGAAGATAAATTACATCTGCTTATGTTTCAAGGTGCCTTATTAACTCAACCACCTAGGAAAATTGTATTGCAAAAAAAATAAATAAATAAAAATCACATTCCAATTTAAAGTAATTATTTTAATAATATATAATAATGAATGAAAGGAGAGTAATTGCAGAGTGGAGGTGTCACAGTTCAGGGTAGCAGGTGAAGGTTTCCCTATGATAGGTTATAGAGAAGTGGACAAAGAGAGTCGCCTCTCCTCTGGGAATGGGATAGTCACGAAACGAATTAAATCGGCTCAGCTGGTCTACGGCTGCATTTATTAGCCAATTACTACTGTCAATTAATACAAGGCACGAGGCCCGTCAAGGCTCATTACTGATGCAGCTACGCTTTGCTGACTCTATATTGTGTCTTGGATTGAATCTTTTAGACTACAGTTTAGGAAATGTTTATCACCACTTTTTGTGATTTATTTATTTTTAATAACGAAATTCGATGTTTTAATATATATATATATATATATATATATATATATATATATATTCTAATAAAAACATAAGTCTGAGCACATTTATGAAACCTCTAAGTATTATTATTTTTATATTTATGTCTTTGTATTTGTATATTTAATATTATGATTATGGTGTCTTCGGGTTATATTAACCTCAGAGAGTTTTGAATATAATTACTATTCAGACACAATATAGACGAATTAAAGAATTTACGATACCAACATGCTCAACTGAGATCTTGTTGAGACCTGTTTGTCTTGTGTTAGATGTTTTCTAATGTTCAATTATACCATCTGAAGCCTGGACATGATGGCAAGATGAGCTGTTGACGGAAACTCAGGTACATTTCTTACTTTCTGAAATCTTGATATAAGGTATCGAGCTAAAAACACATATACCTTTGAGTCGTGAGTTCGATTTCCATCCGAAAAAATGCAAATTTCCCACGTAAAGTTAAACAATAGAGAAATCATCATACGAGTGCCGAACCGTTACGGAAACGGCCGAACTAGCTTACGGCGGAAACGAATAGAAGCGCCCAAGGCTCGTCTGCTTCAGTTAATAAAAATGGAAATATCTCGGTTAATATTGAAGATAGAGAATAAATGTATATACTCGTAACAGTATTTATACTAAATTTAATTTGCAATAATTAAATCCCTTAAGGGATATGTGCTAAAAATTATAGAAGATTGTTGGGAGTTTCAACTACATCTTGATATTTGTCTTTGATGTTTAACCTGTCGTTCCACATTCTTCAGTTCTATTTTAGGACATGTAGTTCCTTCTTCAAAACTCGTCTCATAGTGTACAGTCCTCAACTTTTCTCGTTCCTAATTCTCGGTTTTGTTTTTTTTTCTTTTAAGATTTTTCTTAATCTTATTTATTAAGGGGAATCTACAAGTTTCCTGATTTCTTTAAAGAGCTACAGAATAGCGACTTTAGTTAGAGTGTTGAATAATAACAAACAAATAAATTGAAAACACCCACACGAGAATCACACCCTTGACTCTAGGTTTGCCAAGTGTTTAAGCCCTTCGCTGAACCTTGAGTTGCCCAGAGCTCCGTTAATCCGGCGAAATATATGCTGAAAAAGTTGTTTGCAATTCATGGGATTCGTTATATAAAAAACACCCCTCATCATCCAATCACATAACTGTACTTGTCTAGTACTAAATATATTATCTTGACATCTTAATTACGAAAACTACAATACGAAGCGGCTGGGTGGTTTCTACATTTTTTTTTCATCTTGTGATCAATATATTATTCACAAGAAGAGAATCCCATATTAAATAGAACAAAGATAATTGTTCCTGTTTACTAGGGTTAATTATTATAATTGTTTCTATTAGCAGATTTCCCTTAGGGGAAATCAGCAATTGAGGTCGTACTACTTAATGACGCGATTTTCGAAAAATTTCTTCAAATGGCCATCGATCCTACTCAGGAGATGACAAAAATGAGATCCGTTCAAAATGATATATATTTATATATATATATATGTAAATATATAAACTCTCCAGTGGTCGCAATTTTTGTTTGATCGTCACCAAACTCGGAATTTAATCGTTTTATGTAAAAAGGAAGATCAAGTTCGTTAATGGCTGAAATCGGACCAGTGGGAGGGGGGGGTTTAGAGGGGGGATTTTTGAAAATCCAAAATATCTCCGTTATTATGCGTCGGTTCGAAAGATTGTATAGAATCAATCTTATTGCAAATTAAATTTACTATAAACATTGTTATATACGTTTATTCTCTATCATGAATATTAACCGAGATATTTGCATTTTTATTTATTTGTGTGCGGATAACAGAGATGAGATCGGCTGAAGTCGGTTCTTATTCGGGACTTTCTGCCGAAAGCTAGTTCGGCCGTTTCCGTAGCTGTTCGGCTCTCATGAAATTGGTTTAGAGACTCTTTACTACTACTGTTATTAGTAGGCAGATTTCTCTATTGTAAAACGTACGTGAAAAATCTGCTTAGTGGACACAGCCTCTGTATGACGGACTTTTTTTGTCTTTAAGCATATAGTGGAAATTAATATAAATCAGAGGAAACGATTTATTTGCCAGCCGTATTACCATGATACGGAGAGCATAAAACAGGATAGAGGAGTGTATTTGGTGAGAGTTTCATCGAATATCAACCAATCAATATAATCTATTAAGACTATAATAATTATATTATTATGAGGCGGACATGCAACTATTAGTCACGTGATTGGAGACAAAGAGGTTGCGTGCGCACACTAGAGCCCTCAGACCGCGGCACGAGACTATATGGGAGACTAATCCAGAAAGGGGGCAGGAGATCTAGGGAATGGGGACTCGCTCGCTAGCACACCATTCACCACACCGATACACACAGTAAGCCGAACGCACGCGCGCAAACACAAACGCATGAGAGAAATCAGCAATTGAGGTTTTACTCAAAAGGAAGGTTTCGACAAACATCACCAAAAATAACCATCAGTCTTACCTACAAAATGAGCTCCATTCAAATTCAAAAATTGATCGTTACATAAATCGAAATTTAAACGTTCATGGAAGAACTCAAGTTCGTTAATAAACAAAACCAGGCCAAGAAAGAGTGGGGGTTGAGAGAAGGATTAAGGTGAATTTCCCTTAAGGGAAATTAGCTATTGAGGTCGTACTCATGACGCGATTTTCGAAACGTTTCCAAATGTACATCAATCCTACCCAGGAGATGACGAAAATGAGGTCCGTTCAAAATTATGAAGAAAGTTTAAGTTCGTTAATGGCTGAAATCAGACCAGTGGGAGGGGGTTTAGAGGGGGATTTTCGAAAATAAAAAATGGACATTTGAAGACCTTTTTCGAAAATCTTGTCATAAGTACAACCTCAATAGCTGATTTCCCTTAAGAGAAATCTACTAAAACAAGGATCAGGCCAGCAATGCATACATGTATTCCTCATATGCGTCTGAGGATGCAATTACTTAGGCCGAAGTGAAGGGGCAAGAAGGAAACTGCATTGGAACCAATGCCCTAAAAAGGCTTCATACAACGCGCTACCTTCAGACATCCCCACCAGTGGGCTGAGGTATCTTATCAGTAGCAGAGTTTACCTTGGCGACAAGCTGTCTATCTAAGTATAAACTAGAGAAACAGGAAATCATGATTCCTTCGAACAAGGAAGTCGACACACTTTGATATCCAACCACCAGAGCGGCTAAAAGGTTAAAAACTGCAACCATTTTTAAAATAAAAATTAAAAGAATTTGATCACCTATATTCGTATATGTTCCAAAATACGAATAAGATATAATTCAATATAAGCCGCGATATCATTCATTGGAACTGCTTCAGAAAAAACAACACGATTTTTTTCCCAAATAAAAATCCCATTCTGAACATGTAAATGATCTTGATACATAATTAGTTTTAGTATTTTTTAGTATTGTAGCTGATACAGAAAAAAATATCAAATATAACGAATAATTTAGGAATAAAATCTTCTGCGAGAATTACATTAAGTATATTTTATATAAAAATAAATAAATAAATCTCCAGGTCATCCCTACTGCAATTTAAAGATTTTCGGATAAACCGGAGACACTCACCTACACGTATGGAGGTCATCTTTATTCTAGGAGGCCAAAAAGAATCTCCTTCAACGAAGTTATTCAATCATGGTTGAATAAACATTTTTTCATATTTAATTAGTTGTAGAATATTGCCTAATACTAATATTTCCATTTTATTAGTAGCTCTGAACTCAAACCAGATTTTTATTGAAGTTTTTCTCACAATGTGAAAAACACTCTGTTTTTAGTGAAAAAGAAAAAAACAATATTTTTGGCTGTCCCGCGGCCTTCAATAATTCAAGGTTTGAGGTTTATACAGAACTGTTACCATGGGGTCGGTGAGCAGCCCAGACTAACAGTCAGTCATCAGTAGCACTGACAGGCTGGTATCTGGATCCGCGATGCGGTTCGCAGTCACTGAACTAGTGGTCCTTGTTCAAATTTCTGACAGAAAGAATCAGAAATGAGCTGAAAGCGGTTTCGGGAACTCCGGGGAAACATTTTGGAAGTCCAACTCAGCAGCTAAGCCGTTATTTTTTAATAGAAGTCAAACAGAAACTTAAATCATTACATAACTAAAGTGTATATATATATATATATATATATATATATATATATATATATATATATATATATATACTAAAAAATATGTTTTATTATATAAATAACTATCATCTCCTGAAGAGGTAATAATGGGGGGGGGGCAATTTCTGCACACCAAAGAACATTATACATCTGTTCGTGATCGGCATATGCACCTAAGTATGAATGTATTATATACATACTTCTTCTACGAGTTCATTTCGTTTAAAATGAAAATAATTTATTTAATTTTTTTTTTAAAAAAAGCACCAAAACAAATACGAATAAAAAGAGTAACAAGAAGGCGACGGTAGAAGAAGAGGGCAAAAGCAAGCCCCAAAAAAGGCCTCAAATAGGCTTCAAAACCAATCATGGCTACTCACAGAGATATCAATAGAATCATCAGTATTCCTATGATTAAAAAAAATAATTCAGTCAGAATCCTGATAAAAAAAAATAATAAAAGGTCCAGTATTGATAGGAGGATAGGAGCGGGGAGGAAAGTTGGTTAACAGCATCAAAAGAAACCGTGTTGAAAAGGCAGAAACCCAAGGTAGCGATCCAGGCGGAAAAATACATTTATTTAGCTGCAGATTCATCTCTAGTATTATATTTCCTGCATATTTCAAATATTACAGCTGCAAGGAAGCTTTCATTTTTGTTTATTTATAGTTTTCCCTAAAAGTTTCTAGTTTCAGCCTAAAACTGTTATGTGGTGGGTACATTTACAGGATAGCGAAATATAACGCTTTTGTTCAAGTATAATACATGTGAGAAAACACGAATTATTAACATAAGTTCAGTCAAAATCCTTCAGAAAAAACTACAAAATTTTCCCCCCAAAACAGAATCTGTACATGATATCTTAAAACATAGTAAGTTTCAGCCGAAGTTTAATATAGTAGTAGATACAGCAAAATCGCCTCACGGTTCGGACTAAGTAAGTGTAGGCCAACCTGAATGCCCGGTCCAACCCCAAGACTGAATAAAATCTGCTAAAATAGTCTCAAAAAATAGTAGACGAATAGAAAGAGAAGCAAGAAGGTAGGGTAGAAAAAGTGAGCAGAGCCAGGGGAGGGTGAAAGCAAGGAAGTACCAAACAAGGCCTCGAACCGGCTTCAAAACCAAACATGGCTACTCACTCAGATTATTACCATTGGGAGACATCTTTCAGTAATCCAGCCACAAACTAGTTTTTCCACCACAATTTTTTTTTTTTTTTTAACATCACTCTAAATAAGGTCGTAGATGTAGGTCAGTAAAGGAATAAAATTAGTCTCGTAAAACTGGTCTCACTTGCTAAAAACGAAGCTTTCAAAATACTGGGCCCTATGCAAAAAATAAATAAACAAACAAACCAATTATCTCGAAGGGGTCAGATTTTATAATATAGAAGATGAAAAGAATATAACAAATATATAATTATGAAGGAATATTTTCATCATTTCAAGTTTTCAATAGATTGTTACTTTAATGAATCATCCAGTGAATAATCGGATCGACCAAGCCAAAAGGACTATTTTTATTTATTCATTTATGGGCATCACATCGAAGGTGATTTGCCCTTTCAAAAGTCAAAAATTGTACAAAGTAAAATAACAAAAGAAACATAGGTAAAAGATAACAACAAGTAACAATAACAGAAAACAATGACAAGTAAAAAAAAAGAAATAAATAAACATTTTATAAGTGAATATAAAAAAAAAAATTGGTGATGAGCATAGTCAGTAACTGGGTAATCAATAGGAAACAAATGGCTGAAAATGGTACTTTTGCTAATGATTGTCGTAATTTCCAGCTTCAGGGTAAACATATGCATGTGTACAAACGCAAATACATTAATGCATATATTTTGAAATCTTGTTAGGCACGACAGACTTAATTAGTATGTTAAATTTTATCGTAAATTTGAATTTCTGTGTAGGTATAATAATGCTGTTAATGTATGAGCTGTCTTCCGTTAAAAGTTCTTGTAAGTCGTAGGGGAAGTCCTGGTGTTGTCGTTTCGTAAAAGTTGAGCAAGAAGCAAAAGGGCTAAAGAATAGGTAAAAATAGCATATATGTTTTAATAAGTCCTGCGGTTTGATTTGTGCGGATGCCAAAGATTTGCCCACACACTTCTAGCGGAGACCAATAAAACATCAATAGAAATTTACAGTATTTTAATTCAGCCAAAACTCCAAAACTGAAACCTTTTATTATTTATATCTTTTTTTTAGTTATTATTGACTGGGATTTCGTAGTAAAAAATAAACTAGCACTGGGGATCATAATTAAAAAAATTTAAAAAATATGTAACAGTTTATTTTGTAACATTCAGTTTGGTTAATCAAGAGATTCACTTTAGTTATTTGTTATTATTTCTAAAAGGAAAGGATCTGGGCTTTATTTATTTTGGATCTTTATTAATACATTTAAATATTTACTTTGTATTTTAAAGAATGTACCCCTCTCGTTTGGGCACAAATTGTAATAGTGATGGAAAATAGAAGGTTTGGTTGTCGATATCAAGTCGGTTATCTAGGCAAAGGAAGGCATTTGTGGATTGTTGAAAAAAAAAAGATGTTACCTACCTAAAAACAAGTTTCAAATATTACACAAATTAAGACAAAGGCCTTGTGACTTACCCATCTCCGTCGAGTGTGATGGCAGTATCAGCGAGTACCCTAAGGACCAGCCCTACGGTAGTTTTATGGTTGCAGTCTATACCAAGGAGACAACTCTCCTCAGTCTGTTGCCTCCCCAGCCTAGATACCACAACCAGATAACGTGTCCTTCCCTGGTGCACGCTCTCCAACTTCACAGCCTAGGAAAAAGAGAAAAAAACAATTACCAACATATTCATTAAGAATTCAAATTCATTCACAATGTACCAGTGAATCAAATAAAATTAAGAGAAAAAATTTGAGTCGAATTTTTGTTCAGTGGTAGGACGGAGTGGACAACATACAATTAGTTGGAACAACGTAGGTGTTTCGGAAATGAGACAAAACACTGGCAAAAATTCAACTTAAAACTTTCTATGTTAGTAATATTTATTTAACCCTTAACGATCATAAAAGCTCAACGTAACTAATATGTACATATGCCTATAATGAATAAATCCCTAAGATCCAATTACACTAAATAATATTTAAAAAAAAGTCCGTCACGCAGGCGCTGAACAGATTTCCCACGAGACCTTTAAAAATAGATAAATTTACAAACTGGTAACACTTAACACCACCAAGAATGATAAGTGAATAAATACAAACTGTAATGAAAAATCTTTCAGAAAATTTACATGTTAATAACCTCAACAACGGAAAGCGTCTGAATTCTAAACTATTTAAGCATCGAATAAAGTGGTTTATTATATAACAGAATATTGTTTAAGTGACATGAGTAGGAGCGGGGGTTTTCTGAAAGCTAACAAATGCAAATATCTCGTTTAATATTAAAGGCAGAGACTAAATGTATATAACAATATTAACAATATTTATAGTACATTTAATTTGCGCTAAGATTGGTTCTATACAATTTTTCGATAATAACGAAGATATTTCGACGATAACAAACTTTATATTCCTTTTTCCATTAAAGGATTAAATATCAAGCTTGGTAACAATCAAACAAAAATTTCGACCGCTAGAGCGTTAACAAACGAATATATCTATCCATCTCTCTCTCTCTCTCTCTCTCTCTCTCTCTCTCTCTATATATATATATATATATATATATATATATATATATATATATATGGATCGATTTCGATAGCTGATTTTCGTTAAGGGAAATCTGCTAAAACTTGAAAAGTATGAGATAAGACTGAACTATAAGAGGTATAGTATAGAATCTCTGGAGGAGTTTGTAATCTAACCTCAACTCCTTAAGCGTAAAATCGAATTAGGTCACAGCCCTAAGGCTAATTTGAACTTCGATTAGGGTCTTCTAGGTAATCATAGATGCCGCTGAGAACAGTGCTTCGATCGATAAAATTTCACAACAATTTATTCGTAGCTCAGCACAGAAAAAACCTGCTTCCATCTTCAGACTTCATACTTTCTTCCTACCTGTAACTAATATCATGAAAACATGCTCTAATGTCTGATGGCGGACTACGGATTGTCATAAAAGAAAATACAAGTCTGGTAATTAGGAAAGCTATGAAAGAAGATGAAATACCTAATTGAAAATTTGACACCTCTCCCAACTGTTAAAAATAGGAATTAAATATGTGAAACGTCTTGGTTGTTTGAGAAACATCGCTTTGCAATGACTAACGCATAATATTAGCCAGACGTTATTGGGATTATTTTATATTTTAATTTCGTAATACTGAAGCACTGGAGTTGATAAGAACCAAATCATTCTCGAGACACACAAATCACTGCAGGAATCACATTCTTTACAAAGGTCATAGTTAGGAAAGTTACTTGGAAAGCCTCTAGATCTCTTAATAGTACACAGATACAAAACATTCATAATCTAAATCTAAATGCTTAGTAATTCAGATGTAAATCCACTTTCTGATATCATTAGACAGAATTAATGTCGCCAGTCTAAAAGCTGATAATTAAATATGCTGTTATAAGCTTTGATGCTGGAAACTCATTCCAGTTGTGGAATACAGCATATCTCCAGCAGTGTCGGTATTATAAAAACATACGCCGTACATGACAACCGGTAGTTCAAATAATAAATTACACCGTTTAAGTGAGCCTTACCCTTCACAATGAAAATATTAGGCGAAATGAAGAAATAAATTGACTAACCGATTAGTCGATGCGGCGTAAGAGCATTAAGAGACAAGTTTTTTCCCCCAGGTGTCGTAAGTTCGGCAAACATCCGGCATCTATTGACGGGTTTAAAGAATGATTACTAAGTATTCTCACCGAAATAAAAAGGAAAGTTTAAACATTTTCATTTCCTAATAGATTAAATGAGGAAAAGAAAGTTTTCTACAATCCCCTAATTCTATACTTCTAGACAATACAATTAAAAGTCTAGAAAAAACTGTTTTCTCAGAAATACCTCATATACTTGTAAGTCTACGCTAACGCATATATATTTTAAAATGGTCTTCTGTAAAGTTTTATTCGTTAAATGTTATTTAAAGCGAAACAAGTTTATTTACATATCATGAGAATTACGGATTTACGTGGTAAAATCAAACCCACAATCTCTCCAAAGTTTCAGCAGAATACCAATTTCAATGCCTCAATATTTGGAAAGGAAATTGGTGATTACATTGTAATACTTGCAATTTTCAACTAATAAGAACAAAACTCCGTGTTTGCACATTCTCAACGTAACTGTGGCGATGACCTACGAATGACAAAAAGGCTTTACTGGGAGCCCCGGTTCCCAAAAAGCGGTAACGTAATAAAAGCAACAAATTTATACGAGTAGCTAATAAATTGCTTCACATTGCAGAGTGGAACCGGGGGATGGCTACAACAGCAGCCTAGAATTCTGATAACAACCCACTGCTGCATTACATTTAGTGCGAAATTTCTGGCACCCCTAGGACATTAATCTATAACGTTATCTCTATGACTTTACTCCAACAAAACGTATTTGGTTAATAACAAAGGATGTAGATAATAAACTATCTGCAGTAGTAACTCAACAAAAAGCTAACACACAGACCCCGTTAGAAGTGCCAAGAAGATTGCTTCGAAATGCCTGATGCCCATAGATTCCACCATTCCTAGACGGGAGCTAGTCCTGGAATAGAGGCCAACATTCCGGAGAAGGATTTATAAAAATAGCAAAGGAAAATTCACAGATATTTGAACCATTTATATCCACCATTCTTCCTTTTAACAATAAGTGTGTCGAAAAGAGAAATTCTGAAATACTGACTTGCATGCCAATAATCAACATTTTTGTATTCAGGCACGGCTGCGATACAATACTCTCTAATAAGAACAACCTTATTTGAGTCAAATAAGGACGAGGATAATAATAACGGAGTCTATAAAATCAAATAAGTCAAAATCCCAAACATTCAGAGTTCCGATAATTATGAAGGCTGGAAGTCTTGGCCTAGTCCCTGATCCGAATCTTTTTTCATGGGATCAACGTCTTAAGGGTTTAGTATTATTATTTATTAAGCATCGTAAAATTTTAAGGAAAATCTAACATTAAAAATAATTTGATTAATGACTGCTATAAAATTAGCAGCCAGAAAAGGCCATTGTTAAAAACACCTCCTTTAAATATATAAAGAAAAAATATTTATTTCTCCCTGTAACCTTGGCTGGTTCTCTATTGCCTGGCAAATACGCCATAGAGACAAGGTCTCGCCTCAAATGTGTTTATTTACCGTCACGTGGAAGCTTTGAGGTCGCTAGAAAAGATTACTTCTTATTTCATTGAGTACAAAGGATATATTTAGATATACATAACATTGGGTTGGAAACAGTCCAGGGCAAAGAGATCACCAGCAAGACCTTAAATATATTCTCAAGGAAACTGGCTGAATATTTTGGGAGCCGAGTTGAACTGTGCGAGGTTAACATTTAAAATGACTACTTTCCGCAGAATGAAAAATCTGTGGGATTTTCAGAGGTAACGACAAATGGGAGGAGTACACAGACCATTGGACAGAAAGATGAGGGCGATCCAGCACGAAATTACTCTTATCCGTGGTCAACTTCTTCAGGCCATCTTTCTCACCAAGGAGTATTCATGAATAATAGCAGAAAAATAAGTACCAAAATTGAAAATCAGCGATGCTGCCACCCTTCACCAGTTCTTTAATGGCAGCTTAACTGATCATTACCCATAATAAGAACAAAATTAAAGATTGATCATCAGTTCCTAAAATCGTTTAATAACAATGGAAAATTAAACCTGAAGAAAGTAATACGATCGAAAAAGTAATTTCAAACAAAAGTTTAGATTATTCAAATTAATTAAAAATAGCGACTCATAAATAGAAATATTATCGACTTCAAGTAAGAAGTTTAATAACGAAATAAAAAGAAGTTCTTCAAGAGTGACCAGCATAGACCAAGTATATTTCTCCAGTGGAATTCTGCAATATATAACCTTGATTCATTTAAAACCAAATCTGAATATAATTCTGCCACTGGAATGACGCAAAGAGACTTAAGTAAATCTGCTAATGAAAGCGTAATCATAACGATATTACGATATTAGGTATGTGGTTTTCATTTCATTGTCACAAAAATACGTATAATGTTTTATGAAAAATTAATTGTCTAATTTGCTAATTTTCAACACCTTGTTAGGTGTAAGGAAAGGAGGTAATTCAAAATCGTAAATAAATAAATGACGGTACCATCGAAAAATTGTGCTAGGAAAAGTTAACTATTACTATTATTGTTCTATTTATTTTGTTGTAAATGGAATATTCAGAGAGCTGTTATTATTTTTTTCGTTTCTTCATACCTCTTCGATTTTCAAAATAACCTCTTATGTAATGGAATATCTAATATTTATATTAAATACCACGTAATGTTAACAACGGGCTTTTCTATTGTGAATACCACAAAGTAGATGACGAGATGTGATGTCCTTCTCTAAGCGCCACCCAAGGGAAGGAGCTGTATATAGACTTGCGCCTTTGTGGTAAAAGAATTGGTATCAAAGGATACCAGTTGAATTTGCCTTGCCAAGTTTTAGGGCTACACCTGCGTGACTGAGTAACAGCAATATAAAAAAATGTTTACTCATACTGGATCTGTCGTATAAAGCAGTAACCATGGAACACCCAATGGGATAATCCAGTAACGGGCTGGTGGCTACTGGACTATAGACAATGCAGGGACTAACGGGCCCAGCAGCTGTCCACCCTAACGGCCTCCGTCAAATAACTTGACATCGCCCTCTACAGGTGTTCTTTTTAGTGACTCCTCACCTTTTTCATGACACTTCTTCAGAGAACGTAGAGAAAAAAAGAGGCATCCACTACATACCACGTCCACGACAATAGATTAGAATGGAAATCACTTACTATCCACAAGGCTCAACGTCAAAAGACCTAACAAACCAATTAATATAAAGAAAAACAAAGATGAAGCATAAGAAATATTAAATGCATATCCAAAATAAAATTTTAATTAATATAAGAGATAGGTGTTTACTTTCAAGAAACAAATTAGGATAATGGATAATGTGTACCTCATCACCAGTAACGTTTAATAAGGCAACCACGTTTCTCTTGGGAAATTAATTTTCCAAAAAATATCCATGAACTCTAAAAATCTTTGTCACTGGTCTGGGTTAAATAAACAGCTGCTGCGATTAATTCAGTACGTATGTTCGGATTAATACCAGAATGAACTGAAGAGTTTATTTAGGCCAAATGTATTCAACGAATCCTTACAATACTAGTTCCAGTATGGCAGCATCAATTTTACAGAACTTAATAAAACTAAGAAAACAAACTCCAATTATGTGTGCCAATGGAATACATTAGGAGCTCGAAGCAGAGTAGTACTTCAGCTTAAGGCGAAGTTTCAGATTTTATCACTCAAAAGAAAAACCGCCAATTGAAGTTATGATTATGAAATAGCGAAGTAGAAAAGTTGACTCATTGATGACCTACTTAATGAAACAGTTAATTGTAAAGATAAAAAAAGTATGATGCATTATAAAGACATTCTTTAGCGGATGGGAATTCATTCTAACATAGGATAAATTATTCATGAATGCTCATTAACAAATACTCAATATAAATAAAACATTCTTCCCATTCCTTCACATTCAATGGCACATTTAACTACATAAGTGTACGGCTGTCAAAATGTAATTATTCATCTTGTAATTCTTGTTTTATTTCAGTTATTTTGTATGTTCTCCTATGGGAATCTTTTTCTCAAAGATTTATTATATAAAGTACACTTTGCAAGGCGGAAGCTCCATCATCAATGCGTGGTTACGTTACTGACGTATAACCTAAAGCAAAGCAACCAGGTGACAATTACCAGGCTGCACGCACGACTCTGCTTCTAACCAGGCAGTCTGATGGTGCTCTTTAAAAGTCCACTTTACACAATAAATATTTGTAAAAGCTAAGGGCTTTTTTATTGGTCCTTTATTGGTTTATCTACCGTTCAGTAACTCAGGAGGAATGTCCTACGCGTGTTAAAAATTCAGAAACGAACCGAAATCGACCAAATTATACACAAACTATACACATTTGAATATCAATATCTTTTATTAGGTATTAAGTGTTCTACAATACTACTTGGACAATGATACAAATTTATTCAATTGAATAAATTTGTGTCATTGCCCAAGTAGAATGAAGCATACAATGCGAAATAATATTATTATGTTTAGTACTATAAAATTGTAGAGGATATTTCTAAATTTGGTAGCAAATGATTCATAATTATAAATACACACCGGCATTTATCCTAATTCCAGAAATTATCTGTTTTATAAAATGTAAACACTAAATGGAGAGATGCAAGCTATGTGAGCCAATAAAATAACCAAATATGGCCTTTAAGACCAACAAGTGATTAATTTCTAGGGCGATTTACAGATTGGGCTCAGAATTAATTTTGACAATTATTAATTTTTCTGAGGATGGCTCTCTTAAACTGAGGGAATAATTGACCATAAACCATAATACTTATTCTCTTTGAATATATTTTATATATTCAAACTTATAGCAAAGACTTTTCTTCTATTAAATTTTTTCTCGAATTGCATAAATACTTAACGTTTTCGTCTTAGTATAATCTTCTTTTCCTGAACGGAAGTATTTAAATGTACATATTACTGTATCGTCTTATTAACTAATTGACAGGAAGGCAATTATTTATGTGGTTCAGTGATCATAAAAGTCGTGGTCAAGTGAGCAAGCGGTATTGAATGTACATTAAAACCGCAGTTACCGGATATGATCATCGCTGTTAAGCGAACATAAATGTAATTACATAATAAAAACTTATGGCCGGTGGCTAAGATGATTTAGTCCGGGTAAGGACGAGAACAGATGTTGAAATGGCGCGAATCAGGATGTGTGTACCGAGCACAGGACCTGCGTCTATTGAGATAGAGATTAGATTCGGTTTCGACACCCGGCGGGAGCTCTATGAATTGTCAGCTACTACTTTCGACACTCTTTCATCACCCCCTACCAAACATCCCCATTCAAGACAATCTACTCTAATGAAAGATTATATCGTTATTATGAATTGTTTACAGCCTTTTATAAAACTGAATCGCATAATAAGTATTAACGAATGCATATATCAGCCGCAACATGCGATCAGTAAATCAAAATATTTTTCCTTGTAAATAAATTAACATAAATTTAATAATTAATAAGCCAAAACCACCGATGGAGTCCACAGTCAGTAGTTCATGACTTCGAGATAAACAATATTTATGGAATCGTGGAGGATAGGAAATTTGCCAGGTGCATCAGCTTTTGATTGCAATCCTTGAAAATCATCTAATTATGTACATTGGAGAACATCATTTAAATCAGTATATTGTAGTTATCCCACATTCTACAAAGTACATGCAAAAAATATAATTAATTTACACAGTCTCGTCTTCGAAAAAATATTATACGACAACGGAAGGATCAAAAAGGTCAAACACCTCCACTCTTAATATTTCTTTATTACAGGCAAAGTACTTTCGGGGCGAACCGTCCCATCATCAGTGCTCTAGAGTTGGTTCCTATTGAGCCGACATGTCGGCTCTTTACCAATTTTATAATATATAAAAAAGAAATACATCTATTTTGTTCCTCTTCAACATGAGAAATAAATTCGCAGTTATGTATTTTTGTCGCATCCCCATAAGCAACAAAATGGAAAGGGTAACGAACTATTTTCCTAGCAATGAATACGAACAAATAAAAACCGCAATAAAACCTTATATTCTTACTTTCAGGGATAATGAATATTCTATAAAAAAGTCCTTTTCTAAAAATACAAAAATCAGTACAACATCCCATATAAAACAAAAGTACATGGATAAAAAAAAAGTCCGTCACGCAGGGGCTGCGTAAACTAAGCAGGTTTCCCTCGTGATGTTTAACAATAGATAAATCTGCATAATGAATGGTAACACAACACCACCGCGAATATTAAGTGAATAAATACAAGCGAGAATAAGAAACTTCCAGACGGCAAACACCTGAAACGTAAACAACAGGTGTGCCAATTTCCCAAAGGAAAGAAAAACAATTACTCAAATATATCAGAATATAACAAATTAATTTTTTTTGAAAACTATTTACTGTATCTAGTACTGTAATTTGTAATGAATCAGAATAATTTTTATCTCAATCAATCAAATTTAAGTAGTCCAAAAACGTAAAAAGGGAGGGGGGTCAACAGAACATATTTGCATGTATCTCGTATAATAAATGTCTTTATAAAACAATATTTGGTATTTAAACTTCGAATGATGTGGTTTATTACATAACCGAGTATTGTTTATGTAACATGAGAAAATGGGAGTTTGCTGATGACTGAAAACTGAAAAATGCACAAAACTCGGTTAATATTCAAGATAGGGAATAAATGTATATAACAATATTTATAGTACATTTAATTTGCTATAAGTTTGATTCTATACATTTTTTCCGACGTATAGTAACGGAGATATTTCGAATTTTCAAAATTCTCCCCCCCCCTACCTCCCCTCCCGGTCCGATTTCAGCCGGTAACGAACTTGATCTTTCTTTTTATATACAACGACTAAATATCGAGTTTGGTAACGATTAAACAATAATTGCGACCGCTAGACTGGTTACAGAGAAATATATATATATATATAATTTTGAACGGACCTCATTTTTGTCATCTCCTGGGTAGGATCGATGGACATTTCTAGACATTTTTTCGAAAATCGCGTCATGAATACGACCTCAATAGCTGATATCCCTAAAGAAAATTTGCTAAAAAGATCGAAGTTCTTTCAAATTTGTATATTCACATTTATACAACATTACTGATCGACTCTCATAAATTGTGAATGTTTATCATACATGATTAAAATTAATAATACTCTTCCCTGAGTACATGTTATATATTTAAACTATCTCCAACACAGTTCCCTCTATAGTAAAAATAGTAGGTGCACAGCTTGCACGCACACACATACAACTCTATCATACACACGCACAAAATAGAAACAATCCGACCTATACGGGTATATACCTAATACTCGTATATACGATGTTTTTAATACAATACGAAATAGTACTCTGTAAAATATTTAATCACCTGTAACTTCATAAACATATTTTGTAGCAAAAAAAAAAATTATACTTATTTAGTTGGATAGTAGAACCCTGGCGGCCAAACATAGTAAAGTCATTAAGGTAAAATAACCCCCTGTAATACGGAAAATAGCAAAACGTATTAAATAGCCCATGTTACAAATATTTGTGCTTCAGCACATAAACTAAACTATTACAGCAATAAGTTAAGCAAATGTTTAATTTGTATCTGTTGTAGCACCCCAAATATAATTAATCAGCTATCAAAGATTTGTGATAAAGCACGTAATTATGGCTCCGCAAAGGGGGATAAGAATTAACCACGTTTACCTGCAAAATGCAAAGGATAATATTAGCTAGGTCATTTACCATCTCTATCTATTAACTATGCCACAACTCGGTAACGCGGATTCCCAAGATCCGTGTTACCGAGATGAAATTTGAACGGATTTCATTTTCATCATCTTCTAGATGAGATGGGTGGATATATGAAGAGATCTTTAGGGTTCATGAATGCAACCTCAATACTTGATCCCCATAAGAGAAATATTATGGTTAACAACTTTTTAACCAATATTAAACACTTATTTATAGAAAGATTTAATGCGGAGCAGATGAAGTCATTTTACCAGTTCAGTCAGTGCCTAAGCCATAAGACTGTGTAATGTAAATGCCTACAAAATAAAATGTCTTACAGAAAGGCTTATGAAGTGACAAGACCTGCCACATAGCTTTTGTGGATGTCAAGTCAGTTTGACTCATTAGCTTGCCTATAGTGATGTCATTAAGAAGCCAGAGATCGCTATCGCCACATTAGGGAAGAAGTTGCTACTCAAGTACTTCACGATACTGAGTAATGCCTTCAATAATTAAAAATAACAAATATACTACTAATATACACACGTCATACATAATGTAAGAATAATTTAACAACATCTAAAATCCTTATCCTTATCCCTCCTATCTTAAATCCGTTATACCATGGCACAAAACATATTTCAGGAGTGACAATGTTTGCATTATTAAAAATGGGGGCGTATAAATATCTCGCCACTTAAAACTATTATTAGTTATCAACTTTATGTTTGACCAGATTCATAGTAAATTTAAATTAACCTTTCACTTTGTTATTTATCCAGGTAAGTTACCTAAAAATAACCTCGTTAAATCTACATCCATTGAATTCAACATCCCTTTTTATAGAGACCATATATTATTAAATAAGTATGAAATTGCATGCCGAAGAAGTTAACCAACCAAATCGGTTAAACAAGCCTTCTTCTTAAGGAGCAAGAAAATGAATATCCTGAATACAACCAATTAAAATAGGGGAGAGTAATTTCTTCAAAACTCAAAAGGTTGAATGATTATCAATCGTCTAAGTGGAACAAGATAAGAGACTTATTTGCCAAATACAAAGAGGCCCACTAAGTACACCGTCGAGTAACGGTAAAACCTAGATCAGCGTTCTAACCTATCATTTCAGATCTAGACAATCTCTCAGCATACGGACAGAAATAAAATGGGCGCGGAATTACAGTAATCAGAAGAAGTCATTTCGTCAGCCATTGTAACATGCTGTTGGTGGGCAGAAACACGATATGCATTCTAAATCTGACCAAGCGCAGATTAAGTGACCCCACACAACACAATACGATCAACCGTTATATATCAGTTATTCAAAGTTATGTGAGTTTTAAATTAAATGAAACAATTTTTATGTGCAGCTTTCTACACAGTCAGCAATTTTAGAAAAGACTGACGATTTTTGCATTTACAGCACTACGAAACTTTCAAATGACAAATTACATTTATAAAATCAAAAAGTCCGTCACGCAGGTGCTGCGTAAACTAAGCAGATTTCCCATGTGGTGTTTTACAATACAGAAATCTCCATACGAGTGCCGAACAGTTACGAAAAAGGCCGTACTAGCTTTTGGCGGGAAACTCACTCTCGTCCATTATCCGCCCATATTTAATAATAAGTCAATTATCTCTGTTAATATTCAAGATAGAGTATAAATGTATATAACATTATTTATAGTAAATTTAATTTGCAATAGGATTGATTCTATACAATTTTTCGATCCGACGTATAATATCGGAGATATTTCGAATTTTCGAAAATTCCCCCTCCCTCCCGCTGATCCGATTTCAGCAATTAACGAACTTGATCTGTCATTTTACGTAAAACATTTAAATATGGAGTTAGGTTACGATCAAACAAAAATTGCGACCGTTAACAGACAAATATATATATATACATATATATATATATATATATATATATATATATATATATAATATCTCAGATACCCGGCTTCGCCCGGGACTTGATTTGTGGCTGAATGGTGATGGTATTTTTTTTTGGCAAGGCTTTACTTTGCACAATATTTTGAAATTTACCCGTCCCAGTGTTTAGGGTTAATACCCGTTGTTGGCATTTGTTAATAATAAAATTAATTTTTTATGTAAGTCTTTACTGTCCTCCAAATTGTTGACTCCCGCTATAATTTTTAGCGTATAACGCCTTTATACTTCGGTATACGACAATAGAGTATATAAAAAAAGTTTCTCTAAATAACAAAATAAACAACTTTTGTTATGTACATATTTGCCGAAAATGCAATAGGAAACGAAATACCACTATTATTAATTTCAGGCCTTCCATATAACCCCCACTCCTGCCAGTTCCTAGAAATGTTAGTATGGCTTATTATAAGGAAAGCGTTAGTGCTAATTCACATACCGAGTTTGGTTTAATTCGGTTGAGTCTTTAGTGCCAAATAAAATTGTGGACTCCCGCTATAGCTTATAGCGTATAACTCATTTATGCTTCCGTATACGGCAAAAGTGCATATAACAAAAGTTACTCTAAATTACAAAATAAACAACTTTTGTTATGTGCATATTTGCTGAAAAAGCAATAGGAAACGAAATATCGCTATTTTTTAATTTCAGGCTTCCCTTATAACCCCCCACTCCTGTACGTCTTAGAGAATATTAATATAGCCTAAAGTCTAAGTTGGGCTAGTAGTAATATACATATCACGTTTCATAAAATTCGGTTCAGCCGTTTATGCGTGAAAAGGTAACAAACAAACAAACAAACAAATAAACAAACAAACAAACAAACAGACACCAAAGAAACAAAATGCAGTTATGGTGCCTATGACATGTGAAACGAAAAGTTATCGTGAAATTTCGCGAAAAAAATCAATGTACAGACAGAGGTTACAATTTTATATATATATAGATATATATATATATATATATATATATATATATATATATATATATATATACTAGCTCAGATACCCGGCTTCGCCCGGGAATTCATTTGCGGCTGAAGGGTGATGATACTTTTTGGCAAGGCTTGACTTTGCACAATATTTTTACATTTACCCGTCCCAGTGTTATACGGGTTAATACCCATCGTTTCTGTGGATTTGTTAATAATAAAATTAATTTTTTATGTAAGACTTCACTGTCCTCCATATTGTCATATTTCCCGTTTCCTGTGCATTGTGCATAGATTTGAATTATTAAGGACAAAATGTTAACATACATTAAAATTAATTTTTCCAGGTGCTGTACCTGGTAGTTCATATTGAAAAGAATTGTTGAGCAAATTTCTCTAAATAACAAAATAAACAACTTTTGTTATGTGCATATTTGCCGAAACCCCAATATGAAACGAAATATCACTATTATTAATTTCAGGCCTCCCTTATAACCCCCACTCCTGCCCGTCCCTAGAAATGTTAGTATGGCTTATTATAAGGAAGGCGTTAGTGCTAATTGACATACCGAGTTTGGTTTAGTTCGTTTGAGTTTTTTGTGCCAATTAAAATTGTTGACTTCCGCAGTAGTTTTTAACGTATATCTCGTTATAATTCGGTATACCACAAAAGTGAATATGATAAAAGTTACTCCAAATAACAAAATAAACAACTTTTGTTATGTGCATAATTGCCTAAAATTCTATAGGAAACGAAATACTGCTATTTATATATATATAATTTTGAACGGACCTCATTTTCGTCATCTCCTAGGTAGGATCGATGGACATTTGAAGAAATGTTTCGAAAATCGCGTAGTGAGTACGACCTCAATAGCTGATTTCGCTTAAGGGAAATCTGCTAAAATGCAGTGCATTATAATCATATAATATTTTCAGAGTTACTTAATGCCTGAAATATCAAGAGTACCTACAGACCCCAAACACTTCAGTGCGCGCGTGTGTGTGTATCGAAAATTGTGGGCAAGAACTTAAGAACAAGCAACCCTAAATTGGGGGCTACAACTCAGAATAGAACGTTTCAGTGCTGGCTTAAGATGATTATAACGAACCGGATTACAAGGATCATTTTAGTGTGCTCCACTATAGTTGGATATTACGCTAGGAAGGAGATGGTTCTCAATAAAAATACACTGTATTTTTATACTGATTGAAAAAAAAAAGAATAAAGGTACATTAAATTGAAAAAAAAAATCAACGTCTAAGACTTAAATGGTAATTTCCTTCTTGCTTTCAGCAGATTTCGTTTAGTTGTTGCAAGTAAAGAAATGAATCTCTTTGACTTACCTTCAAAATATAAAAAGCACAATAACGACGCAATTACTTTTTTTTAGGCGTATCTGAAAACGTTTATACTATGATAAAAGAAAGGGAATGAGACTATTTCCTGCTGTAAAGGAACATAGATATCAATGCTGCGGTTAGTTTGTGGTTACTACTAAGGTCCTAGGATAGGGCAATCATTCGATATATATCTCAGGGCCAGGCAGTCCTCGGCTCGACCATCAACACCCCATCACCTGTTGCACTGTTATGGTTTGCATTACGTCTCTGAGAACCTCATGGGGAAATAAATAACACACTAGAGGAGCTTAGATACTGATCAATGTTTACACAAAAAAAAACCTTAAGGTACAATATGTAGTGTACACAAAGAAAATATAATTAATTTGGTATTCAGTTAACATAGTAAATAGAAAGCTAGTCACACAGAACTACTGAATTTTACCTGTTATGTACATATCCCGAAAGGTGTCGAAATAAAGGAATATTCTGTTTTTGCGGGGCAGAATACTAACTGCCTTTTCCTATTACTCAGGGATAATTACAAGGAAGAGGGTCACAATGAATATCAGTGGCTACCCAGTAAAAATTGTTAACAACATTCACTAATCAACTAAATTAAATTAAATTATTAATTAACGTCCATTTTTTGCAACTAAGGCTAATTGCGGCTGGTTATCTACTGGTTACTACTCTTTTCGAGTCAAGATGGGACCAAGATATTTTATTTAGTGAGTTCGTCAATTAATAAATTACTAATTGCATTAGCGGGAATCGAACTCGCCACTCTAGGTTTGCAAAGTCAGATTAAGGCCAACGCTTTAACTTACACAGCTATACTGTATGCCTATTATGAACTAAATATTCTTTGAAAGGGGTTTATTAGTTATAAGTATTATAAGATAAGTTATTATTTTTAAATTAGTCTGCATAGTTTTAGCAGATTTCCCTTAAGGGAAATCAGCTATTGAGGTTGTACTCATGACGGAATTTTCGAAATTTTTCTTCAAATGTCCATCGATCCTACCTAGGAGATGACGAAAATGAGGTCCGTTCAAACTTATTTATATATATATATATATATATATATATATATATATATATATATATTTCTCTGTTACCAGTCTAGCGGTCGCAATTTTTGTTTGATCGTTATCAAACTCGATATTTAGTCGTTTTATGTAAAAAGAAAGATCAAGTTCGTTAACGGCTGAAATCGGGCCAGTGGGAGGGAACGTTTAGAGGGGGATTTTTGAAAATTCGAAATATCTCCGTTATTATGCGTCGGATCGAAAAATTGTATAGAATCAATCTTATTGCAAATTAAAGTTACTATAAATATTGTTCCATACATGTATTCTGTATCTTGAATATTAACCGAGATATTTGCATTTGTATTCGGCGTGTGGTCGGCAGGAGCCAGCTATGTTCGGACTTTCCGCCGAGAGCTCTGGCGGCCGTTTCCGTAACTATTCGTCCATCGTGAATAGGTTTAGAGGTTACTTCCTACTACAGCTGTTATTAGGCAGATTTCTCTATTGTAAAACTTCACGTGGGAAATCTGCTTAGTTTACGCAGCCCCTGCGTGACGGACTTTTTAAATGTGTAGAGTATTAAAAGAAACAACTCCAAATACGGCAATTAAGTAAATATATATCTCTATATAAATATATATATATATATATATATATATATATATATTCATATCTAAGGAGATTTAGTTTATATTTATATTTAACTAATGTTGGGTTATTCGTAAAACCATTTACGGCGGTTTCTAGCATTATGTTAATCCCTACTAACATTGGGTCAGACTCTATGGGTACACTGTATGAATAAGGCAATAAATCATATCTATATATATTTTATAAATGTATTGTTGTTTTCGAGCAGGTTTATATATATATTCGGTGTTGTTGTTGTTTTTTGGAGTTTTGGTCAGTGTCGGTGAAATAATCTTAGTTTATTCCGATATTTCGAGAATATTTATTTTCTCTTCTTCAGAGCTAAAAAGTAAAGGTACTACTTTATACATATATTGTATATATATTATATATTGCACATTGTTATTAGAGTGTAACAGATAGTGTTTGTGTTAAATCTACTTACCAAGACTAAAAATACTTAAAAGCACATAACTGTTGTACTTCTGGTTACATTAGGATTACTGAGTGTAACCTACCCAAGTCTGTTATATTGAGCACTGTCACTGCCTTATGTCTTTGTATCACTATAGTTTATTGTCTTTTGTTTGTTGAACTATATGTATTATAATTATTATACTGTAGCTATTAGATTATGTTACAACTATTGATATGTGCTATTATAATTATTGTTATATTTTATTTTATTATAATTATCTATATTTTATTTAGAACGGGATGAGGAAAAGTTGATATAAGAAAAATATTTACCAGGTTAATCAGAAACACTTTTTTGTGGCTCCTCACAATTTATTTCTTAAAAACGCTTAGCGCTTTCGGGAATTAAATTCCCATCCACAAAGTTACAAAGATTAAAACACCATAATTAAGGTGTCTAAAACAATTTTTTTTAAATCTTTAAAATATTGGTCATATAAGAAAACAGTCAATAACATTGTAAAATTTATAACAATAACACATATATTTAAAACAATTAAAATATAATAAATAAAATACAATAAATATTTACTATTTAATCATTAAAATAACATAAGCCAAATTACCGTCAGAGCGTAGGGCGTGACTATAGAGTTGCTACTAGGCTGAACCCTGCCGATGCACTAAGGCATCGGTCCAAGCCGCTAGGTTAAAGATTAAATAGTAAATAAGACATCATTAATTTATTATGTTGTAATTGTTTTAAATATATGTGTTATTGTTATACATTTTATAATGTTATTAACTGTTTTGTTATATGACCAATTATGTAAAGATTTTTAAAAAAATAGTTTTTAGACTCCTTAATTATGGTGTTTTATTGTTTGTAGCTCTGAGGAAGGGAATTTAATTCTAAGCGTTTTTAATAAATAATAAATTGTGAGGAGACAAAAAAAAAAAAAAAAAAAAAAAAAAAAAAAAAAAAAAAAAAAAAAAAAAGGTTTCTGATTTACCTGATTCATCGCCCTCACCACCAGCTAAAAATAAATATGAAATATATTTACCATTTTGAGAGTTTCCTCCGGCCTGAGGAGATAGAACATGGACTGTAGGTGAGTCTGTATGTCGGAGCCGGTGACGGGAGGGGGGGCGGGGGAGTGAGGGGACGGCGGGAGCCGCTCGTGTGGTGGCAACACCACCGCCGCCCCCTTACCCGCGAAGTAACACTCGCTCAGGCTGAAACACAATACATACAATATATTAACAGCATAATAAATACACTACAATAAATATATAAAATTAAAATCAAAATACTTAAAGCTAATTATAAATATCCTCACATTCTAATGGACAATACTTAAATTCAGATGTGATAGCTGGCAAGGATTGGGTCATCTTTGGTACCAACTTATGTATAGTAATTAATGTAGTTTATAATGCGTTGGTTCTCAAAAAAAAAAAAAAATGAATTAAAAAACATAACTGAAGTAGTAAAAAAAGCATTCTTAGTCCTTAGTAGGCTCTAAATAGTCTCGCAATATATTGTTTTACTTGATAGCACAAAATGTAATGGAATATAAGCTATAAATATAATTATCAACAGTGATTACAATGTATCCCTATTAGATTGTACTGAGGTTTTAGTAATTAGTAAACATATTGTATAAGTTAAAAAAAGTCCGTCAGGCAGGAGCTGCGTAAACTAAGCAGATTTACCCACGTGCTGTTACTATTAAATAGAAAGGGGAGGGGGGAGAAGAGAGTTAATGAAGGATGAAAACAAGAAAATGCAAATAACTCGCTCAGTACGCGAGTTACGAAAAAGTGCATAGAACAACAATTTTAGTGCTTTAATAGTTTAACAAAATTTATTCTAATACATTTTACGATCCGACACATGAGATATTTCGGATTTTATAATGTCCCTGCCTGTCTAAACCCCCACTATTCCTGGTCCGATTTCTGCAAATCACAGATACGATCCTTATTGTTGACAGAAAAGGTTCTATATTGAGTACGCTATATATCAAATGAACATTTTCGAGAAAAAAAACAACAGTAAAACCGTAATTGATGACGTCATCGCACAACGTATTTGCATGTATCTCGCATAATGGAAAAAGTCCGTCACGCAGGGGCTGCGTAAACTAAGCAGATTTCCCACGTGAAGTTTTACAATAGAGAAATCTGCCTAATAACAGCTGTAGTAGTAAGTAACCTCTAAACCTATTCACGAGAGGGACGAATAATTACAAAAACGGCCGCCAGAGCTCACGGCGGAAAGTCCGAACATAGCCACTGCTGCCGAGCACATGCAGAGTACAAATGCAAATATCTCAGTTAATATTCAAGATAGAGAATAAATGTATATAACAATATTTATAGTAAATTTAATTTGCAATAAGATTGATTCTATAATATTTTTCGATCCGACGTATAGTAACGGAGATATTTTGAATTTTCAAAAATCCCCCCTCTAAACCCCCCCTCCCACTGGTCCGATTTCAGCCATTAACGAACTTGATCTCTCTTTTTACGTAAAACGCTTAAATATGAAGTTTGGTAACGATTAAACAAAAATTGCGACCGCTAGAGCGTTAACAGACAAATATATATATATATATATATATATATATATATATATATATATATATATATATATATATTTGTCTGTTAACGCTCTAGCGGTCGTAATTTTTGTTTGATCGTTACCAAACTCGGAATTTAATCGTTTTATGTGAAAAGAAAGATCAAGTTCGTTAATGGCTAAATCGGACCAGTGGGAGGGGGGGGGGGTTTAGAGGGGTGATTTTTGAAAATTCAAGATATCTCCGTTATTATGCGTCGGATCTAAAATACGTATAGAATCAATCTTATTGTAAATAAAATGTGCTATAAATATTGTTATATACATTTATTGTGTATCTTGAATATTAACCGAGATATTTGCATTTGTATTCTGTGTGTGGTCGGCAGGACTCCATGTTCCAGACTTTCCGCCGAGAGCTCTGGTGGCCGTTTCCGGAACTATTCGTCCCTCGTGAATAGGTTTAGAGATCCCTTCCTACTACAGCTGTTATTGGGCAGATTTCGCTACTGTAAAACTTCACGTGGGAAATCTGCTTAGTTTACGCAGCCCCTGCGTGACGGACTTTTTTTGAAGTACAAGTGCCTTGTATCTTATATGTTTGCTATATCTTAGGTGTACTATATACTGCTACTAAGTACTGCACATTTTAGCAGATTTCCCTTAAGGGAAATGAGCTATTGAGGTCGTACTCATGACGCGATTTTCGAAAAAAAATTTAAAATGTCCATCGATCCTACCCAAGGGGGGTTTTGAACGGGTAGGATCGATGGACATTTGAGGAAATTTTTCAAAACTCGCGTCATGAGTACGACCTCAATAGCTGATTTCCCTTAAGGGAAATCTGCTAAAAATATTTGGAATTTAAGCTAGTACGGTATAACAGCATTATTAGGGAAAGAGTAGGAGTGGGGGTTTACTCAAGGACGAATACTAAAAATTCCAAATACCTCGGTTAATATAAATCCTAGAGAAAATATGTATATACCAGCATTTATAGATAGTTAAATTTACAATAAGATTAGTTCTATATACTTTTCTAATAAGAATGGAGAAATTTCAAATTTTCGGAATTCTCCCATTCTAAACCCCACCTCCCTCAGGTCTGAATTCATCCGTTAACGAACTTGATCTTTATATTCACATAAAACGCTTTATATCGGGTTTGGTAACGATAAAACAACAATTGCGGCTACTAGAGCGAAAACATATATATATATATATATATATATATATATATATATATATATATATATATATATATGTATACATATAATTTTGGACGGACTTCATTTTCGTCATCTCCTGCGTAGGATCGATGGACATTTGAGGAAAGTTTTCGAAAATCACGTAATAAGTACGACCGCAATAGAATAGGGAAACCTGCTAACAGTAAGTAACTAAATTGTAATTTCTATTCGTTGTAGTAAGTAAACTTCAATTTGTAATCGATTTTTATAAATAATCAGTAGAAATCAGCAGCTTAGAGGATTATATGATACAATATAATAATTATAAACTGACGTAATTAAATCATTATTATAATGAAATTTTGCTGAATAACATTACTGACACTATACGAAAAGATTACTAAATACTTGTGCAATAGAAGAACGTAATAATCGTGTAGTTGATCGCCTAAGAAAATATGATCAAGTCTAATGACAATACGCGAAGTTTAGAATAACCTAGATTAAAAATGGAACCAAAACATATATTCTGCCAACTTCCAAAATTGCAAGACTAATCGCCTTTGAAGCATCACATTTTTTTCATATGTAAAAAAATGTTTGACTCAAAAGGTCATGAAGAGAATATTAACGCAGTAATAGTTTCTCCTTATTTTTCAGTATTCAGAACGTTTTTATTCATCTCATGCGACTTTCACATTAAGATATTACACCCTAAATGTCTGAAACCCAGACTAAATTTCTAGTTTATTTTCATCAGTTTAAAAGGTTCTGAGGGCGAGGCAGAGACTAAAATTAGAATTTATGTAATAAGTTTGTTAGCCCAGCACGTATGAAGCCGCTTAGTTTACACAGACCTGCAAGATGGGCTTTTCTTAATTACTTAGGCAAAACAATATACCTCTCTCTTTAGCGTGCCGACACCTTCTCTTAGTTTAATATTTTAATTTAAACTTTATTTAGTATCTGAGTATTGAAAGACAATAAAATGAAATTTTAAGTACAATTAAAAGAAGAGAAAGAACAATCATGGGTGTGATTAAAATAAATCATGATAAATCGCGGTATCAATACTGTGATCTGGTGATTAAACAGAGCATAATGTTGAAACTACGAATGTATTTCATCCAACAAACCAAATAGGGGATATGCCAACATTTTATTTCTACCATTGCTATCAATAAACGTATGGCTTTAATGAGAGACTAAAAAAGTCCGTCACACAGGGGCTGCGTAAACTAAGCAGATTTCCCACGTAAAGTTATACAATAGACAAATCTCCATACGAGTGCCGAAAAGTTACGGAAACGGCCGAACTAGCTTTCGACGGAAACAAATAGAAGCTCGTCCGTTACGCTTAATAAAAATGCAAACATCTCGGTTAATATTCAAGATAGAGAATAAATATATATATAACAATATTTATAGTAAATTTAATTTGCAATAAGATTGGTTCTATAAAATTTCAATCCGACGTATAGTAACGGAGATATTTCGAATTGTCGAAAACACTCCCCTCTAGACCCCCCCCCCGGTCCGATTTCAGCCGTTAACTAACTTGATCTTTCTTTTTACATAAAACGACTAAATACCGATTTTGGTGACGATTAAACAAAAATTGTGACAACTTGAGTGTTAACAGACAGATATCATTTTCGTCATCTCCAGTAATCCAAGAACAAAAGAAGGGGGGGGGGGTCAACAGTACGTATACATATCTCTCACAAAGTAAAAGTTCAATGAAAGAAATATTCCATATTTAACCTTTTAATGGAGTGGTTCATGATATATCAGCTTATTATTAATATGACACTAGTAGGAGTGGGCGTTTACTTGAAAGTGTAAAACTATAATATCCAAATATCTCAGTTAACACGTTGACTGCCACGACCATTCTCAGAATTCCGGTCTAAAAAGCCAATTGTAATTGTTGTATCACAAACAATAAAAATATTCTTTTACTTCTTGATTTTGAATAAATTTTTTATAATTATATTTTCTGTTTATTTATTAATAAAATTTCTGTTCATGTCGCCAACATTGATTTTTTGTTCTCTTCCCAGAAGCCATCTATCCATATTAGCACTGATATGCTACGAGTTTAAGCGTAGCTACGCGACAATGGCAAGTAAACACAGTACGAGATAACTCGTAGTCGGCGTCCTAGCAAAGTACGGAATATACGAGTTATCTCGTAGTTGGCAGTCAACGTGTTAATACTCGTTATACGGAAATATGTATAGAACAGTATTTATAGTAAATTTAATTTGCAATAAGATTGTTTTTATACAATTTTTCGATCCGACGTATAGTAACAGAGATTTCGAATTTTCGAAAACCCTCCCCTCTAGACCCCCCCCCCGTCCGATTTCAGCCGTTAACTAACTTGATCTTTCTTTTTACATAAAACGACTAAAAATCGAGTTTGGTAACGATTGAACAATACTTGCGACACAGACAAATATATATATAGTTTTGATCGGACCTCATTTTCGCCATCTCCTAGGTAGGATCGATGGACATTTGAAGAAATTTTTTCAAATATCGCGTCATAAGTACGGCCTTAATAGCTGATTTCCATTTAGGGAAAACTGATAAAACCTACTGTAAAAATAGAATCTTATTACACGTATCTCCCACTCAATTACAAGAAGCGAGCCCGGGCAAGGCGTAAGGCTAGGAGTAAACAAGCAGGGGCGACAACACAAAGTAAACACAGTACAGGAGCGTGCACACGCACTGCAGCCTCTGTTTGTAAACAATGGATTAGAGTAATAACGTGGGGACATGGCTGCCAGAACTCATCTAAACAAAGACGATAACAAAAACCAGGGGGGCTCATCGGCTATACATGCCCCATAATACACAACAAGGAAGGATTGGGCCACTTGTTTAGAAAGAAATGTTTTTCCAATATCGTCCATACTTGTCGCTTGACAAGGTAAATTATTACTTTTCCGATTAAACTGACAACTCATAAACAATTAATTATGAAATGAACGCGACTCAATGCAACTGATAATAAAATATGAAGAGTTTTCCTTCAGAGATTACAAAACGTTTTAGAATATCAACTGGAGAGCAAATAAAATATCATAAAACTTAAACAAGCGAAACAATAAAATAACATAAATAGCAAGCGCACTTCGTCCTATTACAAAACCATAGAAAAAAATAATCTGAGTGCCTAAAGTAAGACTTAAAGAAATACAGTTTACAGAGCAAGTGAACATCGTTAATTTAATCTAAAGAATAAGGAGCTAAAGTTTATTGAGAAAAAGTTATACATTTATAATTATATTCCAAATTTTTCAGAGAAAGAGTTACAATTAAATTGAAGAAGAAAAAAAGTCCGTCACACAGGGGCTGCGTAAACTAAGCAGATTTCCCACGTGAAGTTTTACAATAGAGAAATCTGCCCAATAACAAGTGTAGTAAGTAGTAAGGTATCACTAAACTTATACAAGAGGGACGAATAGTTACGAAAACGGCCGCCAGAGCTCTCTTCGGAAAGTACCAAACAGCTCACTCCTGCCGACCAATGCAGAATACAAATGCAAATATCTCGGTTAATATTCAAGATACAGAATAAATGTATAGAACAATATTTATAGTAAATTTAATTTGCAATAAGATTGATTCTATACAACCTTTCGATTCGATGCATAATAACGGAGATATTTTGAATTTTCAAAAATCCCTTCCTCTAAACCCCCCTCCCACTGGTCCGATTTCAGCCATTAACGAACTTGATCTTACTTTTTACATAAAACGATTAAATTCCGAGTTTGGTAACGATCAAACAAAAATTGCGACCGCTAGGGCGTTAACAGATATATATATATATATATATATATATATATATATATATATATAATAAATCTGTTAAAAGGAATAAAAAGATCCTTTATCCTTAACAGAGATAAAAATCTAATTGAGCACGCGTTAAGATTGACAAGAGAGAGAGTGGGGGTAGAAGCAACAAACATGGCAGCCAGGATGAGGTACAGTTAGGATAGACTAATCGGAAATGTTGGGCATGCCTGGGGAAGGCAATCAAGTTAGTGACTCATGACCAGTCTACACTCCATCCGACACAACCATCTTCACATACACAAATAACAATTTTAGAATATGAATTATGCATCATATACACAGACATCGAATATGCTTAATCTCAAGTTTGTTTAAAAGTTAAGAAATTTCATTACACATGACATTCAAACTAGTAACTGCAACTATTAGCAGGTTTCACTTAGGAAACATTTCCTCAAATGTCCATCGATCTTACCTATGAGGTGACGAAAATGAGGTCCGTTTAAAATTTTATATACATATACATACACTCGCTTGCCCGTTTTCGCTATAGAGGTCGTCATTTTTCTTTGATCTCCACCAAACTGTTAAATAAACTTTTCAAAATTCGTTAACTTCTGAAATTAGGGGGGAAATGGAAAATCTCCTTTATATTGAGCCGGAAAAAATGAATATAATCTATATTGTTGCAAATTTAATTAATTGAATTTTCTTTAAATGTTGTTGTGTACACTTTTTCTCTACCTCGAATATTAACTGAGATATTTGCATTACTTAATTTTCAGCCTTCAGCGAACCCCCACTTCTACTCACCATGTTACATAAACAATACTGTATTATGTAATAAACCACATTATCCTAAGCTTTAATACCGTAAATCGCTTTCAAGAGACAGTACTAGATAGTTTTCAATAAAATTAATATGTTACATTCTGATATATTTCCGTTATTGTTTTTCTTTCATGTGAGAAGTTGGCACACCTGTTTGTTTACGTTTAAGGTGTTTCCTGTCTGGTAGGTTCTTATTATTGTTTGTATTTATTCACTTGATGTTGACGGTGCTATTGTGTTACCAGTATGTAGATTTATCTATTGTTAAACATGACGAGGAAAATCTGCTTAGTTTACGCAGCCTCTGCGTGACGGACTTTTTACTTAGAAACAGAGAATGCACGGCAAGATGAGGTTACCAGAGGGTCGTCCAGTGCGTGGGAAATGTGCTAAGCTTACGCAGCTCTTGGGTGACGTACTTTTCAACAGGTCAGTTTGAAAAGACAGTATAACCAAAATGGAGGCATTCACAGAAAATGGAATAAACTATATGAAAGTCTTTGAAAATCTGTTTTTGTATCACCGATTTGGGTTTCTGTAATGGAAGAGCTGTGCGTTGAAATATACTTTCTCATATACTTTCTCTGTGTAGGGGCCATATTTACAATCTGTGTTTATATATATATATATATATATATATATATATACACACACATGTATATATGCCGGACTCTACGAAAACGAATTAGTCGACAAAATTGAAAAAAATACATCCAAGAACCAGAATATTCCCATAACATACTACAACATAACAAAACAAAGTCAACAATAGACATTACGCATGGTCACAATAAAACAATGGCAGGAGCGATGGGACAAAACAGAAAAAGGCTAACATTTAATATCATTCATCCCAAATCTTGAGGAATAACTGCGCTGCTACTAACTATTACTCGACACAAGTACTCACTGGACACGGAACTACTAAATCTTATTTACATAGGTTCAAAATACTAAATGACAAAAATTGCCCCAGTGACAGAACGAGTGAACAGACTATCAGACCTCATCTACACTTGCACACTAACTACACAGAACACTCCTACAAACACTTCCAAAAAACAAAGGGCAGTGGCCCATATATCTAAAGAGTTCAGATAACTGAAAGACATACTTATTTTCATACTCACCACCTCTTGAATGTTGCGGAGGCATTGGAAGTTTTATTAATATTGTTAGGAAATCAATATATAAAAGAGTCGTTAGCACGTAATACTGATAATTGATAAGAATTGATTCAATATTTAAAGATATTTTAAAGATGCAATCTGTATAAAAATTAAAAGGCAGAAAAAAAAAACAATAGTTTTTTAAAGGAACAACATTGAAAATAAGACATGCAAAGACTTACATCATCCAGAGAAAATACAGAATGCAAACATGAGCAATTATTCTAGTTGGCAGTAGCCACTTCCGAAATGAAGGAGACGATCCGGAAAGAACATTCGAAAGAAATGCCGATTGAGGCGGAAAGGAAGAAAGATCTTGCGGCTGCGTCTACTTGAATGATAGGGTTGAACGGTTGTGAGTCAGAATCTGACTTGGGAAAGCAGCAGAGAATAATAGTGCTCATGATTTACTATTCGCATGAGTGATCCTGACAAAAAAATCTTCATTTAAGAGTTGCGACCTTTCTATATAGTCGGTCATTCGATTCACTCAGAAAGCAGAAATGTCTTATTAGACTTGCTGATCAATTACACAAAATAATAGTGCTTCTTCATTCAGAAGTAGTTTTTAAAAAATAAAAGGCATTTATAACGGGCATACAGTGATATATTTTCATTTTGCAATAATAAAAAATAGATATCAACAGGTTACGCATTGTAATTTCAACCAGTGGGTTCTTTCGGAAGCCCCTAACTCTTTTTATATAATATAACCACGATACACAACGAAGTTGACGAGATATTACATTTCTTCGAAAATGACCAAAAATTCACCTTAAAACCGCACGATTTAATTTTTGGCAGGAAGAAATCAACAAAAAATAAGTGCAATTGCTCCCAATATTTTTTCTGGCTCATGTAAAGCATCAAAGTAAGAAAACACATTTATTTTACCTACCCTCAAAATGAGTTTTGTATATAATAAAAAACCCCGAAATAATGCGATAAAATATATTAATAAAAATGAGGAACTAAGAACTGAGGAGCTAAGGAATGATCATTGAAGACTTTATATAACAGACTTTTTTGTTCAAATAACTATTATTAACTTGATTAAGTAAAATAGTTACTTCTATTGTATTGACATAGTATCCACAGAAAGCACTAGAACAGACTATGAGATGTTTAATAGAGCTGAAAATTGTTTTAAGCATTCTTTATTAAAAGGAGATTACGTCGTGCAACGGTTGAAGAAATGTTTAAATGATGGTCTTTTTTTTTTTTCTTTTTTTTTGTTACTTTCTTCATGGAAATCATATTTGAAAAAATATCCAAGCCAAAACGAATCCTAAATGCCTTCGAAATAATTAGTCTATTAAGTAAATGAATTAACTGACTCGTGTTAACAATTAACAATTGAAAGGTTATAGCTATTACAGAGCTGAAAAATGCAGAATATATCTTTAAAATGCGTAATGCATTATATTGAAGGTGTGGTTATAATGAATTATTCATCAAGTGAACACATTGATTATTGACATT
The DNA here is from genome assembly GCA_019009955.1 of Riptortus pedestris. NCBI lineage: Eukaryota > Metazoa > Arthropoda > Insecta > Hemiptera > Alydidae > Riptortus > Riptortus pedestris. Next base: position 50,684,401 of record CM032228.1, read on the forward strand.
TTACATCCATAAACGCATTTAGGACACACCGGAAACATAAAAAAAAGTCCGTCACGCAGGGACTGCGTTAACTAAGCAGATTTCCCCCGTGCGTCACGTATTTGCATTAATCTCAAACCGTAAAGGTTCAATGAGAACAATAGTTGGTATTTAGGCTTCAAATAAAGTGATTCATGACTGAACAGCTTATAGTTATGTGACATGAGTAGGGGTGGCGGTTTACTCTCTGGGCACATTCTCGGTTAATAATCAAGAAAGTGAAAAAACGTACATAACAACATTTATAGAACATTACATTGGCAATAAGATTGGTACTATACAATTTTTCGATCAGACGCACAATAAAGGAACCACCTCACCCCTCCACTGGTCCGATTTTAGTCGTTAACGAACTTGATCGTAATTTTTACATAATACGTTAAAATATAAAACTTGGTAACGGTCAAACGAAAATTCGACGGAGAGTGTTAACAGATAAATATACATGTGTATATACACACACACACACACACACACACACACACACACGCATATACACACATATAGTTTTGAACGGTCCTCATTTTCGACATCTCCTGGATGGGATCGTTGGAAATTTGAAGACATTTTTCAAAAATCGCGTCATGAGTACGACCTCAATAGTGGATTTCCCTTAGGGGATATCTGCTAAAAAATAGTGTAATTTCAAGAAAGAAATATCAACTGCTAGACCAGCAACAAACGGCGCAACACAAGAGGGATTGTGAAGCAATTCAAAATGCATATATTGTATGAAGACTATTGTTGAAAATGATTTAGTATGAAAGGAACAATAGATTCAACTGCGATGAAGAAGAAGGATAAGAGTAGTGTAGTAGAGGCGATCACGCAACGGTGTCTAGGCCGCGTGGTTAGATAGGTATCTTTATTCTCGCAGTTCGAGGGACGAGGTCAATGCTGTCTCTTCTTATCAATGTTATCAATTCACGGTGAAACAACTCCCACAACAATCTTCGGCAGATGCTCCTACTCTATTATAAACAAAAAAATAAACCCAAGAAGTACGGAGTGAAATGCTCCCACCACGTCAGAACTCCTTACTGCGTATTCTTCCTCTATGGGCTACATTAATTAAAACCAATGACAATAAGTTTAATACAAGAGATGAACGAGACACATATAATATGAAGTGAAATATAATGAAGGACTTAGTAACAAAACAAATTCTCTTGCTACAAAAGTATTGCTGATTGAAAAACAAGGATTTCAACTGGTAAAGAATAAAAAAAATATATATTTTTTTTTTTTGTTCTGCGGTCCATCCCTTAGGGAGCTGATAATTGGTAACATTGCCTCCTAGAGCCAGATTAATTTAATTCATACATTCGCTGAAATACTAGAAATTAAGATAATCCATTGGGAACCAGTTAATAAAAGCCAGTACAATAGAAACATAAATAAAATAAGATAAGGCTATCAAAAGTAAACTAAGCACTATGAGCACCAGGGACAAATCTTTCCTTAATTGGGGATAAAAAATAAACAAGATTTTCGGGAATAAACAAGTATTAAAGAAGGAACAACGAAAGCAAATTCGAGAAATTATGAAGGAGACTTAAAATTACCCATTTAAGAACTAATTTTACATATGGCTGTTCCAGAAGAACAATGGTGAAACTGCAATATTGTGACTAATTTAGTTGTAATGCTTAATGATATCACAAAGCCACAAAGCTAATAGTGGAACAATGACGACATTGTATTTCGTATTAAACAGACAAGAAATAAAATGTTAATAGTTCGCCACTATAAAACAAGAAATCATTTTTTAGGGGTGGGATGATGTAATTGTTTAGGGGTTGAAAATTAATAATAATGTTTTCCGAATCTGTTAATATAAAAGTAAAAAAAAAAATGTGCTGTACATACATCTTTGTGATTATTTTCAGTCACTTAATTTTTACTGTTAGTATTTGAAATAATTTTGTTTTACTCTTTTGATTCTCCTATAAAATTGCAGTTTTAGCAGTTGAACCATTGTCCTTTTGGAATAGTGATATGATCTAAAATCCTTCCTCCAAAAAAAATAACCTTTGAGTAATAATAAAGTTAGTTTAATGATAATAATTAATTGAATGAATTTTGTGACGGCTCAAAGGTAGCCTCAGCTTAACAACGAGAATTGACCTCAGGTTAACCATATGAGTTAACCGATTATCACCTGGGCAATAGGAATTTATTTATTGACAAACTTATTAAATAAAATCCTTAGTCCCACCCTGGCTAGAAAAATGTGGTAAACTGTAGATAATCCGTCCCAATTAGCCTCAGGATAGCCTTGTAAGTTAAAGCGTTGACGTTAATCTCACATGGTAAACCTAAAGTGGCGAGCTCGATTCCCGCCTGGGAAAAGGAAAATATTTAGTGAAGGAATTCATTAAATAACATCCTAAGTCCCACCCTGAAAAGTAAACATTAATAAATAATAATAAGTGGACTTTAATAAATAATATTTATTTTAAACAATATAATTAAGCATTCACCACAACACTAATATCAAACCCATTTCCTGGGTCCTAGTGGTCCATCAATCACTCAAATCTGTTTTTGAAGTACAAGTGCCTTGTATTTTATATGTATACTACATCTTTAGTGTACTATTTACTGCTACAAAGTACTGCCGTTTTTCTTAATTAGCACTTAAAAACAAAATAAAATGAATATTTTATTTGCAAACTGCACTTAACCCTTTTCTACGATTACTAATTGGGACGGGTTATTTACAAGTTACCACCTATTAGACTCAGCGATGCCGCCACTTAACAAATCCCTGCTGCCCACGCAGCAATTGAACTCATGGGTCGACAATTTCCTGGTTCAACGCCTTTAATCCATCGGTGTAAAAATATGATAATTTGGTTGCTCTCAAACTTATGGATTGCGTTTTATGGATATTGCCGAGAAAAACAATTACAGAATTATAAACATTTGCATAAAGAAGGAAAGATTTACATTTGTAATTACGAAGTTAGAGCCACGACAGTCTCTCAAGAAATCTGATAAGTATAGTTAAGTTGTTCGAGGAAAAGCACTCAAGATGAACAAAGGATGCGTTGTGAAGCTAGGCGTGTCAGCATAGTTAGCGGCTTTCTGAAAACACATTTCCAGTACGGCGTACATCATCGTCAGCATTTAAAATAGGCAAGACCATCTTTACACATTAGACTAAAACAGCCATGTAATTATTTTTTTTTTCTCTCTCTCTCTCTCTCTCTATTTAATATAACTCACTGTTCCAGTAGTAAAATACCAATAGTTACTTACATTAACAAGCAAACATTAAATTTATTTAGTTGCGTGTAAACAGATAAGGGGACCATAAATAGATAACGCTATAACCAATTCATCACTTCCTTCTCATATCTCTAAATAAACATCAACAATCTATTTGCGATTGCTAAGTAATGTTTGCAAACAAAATTAAAAATAAACAGTTCAAATTTGCAAACACACCCATAGAAAGTTAAAACGGTGCTTTAATCGAACATAATTATACTAGATACATGTGCTTATTAAAGAAACTCATTCTTAATTGTTATTGCCAAGGAAAGTATGCAATATCCCCAACTAAAAAAAAAGTCCGCCACGCAGGGGCTGCGTTAACTAAGCAGATTTCCACGTGCGTAACGTATTTGTAGTGATCTCAAAACGTAAATGTTCAATGATAACAATATTTGGTATTTAGGCTTAACATGAACTGCTTCATAACATGATAGAATAATGAGATGAGTAGGAGTGTTGGTTTACTGAAGACCAAAAACTAAAAAATGAAAATATCTCAATTAATAATCAAGATTGTGAAAACATTACATAACAACATTTATAGAACATTACATCTGCAATAAGACTGGTTCTATATAATTTTTCGATCCGACGCATAATATAATAACAGAGATATTAAGAATTTTCCAAACTCTCCCCCTCTAAACGCCCCTCCTCTTTGTCCGATTTCAGCCATTAACGAACTTGATCTTTCTTTTTGTATAAAACGATTATATAGCAAGTTTAGTTAACGATTAAACCAAACTCGCTAGAGCGGTAACAGACAAATATATATATATATATATATATATATATATATATATATATATATATATATATATATATATATTGAACAGACCTCATTTTCGTCATCTACTAGGTAGGATGGATGGACATTTGAAGACCTTTTTCGAAAATCGCATCATGAGTACGACCTCAATAGCTGAGTTCCCTTAAGGGAAATCTACTGATAAAAGTTCTACACTGTGGCATAACATCCCAATATAGCCTTTTATTGAAGATGATTCGTCTCCATAGTGTATTTCGTTACCATGGTACGGACTCTCTTAACCAGTGTTCACTGCACAAGAGTTAACACTAATCTCAGATAAAAAAGAATATAGAATTGCGAAAAAGGAATATAGGGCTCGTTGTGGCTGGTATTCCATGCAGTGCCACTAAAGCTCGTGCATTAGAATTCAGGAAAAACAGAAAAACCAATATGACTTTGTTATTTACTAATGTTACTTGAGAGGAGAAAAAAACCAGAGGGACCGAGAAGGACCCCTATTGTTAAATGATCCCAGAGGTGATAATGTTTAACGTTTTATGCATCCAAAACATTAGACGCAACATATCAAACCTACTACCTGTCCAAAATATCCGAGATATATGATCAGACTAGGGTTATCAGACAAGGAAATTTGAGTATGTAGATCAGCCTTATCTCAGAGACAAAGTCTTAATTAAATCATATAAATCTGCCAATTACAACGGCTTGGCACAAGGACAGGATATACGAGTGAAGACGGAACTAGTTGGCAAATTGAAATATCATGTAAAGAGTGCAGCGGCCATCAGAGCGCCATTACAGATTCTTCTTTGAGCTGTCATAAATGTCCGGATTTATAGGATCAGTAAAATGATAAACTGCAATTTTGCATGTATCAACTAATTTCTTTCATACATAATATTTATCATAAAGACAAATAAATAAAAAATATAATGCTGTTTAGAAAGAAATGAGTGTAAAAAAAAAGAAAAATATATTACTTAGATCAAAGCCGAAACTTTCAACGGCCAAGCCGTTAATGCGAGAAATGAAATAGGTTTCACCTTGATCCACGGCCAGCTTCAGCAATTAATTATATACATTAAACAGGTTGCATAATACGGTTCTGATGCAGATATGATATAAAATATTGATCATTCCACTATAAACAGCGGCTAATAAGAGTGATTACATAAGAACACATGTCCCGATCTTTAACACTCCTCTAAGGTTTCCTCTTTGCCCAAATCAAACATAATACTAGGCTAGTTCGCTCAAAACTCACTCCACTGGCTTCAGCTCAATACTCGGCCAAATTTCATCGCTATTCCAGAAGCAAGATAATTTCCCCTATTAAAGAGAACATGGAGTTATAAAGTAATAATTAATATGAATACTTTAATCTAAGTTTAAATTGTGGTGATTTTAGCAGATTTCCCTCATGGGAAATCATCTATTAACGTCGTACTCGAAACATTTCATCAAATGTCCCTTGATCCTACCTAGTAGATTACGAAAATGAGGTGCATCCAAAATTATATATATACACTTGTCTGTTACCGCTCTAGCGGTCGCAATTGTTATTTGATCGTACCCAAATTCGATATATAAGCGTTTCATGTAAAACTAAACGTAGAGTTCGTTAATGGCTGAAATCGAACCAGTGAGAGGATGGGTTTAGAGGGGCGATTTTACTAAAATTCGATATATCTCCGTTATTATACTTTAAATCAAAAATTTGTATAGAACTAATCTTATTCCAAATGTAATGTTCTATAAATATTGTTATGTACATTTTTTCACTATTTTGGTTAATAACCCATATATTTGCATTTATTAGTTTTCGGCCGCCAATAAACCCCCTCTCCGACTCACGTCACTTCATTAAATTTAATTCACTTAGCAAAGTTCTATAGTACTTTAAACGCACGCTACTACTAACCATTAGCGCATTTCAGAGATAAAAAAGTTCTAAATAACGAAGAAAATATCACACATAATTGTTGGAGAGTCATTCCTCAGCAGAATAGATAGATTGGCATTAACTAATTATAGGCATTGATCAATGGTGTATGCTACAACCGTTACCTAACTGACAAATACAGCATCTTACACTGGAGTATGGTGGAGAAAACTATACTGCTCAAAAATGAATAGGGATATTGGCTTTTTTGTGGTATTTATGGGCATTTTATGTAGCATTTTTTTTTTTTAAATTATAAATATCATTAATATTTATTAGAAATTATTGTCTTTTATTCCCGTAAAAAAGTAATTTAATTATGGTCGATTTAATTAAAATAAATAGGATAAGAAAAAATAACCAATATCCCTATTCATTTTTGAGCAGTATATTTAGGGAAGTAAAGGTTTTACTTCCTCAGACAACTTTAAACGTATAGAAAACAAAAAAAAAAATGGAAAGGGGAATTCTCCTAGATATAGTATTTAAAAATGACGCTTACTTTAAGCAAGATTATTTTTACCATTAGCTTATTCTACAACTTTTAATAGGTTATTTTACTGATAGTATTACTTGTTGATATGTGAATCGAGAACTCGAAGACACTATTCTATCGTCACTACCCTCTGGGTTCATGAGGGTAATTTTTCACCCACTAAAAAAGTAGGGGGATCTATTTTCTCAGAACGAAAAAGAATTCATACAAAAGATATAGTCCCACGAACATTTCACATTTCAACGTGATGCAGAGCTAACTTCAAACGTGTAAGCTCCGAGTTGAAAATTGAATATAACAAGAAGTAGACGGAGTGTAAAAATAAAATCCTGGAAAAAGTGGGGCGAGAAGTATAAGCCGAGTATGGCGGTAGAGATGAGAAAACCCGTAGACACTAACCAGTCGTGACCAGCAAGATTGGTTTCGTGATCTAATATTTCCAGGGCTCCTTCCAGATTCCTGGAGAGCAGATATGCCTCCTCCAGACCACAAACTAGATTTATATCCCATTACTTTAAATTTAATTTTATCTGATACGAGCATCTAAACGCAGAAGATGTTTCTATTAATTAACTCATTTCGTCGTGGCAATTTATGGTAAAAATTAAAATTTCATCATTTCCCTAACTTGTTTACATTTCATTCCTATCAAAAGTTCCAATTTTATAAACAATGGTCTAATTTTAAGTGAAAACTAAACAATAATGTATGCTACCAAAGTAAACCTTTCAATAAAGTGTAGCAATTAGCAGTCTTAAGTAAAATGTTACTAAAATTACTTGGTTAAATGATAACATAAAATATTAAAAATTAAACTGAGGCAGTAGGGAAAATTTAGTAAAATTAATGTTAAGTATTTTGAGTTAAAGGAGACAATATTAAAAATGATTTTTTTTTTTAACAAGAGAACATATAAAGCCTAGCTCAGGCTAGCCATGTGAGATAAAGCGTTGCCTTTACTCTCATATGGTAAACCCAGAGTCGCGAGTTCGATTCCCGCCTGGGCAGTAGGAATTTATTTGGTGAGGAACTCATTAAATAAAATCCTTAGTTCCACCCTGGCTATAAAAGGGTGGTAACCTATAGATAACCCGCCCCCATTAGCCTAAGTAGCAAAAAGTGGATATTAATAAATAACAAATATAAAGCCTAAATGATGTCTCATAATATATTGAAATGTATGTCATTGTTCATTCCAAAAACATGTTGACTTCGTCGTATTTCTTCCAGATCTTAGGAGGAAAAAAAATGATGATAAATGGAAGACTTCTACGAACAAAACCAGAGTATTGTATGTACGAAAAATTGTTTAAATTCAGGACTTAAGCCTCACACTATTTAAGCATATTAACTATAATTTGATAAACTCGTCCAAAGAGTACTATATAAAACCTTTCAAAGTCGTTGGTTTTCTATTTGAATGCTAAAACTTATCATTGTTTCCTTGATATCACCATGCTCACGGAAATCATGAAAACCGTAAGGATATTTCCTTGTCTTCTGAATGGGGAGGCTAACTTACTACAAAGGCATCTGGAAGAAGAATTTAATAAGACGAGAGTATTAAGCCATGCCAAATCTCCAACCCTTGGACTGACTCAATCATAAAAGAGATTATGATCTAGAACATAAAAGGTAACATACACCTAACCTAATTAGAATAATCAGAGGCGAGCTCGATGAAAGAGGTACGGATTCTTGTATTTTGGGGAAATGAACAAATCGATATTCCAACAATCAAATAAGCTATTTTAATAAAATAAGATAATCCCCATGAACTAGTATTCTGAAGACATTTCGTCCCTTCAGTGCCCAAATCACATCGTGGTAGGCAAATGATACAGTGGATATGATACATTTTAAGGGTAAGGCTAATTACTATATGATTATAGAACACTCATTACTCCAAGCAAACATTTCGAAATCTACTCGGCTGTGTTACCAATCAAAGAGATAATAGCCTCAGCATACAATATGAAGTTAAAAAGAGCAAGAAATATGAGATATCCCTCGTGTCGAAATAACTACATGCCTAATACCAGGTAATAATAGAGGCACTGAAGGACCAGATATTACTAACAAGCACAATTCAAGTTACAAGCTGCAAGGTCTTTCAGATCAACAGAATGTTCTATTACCTCATACACCCATCATAATTATGGCTCAGTCAAAAAAAAGTTTCGGCCTTGTACAATCTAATGGCTAATAAGAACTTTTTAAACTGCAGAATGTAACAATTTGTGTTTTTTCTATGCAGTTAATGGAATGTATAACTTATACAGTCATAATTAATTCATACTTAATTATACGCTTTGTTCAAAGATTAGTATGTCTATTCCAATTGTAGGTTACATGGATAAAAAGAGTAATGTAGAACATTTTACGTTGCAGTGAAATTTTGTAAATACATTTTTTTTAATTGAGGGGATTAAATCAACCTAATGCAAATAACATACCACGTAGTTTCCAAAAAATGTATTTTAACCCTTCTAAAGTCATGAAAAATCACCTAATGTTTTAGAAAATTCGTTTCAAGTTTTCCCCATTTGAAATTTATAATAAACTCATTTTAAAAATGGCCTCTGCCAACGTTTTCTAAAACTGTGCACATAAATAGTTAGTTATGTATTTACTCCATAGAAGAAAGGCTGAAAGGAAAAATTAATATTTGTGTTAAGTGCAACTTTATATGTTAAAATGATTATAGAAAGTGTTAGAGAAAGTAGAAATATAAATTTCCATACAGTATTCGTACATAAGGTAAGTATATATCCATAAATATATCGTCTAATCAGGTAACTAATTAATAAATATATGGTGTGGATTAATGACAGTGGCACTCCATCTGCTGAAACCACCTTATATAATCCTACGTTGTGCAAGTATGTAAATATGATGGGTATATATTAGCTCCGTGCCCTCGTAGATCTGTCATGTCGCATGGCATGTTCTAGGTTATCGTTTCTTCTGCCGGTAGTCAGTATGTGTTATATGACCAACTCAACGTTACATTTTTTGAGCATTGGGCTTTCTATTTTAGGCTCTAACTGCTCAAGTATTAATTTTGAATACCCAATCCTTAAGACTGCATACAACCAACTGTTGCTCTCTTCTATCATTACAATAGCTGGAAGACCAATCAATAACTGGTGGCTTTATACATAGACGTTCAGTTGTGCCCCTGATGAGTGACTAAATATATATTCGAGTAATTTCTATCGCCACTATTTCTTGACAAATGTTCTGGCTACCCAGATTTCCAAGGACATTGTAACCAGCATGATTCTATATTTCTTCCACCGTTTAGTAATTTACTGGTAGAGTCGCATACTTCAGTAATTATTGGGTGGTGATAATTACGTGATGAATTGCTTTAAGGAAGATGGAAGGCCGATTTAGTGATGAGAATGAGCTTTTATTCTTGGGAACGCCTACTTATACTGAGTTTTAATCACCTGCACAGTTCACGAAAAATGAATTAAGAAAAATATCTATTTGAAAGGCCATGTTTAGAAGAAGAAACGTTATTTTAAAATAAAAACAGAACTAAGACTGATATGTGCCACGAACGATTATGGATAACAATAACAGGAATTAACCTCTAGCCCGAGTACAGCAGGTGCGTTTAAATTGATGCCTTTTTAAAAAATTAATCCATGAAGACCATATGTAATTACTGTAAATCTACCACTTTGCTGCCGAATAAAGTTGTACCTATCAAGCCAGGATAAGACACCACCTGCCTAATAATACGTAATTTCTATAATTATCTCACTATATACGTAATGATCACTACAGCCTGATTTAAATTGAAGCATTATTCGAACTATTTACGACACCGGAGCATAAAGGGAAGAGAAAATGTTTCAAGCTAACATACCGACAAAATAATTTAATCCAATCATGTCTACACATGTGCGAAGTATATGACTACTGGGCTCAGAATAAAATGGAATAGAAAAATAAACAACTTGTTGAATATTGTAATTCACCAGTAATATATTACATTATTCATAATATTGAATTATCTCTGAGCCCAAAGTATTCATTTTTTTTTTATTTGGCCCTATTGAAATAGTTTATAACCGAGCATTCTGTGACTGCTAGCTTGTACCAAAAAAAAGTAGAAAGATATTTACAGTATTTAAAGCCTAACAGGCTTTTCCCATCAAGAAACAATATCGCTCTACAGTAATGATGTCAAGATTTCAGTCTTGAATGAGCTCTGCAGCTAAATAAAACATCATTTAGAGGTCATTGCCGATATTTATGGGATTATTTTGTTTTTTTTCTGTCGTTAAAATATGTTAGGGTTCTAGAGTTAATGTGCCTATTAACTATTACAATATACATAATATTTTAAATAATATAAACTCAAGAAATCTAAAAACAAAATTATTTTAGTAATAATAATACAGTATTCGAATATTTTAACATTAACATCAATGAACGTCTGTGGAAAACAAGTTCTTCCAAGGGATTCCTGTTATCAGACTGTCCAACAATAAAGTCATTAAAGGGTGAAATGTTAGATCAGAATTGTACGAGAGGCATCTCTCTGTAGTCCAGTTACATGCATTAGTCAGTAACGATTTTGGAAACAGCAACTTTTAATGATGTCTCTAGTCTTCTCTCTTTGTTAGTGGAAATTTTGACACGCAGGAAATAATAAATTTAAAGGCCAAGCAATGGAAAAATTACTAATACTTATTAAAGAAGAGTAAGGGCCAGAAACAAGAATATATATGGCAATAGAATAAAAAGATATCAAATTAAAAATTTTATATGTGGTATAAATTAGTCGTTTTTATCAAAGCATACCACATATGAGATAAGTCGTTAGCATAAAGTGACTATAAATAACGATTAATGACTGTTTCCAAGGAGCAATTAAAATGATTACTAATTATAATATCATTAACCTCATTACGTAAGGTCAGCCTGGGAGTAGGCTGCCTTGTTTATTTATAGTAATAATTCCCTTATCGCGTTCCCGCGTTTCGAACCTAATTGCAATTAGGAATTAATGCGAATAATGATAAACTTCTGGCCGTAAATAGTTTAGAAGTCATATAACATTTAATGTTTATAACACGCTGATAAAACATTTTTCGTCGTAAATAATCCAAGTAAATGGTATTAAATTTTAGTAGATTTCCCTTTAGGGATTTCCATCAATGGGGTGAGATAAGGACGAATTTTTTTTTTTTTTTTCCCCACCTCTGCCCCCGCTGTACCTTTGGGTTTCCCCATACCAGCGGTCTCCATTTAATAAGAGATATAAAATTTTGAATACATAAATTGGGCCAGGTAACTTAGCCTAACTCACCGAGCACGGCTAAGCATTAAAGTGCAACATTTGGGAGATTTAGTTTAAGTCCGAAAAGTCCTAGGGGAACCCGCAGCTGCGACTCCTTTGCCAGATAAGGACGAATGTAAAAACACATGTAAAAATAAGTAATTTAATAACCAGGTTAGAAAATATTTTTATTTATTCATCTGGTGACCTCTACAGAGGTTACCAAATGAATAAATAAAATTTGGTTAGAAAATAATGTATATAACAAAAATTTTATTACATTAAATAATCAGCAAAATCCATTGCACGCTATTTTTCAATCACAGTAATAACATAAATATTCGTACATTTTACTCCTTCTCCAAAGCGTCACTCCCAGTGGGGTCTACTTGTGGTCATCCGATTGTAGCTAATAACGAGCTCGATCTTTAGATGTACAAAAATATTGTAGACAAATGTTAAAAGCTAATGTTTATTGACATCACAAACTAGGGACATAGAGGTATGACCTGGGAGAAGGGAGGGAGGTGTCATTGGGTCACATATGTTTTGAAAATATTTGAAACGGCTGAAAAGTTTTTATGGCATTTAAAAAATATGGAAGTATAAAGACATTTGGAATTTTTACATTTTAGGCAACCTTATAGTAAAATTGGCAACAAAATTTAAAAGAAAGTAATAATTATTATGAAGACCAGCAGAATCTCAATATCTTGGATATTTGTACAAATAAGTCTTCTCCTTAATTCACGTTTGTCACGATCATTTAATTTATCCTAATGTCTTTTATTGTAATGTCAAAACACTAAATCTCCAATAAATAATAGGATTTAGGATTAATATGATTTGGGCAATCAACAACTAGGTTATTATGCCCTTTATAGTAGTATAATGCTGTTTACAAGACCCTATTTCAATCTATGTCTTAAATAATATCAACTAATATATTGTAAATACCGCTCTTGTCATATCCTAAGGGAATAAAATTAAGTAATTTTCTATACAATTATTTCTTAACTAAATCTATAAATAAATTTTTATTTATTTATATTTACTTAAAGATGTGTGCTAGTAACACGAGTTACGTTGTACCTATTTACACTTCTTACTACTGGCTTAATACTTTTAACTGCCTTTATATTTGGCCAATAATTAATAATTATTGTACATTTTTTAATACTGGCAATATACTTACTTATCCTATATAATAATAGTATATACACTTTTTTCATTATATATTATATTTCTTTTAAAAGTATATATTTTCAACTGGCATTATAATTAGCCAATATTACAATTAAATGACTTTTACTTTTAATGTATGTACTTTTTTCCGTTTTATTTATTTATTTATTTTTTTGCAAGTAATTAAAATCAATTTATCACACACATACTCATACATAAACTTAGTGCTTTTTTTTTAAAATATTAAACCACCCCTAACCAATACATAATAGATCGTAGCGTTAATAGCTTATGCAGTATTTCAAACATAAATTTATATGGTAATATCTGATATATAAAAATGTTTTTAATCACAGTTGTTATTTAATAAAGTCTACTTTGGCTAGGAATTCGAATTTTATTTAGTCAGTTCGTCACAAAATAAATCCCCATGTGGGCATTAGGAATTTATTAAATAAGGTAATCGGATTTGATTCACTTATAGAAATCTGGTAAACAGTCAAATATACAAAGATTTAACAGTTTTAAAAAATAATTTCAAAATAACTTGGACTCTCAAGACCCTATTGTTCGTATTGAATTTCCGCCATTCGGATTGATACAGATACCATTAACACGAAGAATAAATTGTAGTGAGCCACTAACTCTTTCAAGTCCATATTATATTAGCTTCTATAAGAGAAATGACAAATTGGAACCAAATTTGTTAGAAAATGATTTACCCTAAGTAAAGATTAAGTAAATAATTTCATAATAGAATATGCAAATATACCTCAAACGTTATCAAATAATAATAAAATAATATTACTCTTGAAGCAGAGGCAGCGGGACTGTCATAGCATACGAAATATTGTATCTTATCCGACACGTTGGGGAAGATGGGAGAAGGAAAAGGACTAAACTAGCCATAGAGGAGTACAGAGCGAGGAATAAGCCAGCTGGCCATATAGGGATGTATGGTGGTAGCAGGGGGAGGGGAGTTATTGGCCACCTATATTTAGCCAGGGAGGGGAGGTAGCCATCACCTTTTATATACCCCTGGATCAGAGCCAACCTTCATCCCCACCCCCTCTCTACATATAGTCTCTACTCTATTTATCTATGCTCTTTATCTCATACCTCTTTAGGAACACAAATAAAAATGGCCTCACCAGTATGTGTTTAGTGTATTTACCCCAAACTAAACCACCTATTCGGGACGTCCTCATAATGTAGTCCTCAAAAAAAAAAAACAAAAAAAAGAATTATTCAAATTCAAACCTTTCATGTTCATGCATGCACGCGCAGTGTGCGCGTCGATACACACACATCACTCCTGAGACTATTTTTTTTTATTACCTTTAGAACTCATAAAAGCCCGATGTGCAGGGACTGAGTTAACGAAACAGATTTCCAACATGCGTCAAGTATTTGTTATGATCTCATAACGTAAAACTTCGATGAGAACAATATTTGGTATTTAGGTTCCAAATAAAGTGTTTCATAATATCACAGCTTTCTGTTAATATGACATGAGTAGGAGGGGATTTACTGATGGCCGAAAACTAAAACATAGAAAAATCTCCGTTAATATTCAATTTTGATAAAACATGTATACAACAATAGTTATAGAAAATCACTTTTGCAATAAGATTGATTCTATACCAATTTTCGATATGACGTATAACAACGGAGATATTTCGAAATTCTTCATCGGACGGTTTTCGAAAATGGCGTCATGCGTACGACCTCAATAGCTGAAATAGCTGATTTCCCTTATGGGAACTTCGCTAAAAATAATTATTATATAAAAAAAAACCCATCTTGATATATATTAAAGGTTAAAAGTATCTTATCAATGAGACCCTTTTAAATATTTTAAGTATTATTGGAGATTATAAGGTTTGAACTTCTAACCTGACATTTTACCTATAAATTTCAAAATCTCACCCTCTCCAAACCCAGGAAACTAAACTTATGATGACAGGTTCTTATGGGGGATTGAATTATCACATAATTTTAATCACTTGCGATTTCCTTCGCCTGAAACCGTTTTCGTAAGCCGCCTGAAAACGACAGTATCTGAGCACAACAGCATGTCTACGAACTTAAGAGTAACTATCTAAATTAAAAGAAACATCATCGTGTAGAGACGGAACACTTCTATCTTCTGATTTTTTTTAATACAAAGCTTCTTTCTGGAGAGAATAATAAATTAGTCTAAAAGAGTGAGGCTAATTGTGGATTTTACACCTTCGGGGCGGGTCTGATAGAAAAGAGTGTCGTTATAAAATTGTATTAAGATTTGATTCTCAATAACAACTCATCATTAAAAATATTTCTTTCAACTGGAAACTCTAGAGTTCAGGGTATGCTGGAGAAGAATTGGAAGATGTTAGAAAGTAGACTTCACCTCCAAAAGAATCATCATTCCCCACAACTGAAAATACCACAACAAATAGAACTCTTAGAGTAAAAGGGGTAGGACGTAGCTTAAAACACCTTGTATTTCAGCGTAAGTGTGTATTAGCCTGCTAAGGCTCTAGCATATTTTTATTTGATCATTACTGAGATCGATCTATATTTAACCAGTACATGTAAAACTAAACCAAACAAACCTCAGGTAAAATCCAAATCCCTTTTATACAAATTCCACAAAAGGATTCGTTATGACTAAACGTCTCATGTCTAGATTAAATTTCAATACTGTTAAGAGTATAAAATGAGATGACGTAACCTGTGTGTCTCTTTAGGAAGTGGGAAATCTGCTTAGCTTACGCAACAAACACCAGAGACTTTTAGTTTTAACGACGATCATGGGAGTATTTGCAAGACCCATCATTCATCGGTGAGATTATCATTTGAATTAAACATGGGAACAAAGAAAGCTATGGAATATTTGGCAATTAGGTTTCAACACATATATAATTGAGCTTTCAAATAATTTATATATTTTTAAAATATTGTCTTAGAATAAAAATAGGAAACTTTTTTTCTTATTATTTTATTGTTAAAACTTTGGATTTTGAGGCTACCACTAACCAAGCCACGTAAAATGGTTTTTATATCATTGTATTACATGGGATTATAAATCCCTTAGGGACCAGAACATGTACAAAAAGATGGAGTATGGAATACATCGTTCTTGCTTTTGAGGTGTGCCCCTATATTATTTTCAATCTATTATTGAAAATACTTCCCGTTCCTAAAAATGTATAAAGGGAGTATTAATCGTATATATAGTGGGTACAGCACTTAGAGGTCTGGTATGCCAAAATTTACAACAAACTATACAATATTATGAGTATTAATAAGTCAAACAAAACATATAAATGGTGGCGCATTGGCCTTTTGAATGTTTTGAGAAGTACCCGAAATATGAAATTTTTACTCATATACTTCTTAATTTTGGAAATTAAACATTGCTATGACACCAGGCTGCCATAATAAGAAGGCTATAAGATTAAATAAGGCCCATAACCAACAGGAAACCAGTATTTTCAGTTTTCAATGACAATATTTCTTTATAGTGTTTTAGCGCGACATAAAAATATAAAGGTTACAGTGAGAACATATTTATAGATACATTGAATAAGATAAATTGAAGTGGGCAGTTAGTAGAGAGACAAGAGCCACTTGGGCGATGAAATATATCCTTCGGACATGGAAGGTGACGTCAAGGGAAATAGAGCCATTTCACTTCGCCAAATCAACAAAGGTCAAAGGCTATTCACTTTAGCAAATGAAATCCTGAATAATTTTAACTCGACATGTTTCCTCAAACAATTAATTTTTGTAAAGAACATGACGACATTATTCTCCAATTACAATTTTCTTAATCATGGCTACTGAATTACATTTATACTTTTGGAAAGGTGATTCAATAAGGAGTCCATAAACTTCATTTGTGCACAAAGGACGAAGAATATAGCAAATCCTCCAATTCCATAACCGATACTTAGATGACAAGGCTATTTTTCAGAAATGTGTAATCATTGTGGATAGGCTGGATCGAAAGGTCAATACGGGATGTACTTTAAAGAAAATCAATTTCTACTTAGGGAAGGAAATATCACAAGTGATTAGAGAAGATATTGGGAAAGACTGGAAGTACAAATGTTTCACGACCAAGGGAAGTGTTAGTACCATTTCGACATGTTGGGAAATCAGATTGAGTATTGAGAAAATTTTAAGGGCCCGGCTTATAACATGCAATTTTATTTTCTAATATTGACGAATTCAATAAAAAAAAGTCCGCCATGCATCACCTGCGTAGAGTAAGCGAATTTCCCGCCTGAAACAACGACAAGTTGATGGCGCCGTCCACATTCAATTCTCTGTTACTCGCCGTAACAAGGAAACTATGTAAAAAGGATTTAAATATTAATAAGGATAAGAGATATACATGGGGGTCATATAACGAACACTGAAATACAAATAAATAGGTTTATATTTAGAGAATAAATGTACAAAATACAAAACATTTCGATTTCAACATAATATAGCATTTTCCCAATCAGGCACATTTGTCATTTTTACCACTTCCTTACCCCCTCCCTCTCCTCCTGGTCTGATTTCAGCCATTAACGAAACTGATCTTTAATTTTACATGGAACATCCAATTGGTAACAAAGAAAAGCCTTACGCACGCACGCACGCACACACACACGCAAATATTAATCCAGTTTTCACAGAAATCTGAATATAGGTAAAGAATTCACGCCATCAAATAATACTAAACATGCTTAAATGTTATGAGTCATGCTCCATTTCATCAACGATTCGATAATCAGAATGATTACCTCTGGCAGATACTGATAAATACAATAGTCACCGAATTTATCTCATTTAGGTTAAATGGCGAATGAATGACTAGTCAAACTCTATATTTAAGATAAAGTGTCTCCAAATAGGTCATTTGTTTATGTTGGAAATATTGTACAGTGACCTGTCGTGATGACAAAAGTCCGTCACGCAGGGGCTGCGTAAACTAAGCAAATTCCCACGTGAAGTTCACAATAGAGATATTTCACGAGAGCCAAGGAGTTAAGGAAACGGCCTAACTAGCATTTGGCAGGAAAGTCACTCTCGTCCGTTAGGCACCCAGATTTAATAAGAATGCAAATATCTCGGTTAATACTCAAGATAGAGAATAAATGTATATAACAATATTTATAGTAAATTTAATTTGTAATAACATTGATTCTGTACAATTTTTCGATCCGACGTATAGTAACGGAGATATTTCGAATTTTCAAAAATCCTCCCTCTACACCCCCCCCCTCCCGCTGGTCCGATTTCAGCCGTTAAAGAACTTGATCTTTCTTTTTACATAAAACGACTAAATATCGAGTTTGGTAACGATCGAACAAAAATTGCGATTTTCGTCGTCTACTAGGTAGGATCGATGGAAATTTAATGAAAAATTTCGAAAATTCCGTCATGATTACAACCTCAATAGCTGATTTCCCTTAAGGAAAATCTGCTAAAAGTACGACCATTCTGGACAATGGTGGTAAGTTTTTAACGAACTTAGGCAGTCAGCAAATTCTAATACATTCGCAAAGATATTCGTTAAACGGGTACAGTTCAAGAGCTTAATTTTAGCATATTAATTCTTTAAAAAATTCACTTGAAATGCAAATTGATTTTTAGAATGCTGAAACTCTTCCCCATAAATAGTTGTCCTATAATATCCATTTATTAATGTCCACTTTCTGATACTATTTTATCATATCCCTGATATGATACGGCTACTTTTGATGGGTTATCTACATGTTACCACCCGTATCAAATCAGGGTGAGACAGTGGATTTCATTTCATGAGTTCGTCATTAAATTATTTCCTATTGCCCGTGTGAGAATCGAATTCACAACTCTAGGTTAACCAAATATAATTTAAGACCAATGCCTAAACCTACATGGCTAACCGCAGCACCCTGTCCTGTAATAACTATCCTTTAGAAGTGAAACATAAGACATAATAAATGAGTTAAAGAGAAAGTTATGCTAGTGATTCTAAACTGTTTTTCAAACAAATGAACTCATGAATACTGCTATTAAATATATTTTTTTATTACATTATCACGTTTAATAAAATATATATATATATATATATATATATATATATATATATATATATATATATATATATATATATATGAAACTTCAATAATGCGCATACAAATTGAATGTACGATAATACACTACAATGTTTAGGATTTTATGACCTAATAGTGTTGTATTTTTACTATTTACAGAACGGCAATACTTATAAAAAAAATAAAATAAGAATTGGTATTATTTTTTTTTATTTATTAGCGTCCACTTTATGCAACTAAGGTTAATTGGGACGGGTTATCTACAGGTTACCACCCTTTTCTAGCCAGAGTGGGACAAAGGATATATATTTTTTTTTGGGTTTAATGTTCTTACTGTTTTAAAGGAATTTACCAGAAACATTACTATTAAGTAAAGTCATTGTTTGTACTTAGTTGAGAGACCAATTTATAAAAGGGTAGTTGGATTGTATAGGTTTAGTGGATCATAAACAACTACTACAGCTACCATTTAAAAATAGCAGGTCGCCTTCTTTTTGCAAGGAGGATAAATCTCTACATGTTCCTGCGACCCCCAGCTGTTCCTTGTTCGTTTACGTGGAAAACTTATTCATGGAAAAAACCTCCTGCAGTAGCGTATTTTTTCACTCTAGTTCACTACTAAATTGTAGCAATTAATTTCATAACAAACAATGGAGGGGTATTACAAAGGACTAAATACATCAAACTGCTAGGTAGCTTATATGTACTGGTTTTGTAATAAACAGACGGTGCATTTAGTATATGGATGAATGACGTCACAATATGTGTAACCTTCATACAAACATTGGGAGAAATTAGTACCGTGTACCAATCAATAAAGGAGAAACCAACAAATATTAAGTAAGCCAATGAAAATGAAAATTAGGTACCTTAATCGAAGATATCTATTTAT
Source organism: Riptortus pedestris (assembly GCA_019009955.1). NCBI lineage: Eukaryota > Metazoa > Arthropoda > Insecta > Hemiptera > Alydidae > Riptortus > Riptortus pedestris. Next base: position 50,704,388 of record CM032228.1, read on the forward strand.
CTATTTATGATCCGCATTATAGTATGCTATTCCTCTTCATTTATTAAATTAAATTAAATTATTTATTAATGTCCATTTTTTGCAACTAAGGGTAATTGGAACGGGTTATCTACAGGTCACCACCCTTTTCTAGCTAGGATGGGACTAAGGCTTTTATTTAATGAATTCCATCAGTAAAATAAATTCCTACTGCCCAGGCGGGAATCGAGTACATTCATGACACATGAGTTACTACAAAAATAAAACTCCATTTTCATAATTTAATACCCTTCAGATTTTAGCAGATATTACATATCAATTATTTTCATAAAATAAGACTTCATGAATATTTATAGTTTTCAGATATGAAAATATTGTGGCATCTCTTAGAAATACCGTTGTCGTAGGGAAGTTGCATGTAACAAAGTTTTTGTCACGTCAGCTTAACAAGCAGTGCAAATGGGTTTGTCTTTTTTCGTCAGTAAATATTCATGCAGTGAATTTATTTAGTAAAGAACTCATTAACTAAAATGCATATACCCACCCAGGCTTGAAGACGATGGTTACCTTTAGATAACCCGTCCCAATTAAGCATAAAGTGGACGTTAATAAATAACATATAATAAATATTCATATGTCAATTTGGTGTAGCCTATTGCAAATCTAGAGAGGATATAACTATATTTACAATTTACATAAACACAGTTTAATCACAAAGTGCAGGTACTTATCCAAAACATGAGTTATAGATATAACCGGGCGATGATAAACTAGTAGATTTTCGCCCTAAAACCATAAGAAACAAATAAACAAATCTAGAGAGAAGGATCCATTCTAGAATTCCTGAAACTCGATTGTAATTGAGATATCTAATCATTGTTAATAGGGGTTCAGCCTAGCAATGTGAGTTAAAACGTTGCCTTTAATCTCACATGGCTAACCTAGAGTGGCGAGTTCGATTCCCGCCTAGACAAAGAAATTTATTTAGTGACGAAATTCATTATTTTTTTTTTAAACATTGTTAATAAATGATAATTAAAAGCATGTATAGAAATTATTTCCTCGCGAAAAAAAGGAATACTCTTGCACTACCAGTAGAAAAACCAGTGAAAACAGACAGAAGTAATGAGAAGAAAGGAAAATGAGAAGAAATACTGAGTAAAGTATATGAGGGTGAATGAAGAGAGACGCGGCGTAGAGAGAACGCAAGCCCGCAACACTTTATTGTTTTACGTGTCGGCCGACGTCTGCCTATTAGCTGGCTTTATTTAGGGAACCTACGTTTCACACTGTTCAAGATGAATCCGCAGACCAAATATCCACCCACGGCATTCCTCAGAATTGAGTATAGCATTCGGAATAAAAAACGAGAAAGAGTTAAGGAATTCAAATTGGAACAACGACAGATGGCCAAATCATCAATATTTCAATTACTTTTGCAAAAGGTGGGGTCATCAACAACAATCAAATATAAGATGACTCGAATCACCTCTAAAAGCAAAATAGATAAAAATACAATATCAAAAGATATAAAGAAACGAAACTAATGACGTGTTTATCAAATAAACAATATTCACACACTACAGAAACAAATATATACTTTAAGATTTAAACACAAATTCAACTAATGGCTTTAATAAATATACAAGACGCAATATTTTTAAAAGATAAATTTCATAGATTATAAGTACGTCAGGCAAGGGCTGCGTAAACTAAGCAGATTTCCCACGTGTTCGTTTTACAAAAGATAAATCCACATACTGGTAACACTTAACACCACCGAGAATATTAAGTGAACAGAACATAATTGCAAATATCTTATATAATAAAGGTCTAAAAAAAATTGGTATTTAAGCTTCGAATAAAGTGGTTTATTTTATAACAGAGTATTGTTTACGAGACGTGAGTAGCGGGGGTTTGTTTGCTGAAGACTGAAAATTAAAAAATGCAAATATCTCGGTTAATAATCAGATAAATGTATATAACAATATTTATAGTACATTTAATTTTTAATAAGATTGGTTCTTTACAATTTTTCAATCCAACGTATAATATCGAAGATATTTCGAATTTTTTTAATTCCCCGTCTTCCCACTTTCTGCCAATAATGAACTTAATCTTCCATTTTGTATAAAAGGATTAAATAGCAGACAAATATACATACAATTTTGAACGGACATCATTTTCGTGGGTTGGAGCGATGGACATTTGAAGACCTTTTTCGAATATCGCGTCATGAGACAAACAACACCTGATTTCATTCTAGTTTATAAGTTAGAGAACGTACTTAGAACTTATATGAAATAAATAAACCATTTCATCAAATTAGTGAACTGAGATAAGAGTCAAGCTGATTCGGGTCTGTGTATCCTGATGTACGAAAGAAATTTAAATTCACCTGACAAACGGGGTAAGACAATCCATGCCATATGCAGATATCAAATATTAAAATTTTCAACCATTTTATGTTACAAGGCCTAATCAGGGTAGATTATCTACAGGTTACCAACCTTTCCCGCCTAGAGTGGGTGTAGGGATTTAATTTGGTGAGCAACTAAATAATTTCCATGGTCACGCGAGAATCTAACTCAAGCTTAAACTAGTGTATGAACGTGAACCCCATAAAATTATGATACATGGCTACCTTGAGTTCTTCAACCCGAAAAAAAAGTTGAAACTAAAGCTTTTTACTCCTTGTTCAGCAAGCAAGAGAATTACATAAGCGATCAAGAATGAGAGATTATAATACTGTTAAGACATCCTAGTTAATTCCGTGAATACTATTCTATAAGGATGCCAAAAGTTCCATGAGACTGCGTTGAATAGCAACTTCTGCCACAAGTTAATTTTAAGCCAAATTAACTGTGTTGCAATGAGCTACTTCACACTGTAATACCATTCTACGTGTAGTCTTTTCCCACACTAGCGTATGTATTCGGCGAATTTTCCGTTTCACATAGCTACTTAGAACGTAATTTGTACACGTAATTCTTGGTGGGTTCGACTCTCACTAGGGTAATAGGAATTTATTTACTGACGAACACATAGATAAAAGTCTTAGGCAAACCCTGGCTAGAAAAGAGTGGCAACCTGTAGATAACCCGTCCCAATTAGCTATTGTTGTATAAATAAATAGCAATAATAATCTTCACGAGGACATAAGTGTGTATAAATTATTAATAGAGAGAAGAAAACACTTGGGCTATATTATTAGGTTCTTCAGAGCCTTAAATTGTTCGGGAATGACTAATTCGGGCTGTGTGCAAAGAAGGAAACGGAGAGCGGCGAAAAAAAAGTAAGTGAAAATTGATTCTGAAAAGTGGTATGTAGGTAGTTAAACATGGGCGATTTCACCAGATTAGAGAAGGCGACAGCCCGCATTTAACTGTTCTTACTACCAGCATTTCCTAGGGCTTACCGCTGGAGAAAACTTCCCTCAGCAGACGTAACTTCATCTCAATGGAAATCACTATAATTATCCCACAGTCGTGATCACTCTAACTGAGGTGTTAAACAGATTTTTCTCCGAATAGAAATTGAGAAATCTTACTCGAACAAATGAATTTTAAAAAAAAATATTTTTAAATATAACTTGTCTTCAATTAATTGAATCAATAGTATTTATCAGCAATACAAATAACTTCTTATGACAACTTTAGATATTCGTAATAATGGTTTGAGTAGTAATAACAAGTGGAAAAAAAGAAGAAAAAATCCTGAAGAGACCGAATTGGAGGAGGGAGTTTGGTGTGGTTGACATGCCTTGAGGACATGCTTCTTACAGTGTTGTAAATTGTGTGAATACAGACCACATTTTTATACTCTTTTTTTTTTTTAAGCAGCAAACGCAAATTGCTTGAAGAACCTGAGTGAAAAAAGGGAGAACAGCAATCTCCAAATGAAATTTTGTTCGGCATCCAGGGATTTAAAGTTCGCACTCCCGGAAGTAGAAAGCGTTATCAGGAGTCACCCCACAAATAACATGAAGACCAGGAAAATCATTCATCCCAAGTTTCATCGAGGAACAACACAGCTACGAAGCAAACTACAAAAGAACAATGGAATGAAAGAAATTGATTTTGAAAATCATAAATTTTGAAATGAAAACAAATTGGCCTCTGAAAATAGATTTTCTCTTTCTTCCGTCTATTCTATTTATACTCATTCCCATGTTCCTGAAACACCCTACATTTTTAGCTTAGCTGTTTTACTTTTTTAGCTTAATTGTACTTATCGTTTCAAAATATTTATATAAACAATTTTATACATCGGCTCTGAGAATACTTATAAATATATATTTTCAGTCAATATGTATTTGTTTTTTGTATTTTATTAATTTATAAATGCATACTTATTTTTTTTTTTAAAGTTATCCTTCATGAAAATACAAAGTATAAAAACACAAATATATTTAATGGCATTGTAATTGTTAACTGAAAAAAATGCAACAATATCTCTCCAAGTGATATATCATTAAATCAAAATAAATGACATTGATATTAAAAAAAGCAAAGTTATTATTTAGCTTCCAGTAAAAGTGGTCTAAGTAAAGAAACCTTAATAGAAACTACACCGACCTAAAGAGCATAATTCAAGTTTATAGAATACTTTTTTTGCCGTTTTAACTAATTATAAAACTCCCTACCTACACTTAATTACTCCTGGAATTACGAACTTTTATAATTACGCTGACGACATATATTACAAATTATTTGAGCTAAATATTTAAGTAGTTTTTAATTAGAGAATCATTTACTACTTTTTCTAAAAGTCATTAAGTCTTTTTTCTAAAGTATCATTTTTTATTTCTAAAAGATATATTACGATACATATTTGTACACAGTAACTATGGAAAACATTAGAACAGTTCTTATATAAGAATTAAAATACAGTTTTATTTGTGTAAATAAATGGCTGTGAATGGCCATTTTGACATTTAAAAAAAATAATAACGATAAATGTTCACAAAAACTAGTTTTTACAATAAGATTAATAAAATATAAAAACAAATTAATGGTGATGTTTAAATAATTTTTAAAAATCTTCTAACCTAACAAATATTTTTGAAATAACCTCACGAAGTCAATATTAACGTTTTTGTTTAGTAATAACTTGGAATATTTCGTATTGGAAAAGAAAATGGAAAAAGAATATTATTCCAGCTCAAATTAATTAACCACGTAATTAAATTTTCACTTTCCGAATATTTTTACATTTCGAAATAACTGTAATTACTGTCCGGATAAAAATGTATAAAAACTCTAAAGCAATCTCTTACATTCTTTTAAGCAATAAAAATAATGACTGTTACTTTTAAAACTAGGTCCATGTTTTTGTTAAAATCCATTTAAATAAATTACTATAAAGAGGAGTTATTAAGTAACATAGAAATATAGAAATGGAAAGTTATTTTGGATGAAAACGTAAAGGTAAAAAAAAAATGGGATAATTAGTGAAAACAAATAAAATACTTACAACTTAATTGTCAAGGGGGGCTTGGAAGATGTGGCGAAGGTGTCAAATAAAAACATTCAAAGAGCACAGTGAATACTAATCCTTGTCATAACAGATACAACACAGCACTAAGGTTGGAAGAAAAGAAACTGACGTCCTTTGAACAGTTTATCTATTCGGCACGTTGCTATCAGTACTGATAAAGAAAGCCGAGAAACGATCATAGGAAAATCATTTAAAGACAGTTTTTTCCCCCTTCTTCAGCCCGGACCAAATGCAGCATGGGCGATAAGAGGCCGTCTCGTAGTCGCAACGGAGAGAGAGAGAGAGAGAGACGTGCTGAGCCTTCCGGAGCGCGGATCGGACTGAGAGCATCGAGTTGGCAGAGCTCCTAGCAGAAGACAGATTTGTCTCAAAGAGTAATCACTCGTGTTTCCAACTCGAGAGAGCGCTCTATGAACGGAACCCAGGAATAGACTCACTGTTCAAAAGCCAAATTAGAGATCCTTAACCTACTGCTTTAGTCGAATATACTATTTAAGGAAATAGTCTTATCTAATAACGCCAAATGTAAATCCCTTTCAAGCAGTCCTATCACTTGCCCAGTAGAACTATGACTGTCGACTGATACTGTTAAAGGTTCAAGAGAATGTTCTTGAAAAGCCATTAAGAGGGGATCTATCGCAAGCATTTCGTAACAATAGATATCCGATTCCGAATGCAACTATACCAAACAGAGCATAAACAAAGCCAATGAAGAAGTACAAGGTAGTTTCACGCTTGTGCTTTCCTAATATCTTTTCTAGGAGAATTGTGAATAATTTTACAAAGTGGTAGTTGCAGCACATTATTTATTAAGAAAACAGCTCTTTTCCAGTTTTTTCTAGATTTTTATTTTCTAACTGCTAGTTTTGTTATTTATTAACGCTCCCTTATGCTACCTACTAAGGCTAATTGAGACAGATTATCTATGGGTTACCACCCTTTTTTATAATCAGGGTGGGGAGTAAGGATTCTATTTAATGGGATTTTCAGATGAGGTAATAACACTTTGATGGGAGGTTTTAACTAAATTGGACCCGTCTGGAAATCTACCGGATGTCAAAGTTATGCTGAAATGATTTCCATCAAGAGAACTTTCATTTTACTGGTACAAGTATTTCCAAGTACTTAATCCTCGACGTGGAGACAAAGTAACTACAAGCTCTGTAATTATTCATTTCATTGAAAATGAAAATATAAAATCTGCATGAAACATACATTTTACAATGTAAACACGTTCCCATACAGAATTCAAATGTATATATTTATAGTAAATTTAATTTGCAATAAGATTGGTTCTGTACAATCTTTCGATCCGTCGGATAGTAACGGAGATTTTTCGAAGTTTCGCAAAGACCCCCTTCTAACCCCCCCCCCCTCCTGGTCCGATTTCAGCAGTTAACAAACTTGATCTTTCTTTTTACATAAAACTACTAAATATCGAGTTTGGTAACGATTAAAAATAAATTGCGACCGCTAGAGCGGTAACAGACATATATATATATATATATATATATATATATATATATATATATATATATATATATATACATTTATGAACGGACTTCATTTTCGTCATCTACTAGGTAGGATCGATGGACATTTGAAGAAAAATTTCGAAAATTCCGTCATGAGTACAACCTCAATAGCTGATTTCCCTTAAGGGAAATCTGCTAATATTGACAGTGGATAATTGGATGTTAAGAATGGTTCTGAAATATTTTGAATTTTAACATCCCCCCTCCTTAACACTTAAGTAGGGATATCTCTGAAATATGCTGGATGGTAGAGGAACCAATTGATAAGGGTCAATAAAAAGGTCACGTCCTCTACTGTTTTTTAATATAATGCAGAGTGCACTTTCGGAGTCAACGCTCCATCCTCAGTGCCTGCTGATTAAAGCTGCGTTGCCTGGACCACGTCTTAGTCGCCCGGCGGTCATGGTCCAGGCAACGCAGCTTTAATCAGGCACTGAGGCTGGAGCGTTGACTCCGAAAGTGCACTCTGCATTATATTAAAAAACAGTAGAGGACTCGGCCTTCTTATTGATCCTTACTTAAGTAGGGGGTACTTCTCGTCAAATTTTAGTCATTAATTAAAATAATGTTTAGTGATGAATATTTCATTCAGTTAAATATCGAGTATGGTATAGATCAAACAGACATTTTCTAATCAAGATCCAAAAATCTTACTTGCTGAAATCATAAGGCTAACCAATGTGCATGTATCTCACATATAGTAAAATGGCGGTTCGCAAAAGACTTAAAAAAAGTTAAAAAATGCATAATAATATGATTTAAAGTTCATTAAATTTCCCCTGAGATTCGTTCTATAACATTTTTTGACCCGACTTACACTATATATCGAGATATTTTGAATTTTCGAAATTCGCTTCCTCTACGCCCGCCCATCACCAGTCCGATTTCAGCCGTTAGTGAACTAGATCATTAGATTTACATGAAACGCTTAAGTATATATCGAGTTTGGTAACGATCAAACAAAATTGCGACCATTAACAGCACACACACACGCGCGCACATTTTTTGAAAATGAAAACCGCGCCATGAGTACAACCTCAATAGTTGATTTCCCTTAAAGGAAACATATTTTAAAGCATTTGAGGAAAGTGTTACGTACGAAATTAAACATACCCTATATTCAGAAAAAAATGTTTCACAAGTATTAAATAAGAGCAATACTCAACAAGTCTCGTATAATAAAAGGTTAATTTTTTGTAGCTATAAAATGTCGGACAAAACAATAATTTGAGTAATCGTGGACTAAATGTAAAAAGTTTTTTTTTTTAAATAAACTTAAAACAGCAACAACTAAATTAAAATTTTGAAAAGAATAAATAAATCATAAATAGATCTTATACGTAGTTCTTTCGTAATTTCATTTGGTTGGATCTTAAATAAAGGAATAATTCAATTTCAGTAAACATGAATATAAAAGCTAACAGCATGGAAAAGGTCACCCTTTAAATGCTCAATGACGCCTTTAAGGTTGCCTATTATGATGAAAAACAGTTTCAATGAAGATAGAAATGAACCAGAGTGAATTTGACACGGCCAATGTTTAACCTCTAAAACACAGATAAAATGCGGCACTAAGATAATAGAAAATCTTTTCCTAATTATCTCTTTCACTTGGACTATTCCAGAGAAGACAATCTCTTTTAAATGAACGATAAATTGATTCCTATACAATTAAACCGAAAAAGAAAGTGACGTATGTTATAATAATAATCACTGTGTTCAATAACAGCATAAGACTACTAAATTCAAACGAAATTCTGTTTTTTTTAATGGGGATATAATTCTACTTCATGAAAAGAAAAAAACTTTAACATTTATCTATTTTTAAAAAAAAGACGAACCTTAATAAATACTGTAGACCATTTGATGAAGCATAAACTGCAACAGGTACTCACCTGGAAAAAACAAAACGGAAGAATTAATAAAACTCAATAAAATATCAGTTTTAAAAAACGAAGCACTGAAAGTAGGCGAGTATTAATTATGTTTTCATTAAAATTAAGAAATTTGTTAATACGCAAAAAATAAATATACAGTATTAGTAGCTATATAACTCATTTATTAATACTTGGCTAATGCTCGGGAGTCCTTCCAAGAACAATTAACCAAACAATAGGAGGGTTTTCAGCTCTGAAACCAAATGTCAGAATTAATATCAATAAATTAAAGCTTCCTCTTAATGAGTTGGCACACCATTGGGCTTCATGAAACTCAAGTATAATAAATTATCCAATGGGGGATTACGCATTAAATTTTATTTATTTCAGTTTAATTCAGGTGTGCGATTACCGGAACTTGAAGGTTGTGTTTTATCCCTTACCTCCATGACCACTCAGCATCATAAGTATGGACTTGAATAAAGAAGTAAGTAGCGATGACACTGAATGTGCCAAGCGATCTGCTTACCTCTCTCCCACCAATGCTGTGTGACAGGCCTTGGCAGTTCATGGGCTGTCAAAGCAAAGGTCTTGAGCGTAATACTTTGTACTCAAAATAAAACCATAAACTCTAACGCTTTAGAAAGTCGCGAGAACTAGGCAAAGTCATTATTGATATTGTAAATCAATGATCAATGTCAAAATCTTCCAATCTTAAGGTGTGGAAAAAAAACTTTATTTAAATATAAGAACATGATTCTAATAAAGAACTTTATTTTTTACATAACACATGGAATAATATTAAAACACAACAAATCAGCAGAACATGGAACAGAATAATCCTTCAACTAAGAGTTTCTAATCAGTTAGAAAGAAACATTTTATTCACCAAAGAAACTAATTTATGCAACACAATAAATTCTGCAAAAATGAAGCTGAATGCATCAACTGAATTAATGCCTGTCCTGTTGTTCACATGAAAATGTAAGAAAAGAAATACAGCTTAAAGGTTCTGAATAGTATCAGTAGTAGTATATACGTGCCTAGACAGTACTTCAAATTTTACATTTAGCACAACACAATCGCATTTATGATAATCGCTTTACTCGCAATGCTTGATAATGTATGAGGCAAATTAAAAAAAAAAATATTTCAACATTCATAGTTTGATCGAGTTTAGGAAAATTTGGAAGTGTTAAAGGTGAGTAAGCGGGTGATAATCTCAGCTATCAATAAACATTACACTGATAATTATAGTAATACTCGTGAGTAAGCAATAAATACCTATTCTTAGATTATATTGTGGTGGAAAAGGACTGTAAATTAATTATACAATAGATCTCGTATATTGCCTATCTTTTTAGTTTCACTTGGTCGATTTTATTTATTTTTATAATAATCTATTCTTTAATTTGATTAAGGTGAATATCATTATAACAGCTGATAACTGTAAACATTCAAAAGTATGAGTGTATGCCTCCAAATTACAAGATACTCTAAATAAAGCAAAAAGGACAGAGCTAAATTAACGATTTCATTTTATATGCTATTTTTTTCTTTCCTCTTTCAGGTATTTGTGGATCAAATTTCAAAACTTTTTATATGTTTAAATATGTTTTGACAATATGTTCTTCATTATCAGAGCACCGTTACATGTCATGCAGACAATGTGCTGAGCTACATGAATCCTTATTGCCTAGAGAACGCCTGTTGACAGAAAAAACATATAAACTACAATGATGATTTCACTTGCATCACCTAATGATCCTACATTTGAGGAAGTTTCAGAAAATCGTGTCATCGCCATAATAGCAGACTTACTTAATCTTACTTGGAAAACCTGGAATCGCGAGTTAGATTCTCACCTGGGTAATAGGAATTTATTTAGTGACGAAGCCATTAATAAATACAATTCTTAGTGTCACCATGGTTTAAAAGGGTGGTAGCCTGTTGATAAACCGTCCCAATTAGCCATAGTAACACAAAGTGGGTGTTAATAAATAACCTTAACAAAAACCAGCGTATTTCCTCACGCATTTACGGAAACTTAAAACCGTAGCTTAAGTAAATGGGCTGTAGTAGTTTCTTGATGAACCGTTAATAGTGCTTAAAAGCAAATGTGTGTCAGGCACAATTAAGATTGCTAGGGTCTAATAGGAATAGATGAGTAGTTAAGTGAAGAATTCAGAACACATTACGTCCCTTCTTATCACACGGTGCACTACCGGGGTCAACGAACCAACAAATCCTACTCCAAAGAATAAACAACAATGGTCAAAGCTACAATTTTTAACATCCCCTAAAAACTTATGGGGGGGGGAAGAAGAAATCCTTCAAAATTGATAAATAATAAACGACTATGACAAGTGAAAGTAAATCTTATAAGAATTATGCAAATTAAAAGACACAAATAAAAAGAACAGGAATATTGACAAGCCAGTCAAGGCCTTCATTCCTTGGAAATTAAGAGGACTGGGGAAAAAAAACTAATCGTTTAAATGCGATGGTATTAAACCATGTACACTGCCATTTAGTAATGAATACATTTATTTAGCAGATTTCTCCTTACAGATATAAATAAATTTATTATTATTATTTATTATCGTCCACTTTTTGCTACTATGGCTAATTTGGACGGGTTAACTACCGCCCATTTTTAGACAGGCAGAGACTAAGGATTGTATTTAATGAGCTCGGCATTAAATAAATTTCTATTGCCCAGACGGGAGTGGAACTCGCCAATCTAGGTTTACCATGAATGATTAAGGCCAAAGTTTTATGGCTAACCTGAGCAGCTATAAATAAATAGAGAGTTTTGTTTCAATGTTAACAAACTCCAACCAAGCCATATTTAAGAAATTCATGTAAAACTAAAGTTCGGTAAAAACGAGAGAGTGAAGTCGGTCACTAAACCATCGTATTATAGAGGCCACACTCATGTTAGTTGTCTTTACAGGGCTCTGAGGTTGGACTTTTCTCCATTCCATCGATGTCCACTCAGCATCGTGAGGTAACAGATCAGCTATTTGAGTAAAGCATCTTTGGTCTGTAATGCCACTGCAATATGGAAGAGAGTGCGTGCTCTTGGTACAACATTAGACCTCCTTTCGAAGCCTAAGGACAGGGACATGTCTATGGGGAACAAGATATTTATTTTAATTTCTATTGCATTTGAAGTAGTCAATGTTCTCATTTGCTTTTAGTTACGCAGGAGACTTGTTACTCTATTTTATTGCCTTATTGTACTTCTTTTTTTATAATATTCTGTTGAAATTTCGAGATATATGTTCTGAGCAGATAAAAAATAAAAACAACCGTTTAATAATATTAATATTTGTTTACCGAACCAAACTCTAGGTATGGGTATACTTTTTAGAGATGAATATTTATATTCAAATAAAGTTCACGTATTAATATATGAATATATACAGCCTTACTAATGATAGTAGTGATAACTTAACCAGAAATGACCGGAGCATTCGAAGCGTGAAACCAGCGGTTAAACACAACCTGCCGATGCAGTGCAGCGGAAATCGGAGAAATGCCGTTATAAAAAGCCATAGGAAAGTGTATAAGGTTAGTCACCTTGAGGAACACCGCTGTTGGTATCAGGAAGTTCGTTTTTCGACTCTCTAACAATGGCTACTTATTTCTGTCTATTTGGCACAAGGCTCCCTTAAGCTCACACTCACCGTCATTATAATAACAATAACAGCGAGAGTGCCAAGGACTACTCATCTCCGACAAACTTCCAAGAAATGTGTGCTCATTCTAGTTCCGTCTCCCAAATAGCAACGCTGCGTGTTTAGATAGTAGAGGTCAGCAACTAGTTCAGATAGGTGGAAAAATGAAACTCATAGATCAGGGTTTTCTTTTAACAATATATTGATAATATCTAAACAGAACTTTTATTCGGGTACCGTGTTATTAATTCTTTCAAAACAATGAATACAAATTCTAAGATTATTTTAAAAAATGCTCTAAAATTATTTCTAGAAATTTAGGGAAATGTTTTAGTTAAAAGATTTAAAGTCTCCAAATAGAATTCAAAGAAGCGCCAATGCGCAATATTTTAAAGTGGAAGGGGTTCAAACTTGAAATTAAACTACTAAAATAAATGTTATTACTTAATTCATTCGTCAACACTGCTCAACATGTTAGGAGTTACGCAAAATCACTCTTCAAAAGAATAATTAAATTCAAATTTTGGTTTGCTGATAATAGTCCTAGGGATCCAATTGTCCACTAGACCGGCATTCTGGATAACTGAAATAATACAGGTAAAAACTATACAAAGAGTCATAAGGGCCAAATGCCTAGTACTTTCCTGGCTAGAAAAGACGATTAATCTCTACGAAACCTACCCCTTTATGGGGATGAGGGGAAGGTCCTGATTAACCTCATTCCCATAAAAATGGAACAAAATTTAATTTTCAACTTATTTGTTACTTAGTCAAAAATAAAAGTAAATAAAGTTTAGGCATTAACTAATTACAATGTGTTCTATTAAGAATGAAGGTCCATATATAAAGTTTGGTTAATTAACAAGTCAATTCTTTTGGCAACGTTTTAGTCTAAATTTTACAGTACTCTGTACTATACTAGTACAATAACAACGCCAAATCCTTCACTGCTTTATATTTAAGCGCTAGGGATTTAAATAGAAATTAAAGCAGTTATTGTACAAGTTTTATTTTGAGCACTTAACCATCTTATTTAACCAATAATTACTACCATTAATCGATAAGGTAAAAAGCAATAAAAGTGTCTAACTAAATATCCATACAGCTTTGTAAAATATATTTTATGATGGCCTATTAAAACAACTTTCAAACAAAAATCCTGGCCTCCATATCCTCAAAAGCATTTCAATGAAGATGAATTTATCTTTCCATTACTTGGCCAAAAGGAGGTTGAAATGCATTTCATCAAATAACCCAACAGTGTAAATACATTATTACCTAAACGAAGTTAGATATGTATGGGTTCACAAGATCCAACAAGGCAAAGCTGTTATTAGTTTGAATATAGATTAAATTGAAGTTGGCTGCACGCCGTGCTAAACTGGATATCCTTGAAAGGTTCAGTGGACTACAATATTAACGGACCGAGCTCCTTAAGACATACCATCGATCGCAGAAGCACAATCATTGTATATAGTTATCACCTGAACCCTTTCACACAGAACAAATATCAAAAACATCCGGTATGCAACTGATAGGTAAAAAAAAAGACATGCTCACAATGGATATCAATATTTCTTAGTATATTAGTTTATTTTATAATCTGAAGAGTAGAAGTGAGGGGGGGGGGTCCATAGAAGCCAAACACAACTAAGTTAGAAGTTAATGAACAACTTATTATTAGTAAGAGCTAAAATGCACTAAATTACTAAAAAATATATCCTAAAATTTGATAAATCCTTTACTTCAAAAAATATATTTTGAAATTCAAATTTATACATTGAATCACAACCGGACGGTCAGACAATTCAATGTTAATGACGTTGGAGATGGAGTAGCCTGCAACGCGAAAAGAATTTATAACAACCGATTTTAAATAGAAATACAGGCTATCCTTTGGGGTTCTATGTATTTTAACAGATAAAATCCCGAGTTAGTCATATTTACGACAGAATAACTATAAAATAAGTTATATTAATAGCATAGGAGCGAAAGTAATTCGAACTATTCATACAAAAATTCAGGATTTCATAATGAGATGGTATTCATGAAAACAAAAAGTCCGTCACGCAGGGGCTGCGTTAACTAAGCAGATTTCCCGCGTGCGCCACGTATTTGCATTTATTTCAAAACTGAAACCAGAACAATATTTGGTATTTAAGCTTGAAATAAAGTGCTTCATAACATAATAGAATATTGTTAATATGAGAGGGGGTTTACTGAAGACCAGAAACTAAAAAATGCAAATATCTCAGTTAATAATCAAGATAGTGAAGAAATGTAAATAACAACATTTTTAGAACATTACATTTGCAATAAGATTGGTTTTATACAATTTTTCGATCCGACGCATATTACCGAAGATATTAAGAATTTTAGAAATTCTCCCCCTCTAAACCCCCCCCCTCCCCCAGGTCCGATTTCAGCTGTTAACGAACTTGATCTTTCTCTTTACATAAAACGATTATATATCAAGTTTGATAACGATAAGACAAAAATTGCGACCGCTAGAGCGGTAACAGGCAAGTATATATATATATATATACAGTTTTGAACGGACCTGATTTTCGTCATCTCTTGGGTAGGATTGATGGACATTTGAAGAAAAATTTCGAAAATCGCGTCATGAGTACAACTTCAATAGCTGATTTCCCTTAAGGGAAATCTCCTAATACAAAACGCAAGCTGAAGATTGATCACGAGGTAGATATATAAGATATTTTTATGGTCATACGATCCGTTGTAAATTCTTACAGAAAATTAAATATACTTGTACAATTATTTCTACTAGAAGTTATTACTAAGTAAGAAAACTGTTTCATATATGCAAAAGTACCTGTCACATTCCCATCTCGGTCGACAGAAAATGATTAATGCAGGAACACAATTAGAGATAAACACCTGTGTCTCTTCCAGTTACTAATTTTACCAGATTTCCCTTCAGGTTTGTGCTCACGCCACGATTTACTAAACCCTTCTTCAAATGTCCTACCCAATGAGGTCCTTTCAGCTGTGTGTGTGTGTGTGTGTGTGTGTGTGCGCGCGCGCGCGCGCGTGCTTGCGTGCGTGAGAGAGAGAGAGAAAGAGAGAGAGAGAGAGAGAGAGAGAGAGAGAGAGAGAGAGAGAGAGAGAGAGAGATAGAGAGAGAGAGAGAGAGAGAGAGAGAGAGAGAGAGAGAGAGAGAGAGAGAGAGAGAGAAGCATAACAAAGGATTTAATAGATTATATTTCAATACATGACCTTTCATATTCATCTACCAAATTACAAATGTCATAGTGATGTCTAAAATAAGTGTTTCGAGAACCATCTATAACTTTGCATCATAGCCATACAATTTTTGTAACAAATTTGAAGTAATAAATAAGATTACGAATGAAGAAATATGAGTGTATTAGTGAGTCAGAGATAATTGAAGTACCTTATTGTATACATGTGGATTCAACCGTGACGACCAATATTATGTCGAGAAAAGTGATAACGCTTGACAATGTTAGACTGATAAGGAACAGCAAGGAAACATGCCCAACGATAAGGAACCAGCCACCGACATCGCGCCAAAACATATCTTATCGCACTCCAACCAACGCCTACACAGAGACCACTTGCTTCTTATAATTCACATTCACCCAAAAGCATAAACTAAAAAAGTCCAGCATCCAGAACTAGAGTAATTAGTGACCCTTCAAAGGAAACAAGTTATTGGGGAATATATTTTAGCTACCATTATAGACCACTGACAGCTTTTTGTTTCCGAGAGCTTGTAAAAATATTGTAATGCAATGAAAAAATGATTAAGGAACGAAACTATTCACATTAGCCAAGGTTGGGGCGGAAATGTTCTACACACTGAATTTTGAGCAAACTTGTAACGCATAAAAGCGAATTTACTAGGATAAAGTATCCGTACTCAGCGAGAACTGCACAAGGTCTCCATTACCTTCTTAACTTTAGTCATATCAGAAACATTGTAAAATAAATATAATATTTTTTCTGTTAACATTTGAGAGGCTACAATTTGCATTTGTTCGTTACGAATCATAAAACTAAATAATCTTTTTAGTCGCGTAAAACTCAAGGAGAAGTTCGATAATAGCCTAAATAGTACCAGAATCCAAAATATCACCCTTATAATATGGTGGATAGAAAAATATCATTTGATTAAGGATGTAAATTATTTCCAAAATTGTTCTCAAACTGTAACTACATTATTAAAATAGAAGACAACCCCCCCCCCCAATCCATTGGCAGTAAACCCTCACTCCTTCTCTTGGGATATTCACATTAATCTATTAGGTATATCAGTTAACATTTGCGAAAATCTGTAGCCTTCTTTAAAATGTGTTTTATGAAGGAGAAACAGTGTATAGAATGGGAAATGAGATACACATGTCATTTCATAACGTGAGAAACGTTATTATTAATGTTAATATTAAGTAACTCTTGCGAGACGGGCATTTTTTTGGCGATTTTCTGACACAAAAACTGTGGCAAGATCGCTATGCGAATACTGAATCTACCACTCAAAATATAGCAGACTTCTAAAAAACATAAAACGTGATAGCCTCATGAGGTGAGTATATTTTATTATACAAAGTATTCATTTGAGTATTTAGCATCTAGTTCATGGCATTTTATTAAGTGCTAAGCGCTTACGTCAGCTCCATCTTCAGAGCACTAGTGATAGAGACCTCAATCTATGAGCTGGCGAGCAACTCTTACGTCTCTCACTGTACACAATGCTGCAGAACTGAAAATGGTGGATCAATAATATACTTTGAAGGAAATCGAATATTATAAAACAAGACGTTAAGTCTTGAAGAGGGAATTTCATTCCCAATTCCCAAAAACCAAAATACTAGCATAACAGAAATACGGCATAAAGCATAGCAAAGAAGGTTATTTAATGCGAATTCCTCACATGCAAATAACACAGTTTTTTTTTTTTTATTTTTTTTTTTTAATATATTTCTTTAGATAGTAACTTTATGTGGAGGGGTTGTATTTTCTCTTCACATCCCATGCATATGTGCATTATTTACTGAGTATTATAAACAAATGATTTAAAATACGATCCTTTACTTTTAAAACTATTTAGTAGCATTCACCACTGCTTCCATAAATTAACACATTTTTGTTTTCCTTTTTTCATAGTCAAGACTGAAAGACCTTTGGGATAAATGTATTGTAAATAACCTCATTGTTTCTTTTGGGGGCACTTTTTGCGTGAATATCAAATATTTCATTAAGCATAACTCCTGCATGTGACTCCTCATTCGAAGTGAACATCCTCTCTGTTTTTTAATTGTTCTTCGTGGTTTTTTTGATGTTATCTAGATTGTTTAGAAGCATTTGACTGTCTGTTGGAAGAAGAATTTGAGCCTTTTGGAGCATTCACAATCAGTGTCTTTTATAATTCCATCTGTACCATTTCTTGCAATAATCCGCAAAGGTTATATGGTAGAATACAAGGATTTTGGTAAGTATTGATGTGGCTCACTGAGCGGGAAATAGTCTGTAGGCATCTGTTAGGTAACCTTATAACTCTCCTGAAGAGGCTTCACAAAAAGTATAAATTTTTAACAAGAAAGAATAAATGTGTTGAAGAAGACACAGAGTTTTCTACAAAATGCTGTTCTATTAATATTTGAACGGCGTAGTGTCACAATATTAATAAGAGAGAATCCGTCACTTTTAATACTTGTGGGGAGAAAAATGGAGTAGTTAATAATTTCTGATAGATACAGGCTAAATAGCTGTTTACATAGGGAAGCCCACATCTCAGTAGTTCAACGTATGGTGTCATAGGAGAATTATGAATCGGTTTCGTAGAGAGCTGTCTGAAATTGCAGTGCGGTCATTGACCAGTAATGCGATACAGACAAATACTCTCTAGCCACTACCAACACACTGGAGACATCTGTGTCTCTTCCAGCTACTAATTTTAGCACATTTCCCTTCAGGGTTATACTCATGACGCGTTTTACTAAACACTTCTTCAAATGTCCTACCCAAGAGATAAAGAAAATGAGGTATTTTCAAAACTGTGTGTGTGTGTGTGTGTGTGTGTGTGTGTGTGAGAGAGAGAGAGAGAGAGAGAGAGAGAGAGATTGTTCTTGTCTGCTATTATGGTTTCTTTATTAGGTTTTGCCATGAATATAAATATCACACTAATGAAGAATTTTTTTTTTCAGGTTTAACCCACCCTCTTTAGGTAAATTACTCTCCACACAAAGCCCAGCTTTAATCGAAGAGGGTGATGATACCGAATTCTGGTGAAGGTCAGGGTTTCAACGGCAACAGGTCGACCTGATGAATTAACATTGATTGATCTGAAGTACATACACAAACTTCCATTGCCCTTTTAAGAGCAGCAAAATGAAGAAGAAATAACTGAACTACAGAAATGATGAAATATTACACATTTATCACGAATAGCTTTTATATTTATTTATGTCTACTACATGCTACTAAGGCTTATCAGAGCAACTTCTTTTGTAGTTCTTCTTTTCTATCGGAGCAAGGGTAGGATTGGTATTATTAAGTGAGTTCGTCACTAAATAAATTCCTGTTGCCCTAATCGAACTCAAGACTTTAAGTTAACTAAGTGAATTGTGGAGAACTGCTTAACACATAATAATAATATCCTCGAAACAGCAACAACCCCTTAACGTAAGCACCAAAAGCAATAAATCGACAGAAAATCAACACGTTTTCCTGAAATAATATCAACAGAACAACCATGCTAGTGACAAGTATTTTAACAACGCTTTAATTTTAAAAAGTCTATTTATTTATCGGGCCGGAAATTATAAAACTGTAATTAAGCAAGCATTACTTTTAGTAAGTTATTGTTTTCGCGGTAAGTCGCCGCAAAATAACATGTGAATCACAAATAAGGAATTTTATCTCCAAAACAGCAATCTACATCTCTCCAAAAGTAACTATTAGATTCAAATTTTAAAAAAAATAGAGGAATACATGTAGTACGTGAGCATAAGTAAATAGCTATGCATGAATTTTCATAATTTTATTCCTTAAGATTATTGGGCACGGTAAAAAGGAACGTTTTGAGTGCCATTTTTGAAAGGCATTAAATTCCTAGAGGATTTTGCTGGTATAGCATATATGAGCAGAGTAGCTTCCAAAATAACCGGTTCCATACATGAGATCTCGATGAAGTATCAATATGGAAACTATTACAGAGGTAGATTGATTGTAATTATATAACCGTAAGGTTTTATAATGGTCCAATGCTTTGCACAGGGTACACAATTTATAATTATAATATTAGCAGGGGGGGGAGAGTATTAACAGGGCTAGGGCGTTCATAAGAAATAATTTGCTGGAAAGAGGTAATTAAACGAGTTATGTTGCAAGGTTCTTACGAGGCTCACATGTATATCTGACAAAAGAGCGGAAGACTACATTACGAAATGCACAGCTCTTCAAGTCCTCGTCGACACTCCATGACACCGCTTGCGAAACTGGCTAATGCCTTATTTATGTTCATGCGCACTCTCTCATTCACCTCGCCTCGTCTTTCACTATATAAAAGGATTGCGGATAGGAGTATAACCTTGGCGAGGAAGAGAGAGAACGGATTCAAAGAAGGAGCTTATTATATAAATAAACAATAAACTTAAATATACAACAGCACACGAATGTATATTAAGAAGAGTACTTAATGATAGAATAGTTATCAAGCTTCCCCGTAAGATACTGATGTCCTTAATTACATAAGTAACTCAAATTTCAAGTACTTTATCACTCGACTCACAATACTGAATTGGTTAAATTGAGGTAAGTAGATTTCTATAAAGAGATTTTGTAATAAACCCCTCTCACCGAGTATCTCGTACATATCATCATCTAAGTATTGAATAATTTATATATATGTATGTGAGAAATAAATGATATGTTTTCCCCCAGTGTTATATAAAGGGCATAAATACTTTCATACATATATTGACCTTAAGCAAACTGATTCAGTAATAAAAAATTAATGGTTTTATTTGTAGGACTTCTACTCAGTTATGCCAGCTTATAAAATGAGAAAGATTATTTCCCATTAACAAAAATGTTAATGAGAAAATTTACAAAAGTACAAAAAAATGTTTGAAAAAGCGATTAGAGTATAGTAATAAAATGCTAATGTGGTGACTAGTACAGCTGTTGCACAACCCCCAATAAAAGGAAATAATAAGGTATTATTATTTTAATTGATTTTTTAACATGAAGCCTAGCAGGGAAATAATTAAAAATGGCGAAGAAGTAAAAATAATTGCTTCGTGCCTCGGAGGGTATATTGTTCTAACACTGCATAAAGGTAACATTACCAAGGTTTTGTTGACGCAAAAAAATACGGTAGTTGGCCTTAATCATGGAGTCGTGGAAATTTAATCAGCAAAATAAAATAAAAAATCGCGATCATGTGCTGAGTAAATGAAGCAGATTTCTTACATGCTGGAATATCATGCTGACGATTTCATCTCTTTTTCTCCCGTAATAATGAAGCTTGCGTAAATTAGATGGGCATGAAATAAATCAATATATAGTGCAGCGATAAAGTTGCAGTAGTGGAAATAACGTGATGAGATTGGGGATTATTGACGGGAGAAAAATAACTTGGTTCTAAGAATATGTGCCAAGAAGTTCAATCATGTAACATTTTAGCAGATTTCCCTTAAGGGAAATCAGTTATTGAGGTCGTACTCATGACGCGATTTTCAAAACTTTTCTTCAAATGTCCATCGATCCTACCCAGGAGATGACGAAAATGAGGTCCGTTCAAAATTATATATATAGATATATTTGTCTGTTAACGCTCTAGCGGTCGCAATTTTTGTTTGATCGTTACGAAACTCGATATTTAACCGTTTTATGTAAAAAGACAGATCAAGTTCGTTAATGGCTGAAATCGGACCAGTGGGAGGGGGGTTTAGAGGGGGGATTTTCGAAAATTCAAAATAACTCCGTTATTATGCATCGGATAGAAAAATTGTATAGAACCAATCTTATTGCAAATTAAATTTACTATAAATATTGTTATATACATTTATTCTCTATCTTGAATATTAACCGAGATATTTGCATTTTTATGAAGTCTGTGCGTTCGGATTACGTCGGCCATCTTCGTCATTTCTCAGCTCAGGCGGAAGCTTCTTCTAACCTGTCGTTTTTAACCTTACCTTACCTTCTTTACTTTGTGAGATTTATGCAAATACGTTCTGTTCATTACCCCCCCCCCCCTTCTTTAGTTCTTGAACTACTAAAATTTGAGTTATTAAAATATAAATTATTCTTACAATTCAGAAGCCGTTTCAGTTGGGAATTTATTTTAATTAACTAAAAGATTTCTCATTATCTAATCACGGTGGTATTGTGTTATCAGTATGCAGATTTCTCTATTGTAAAACTTCACAGGGGAAATCTGCTTAGTTTACGCAGCCCCTGCGTGACGGACATTTTTGATCCGACATATATATTTTACATATTCTCTAAACCACTATCTCCTTCAGAACCGATTGTGGCAATTGACGAATTCAATCAGCATTAAATGGAAGAGTTAATTATCAAGTATGCTAAGCATCATTTGAAATTATAATGAATAAAATATGATGATAATATCACCATTTATATTATATATAAAATGATGAAGTCAGATCACACATTTTTCCAAATAACTCGCATAGAAAAGGTCCGATAAAAACATTCATTCATGGTATTTAATCTTGTAATTAGATAATTTTTGATATATTGTCATATTGTGTATTTGAAATGAGTAGTAGTTTCGAGATGTTATCACTCTCTCTAAATGTTGGGAGTTGGTCATGATTAAATAAAACTTCCAAAGAACAGTTAATGGAGAAAATATTGTAAATGAACAAAGATCAACATTGTACTAACGATCTTATAGACAACAATTATCGCGAGTAAAGTGAACAGCAACTATTGGGGCCGAAGACATTAAGCAGCGAAGTTGTTTGGTGACTGGGGGCCTCCTGACCTAGAGAAGTAGGTGTGCTAAATAAGAGTCACGTTCCTATCCTATCTGCTAGATATGAAGAAGTTTTCATGGCCGATTACCAGCAACTAAAGGGAGGCGACAGCGTGCCCCACTAACTTAAAAAAAAACTGACTAGGAGATACATTCCAAAAATTATCAACATTTCCTATAAAACACAGAAAAATCCACACAGTAAAAATGTCTGTAACCTTACTCTGCCTAGAAAATGCTGATGGAGGGCATTTTTTGAGTAGATAAGCCTGTTAAATTCTTTAGGTTCTCAACAATTAAGTTAATTTCTGTAGGATTCGGCTCTACGTCCATCTTAACTCTTTAGTGCTTCCAGTAACTAGGATCCACTCCTGCCACAGATCATCTATGCTTCGTCTAGATCTGTCGGCTCGGGCCTCTGCAGTTCCCAACATGGAGTACGATCCGACATTCTTTTAGACAAACTATTGAGTTCCAATCCCCGACCGTGACCAAACCACTCCAGCATAGCTTTCATATCAGCTGATGGAACCAGCTTCACGAAGAGTAGCTTCTATTCCTTTGTCTACATTGCACCCTCGCGGATGCAAAATATCTTTATTGGGGCTTTTCTAAAGCAGCACCACCATCCTATACCTATGAACTTCTGAAGTAAAACTACATGTTGTACTCCCATGCAAAACTGCAGGTACGTTGACGAATTTATATTATATCTTTCCCTCCTAAAAAGGCTCATGACAGAATCCATTCTGCGAGGCATAGAATCATCAGACTACTGCAACCACTTTAGCTTATCTAAGCTCTGTAACTGTTCATGTTCATATAGTTCCGATATAAAAGGGCGGAGGAAAGCTATTATCCGACTCTATATATTAATCCTGAAATTAAAGTTTCAATCAAAAGCTTAAACCCAAGTGACTTTAGTTAATGTTATTGTTATAGAGAAAGGCCTTCGTATAATTCCTTAGTCAACACCTTCTCTAAGAATAAAGTAATTTCCGCCAAAATAAAGTAAAAAAAGTAATTTTAATGACAAAAGAACTAATACGCTAGAAATAATAGTTGTTTAAAATAAATGAACTTAATGCATTAAATGCTCTACCAGGATACCATCCATTATTCCCTACCATTTATGGTCCATAGACATAAATCTAGCTGCACCAAAACAAAGAAGAAAAAGAGACAAAATTAAAGTTGGTTGTAAAGTTAAGAGAAAAAAACCGAATGAGTTGTTTCAAGGCCATATCGCAGCATGGTATGCCAAAAAAGTAATGTGAATAAATATAGAATAAAGGACTATTATTAGCACGTCAAGATTCGTATCTATCTGCAAGGCTTGAGGCGGCGAAAATAAAAATATAACTATTACTATCAACATACTAACACAAGCACTGCCGCTATCAAAACGTAAATATCTTAATCAAATAGGCAGGAACCCCTAACAAAAATATGACTTGTATTCTTGTTTTAGAAGGGCACTGATATTCTTCCTAAAGCAAAACTGTAATTAGTCTTTTGAATATACGAAGGTCGCAGATAGAAGAAACGCATAAGATACATGCATAAAAAAACATCAAGCAATGTAGAACCATAGCAAACATGATCTAACATGAGAGAAGGACAAGGATAATAAAGGGGACGAATTTGAATTTAGATGGTGCGAGGTTTTAGGGTCGGTAACGGTTCGGAAGCTGGCCTCGCTTCAGGATGTGGGTTCACACCCCACCTACATACACCACAAATGTCGCTCTGCTCCAGGCTACACTCAGGAATAAATAAGGAAAAACTCAAAACCTTTAAATTTCTGACTAGTGTTGAAAAAAGATAATTTACAATAGACATAAAATAGACAGCGAACGGCAAGCCAACAATAGATTGACTATCACAAATTTAAAGTAACTGCATAGCTTTGACAATTACACAAGTTAAAGAAATTTTCATTGATAGAAAATGGGAACTGTCTATTATTGTAATTTTTTTTAAAGTTTATTTTAACTGTTTTAAATTACAACGCCCTGAGTTACTTGAGGATATGATTCTCAAATCAGTCATTTTGACAACCGGAACGCTAACTGGGTGGGTGATAGAAACAGAAGGGGAAGGCAGGAGGGAATAGTCGAAATTCTGTAATCATACTTCAATATGGAAGTATGGACCTGAACCACTATGAACTATTTTGCTTAGAACTTTGAGATATTTTCGCATTATGAATCATTTTTTGAGTGGTTCCCCTCACTTAGAGTATCTATTGGAAGTGCTACAGATTTTCAGTTGGACTATTTTCAGTCGAGCCTCATTATTTCTTTATAAAAAAAAAATTAAAAAAAACCTTTTCCACACTCCCAATCAAAATAATGTTGTTTTTTTTTTCAAAATAGTTCGCGGAGCTATGACAACTTTCTTTATTTTTATGAGACCTGCCATCTATCTTCCGCACTTTTCCCTAGTTGTACTTTCACTAGTTCCTAAAGTTGTCAGAAAGAGGAAATTTGTTCACACCACAGTCCACACCCCGTCTGTAGTTGGGAGTATTGCACGTCTGACTGGAATATGTGGTCTTTTAGCTTCTGGGATTAGCCAGGGCTCGTCCATGTTTCCTTAAGAGAGATTATTGTGGCACAAGAGCTTTATATCCCTATGCATACGAAGTGAGCCGATTTTGGGAAAGTTCACAGTTTATGGTGATAGCGTGCAACAGTGTGGTCGCTGATATAAACGCCAGAAATGTTACCTCTATTGATCGCCCACCGCTTAAAACAGGAGGGGAAAGGAAAAGAATTACAAAACAAAATAAGTTATTGATAAGTATGTTGGCAGTGAAACGTGGACTCTTTCCTAAAAAAAGGTAGAAGAGCTCTGTTGGTGCTGCGGAGAAAAATAGAGTCGTTGCTGTAAGAAAGGCCTGACATTAAGTTTATTTATCTTATCAAATGAACTTCACTACTGGGACGATGATACTGAAGAAGTATAAAAAAATTTATTGTCTGCTTTATGCTTTAACGACTATTCAGATAAATAACACACGTTAACACTATTTAAACCTCTCAAATTTACTTTCTAAATTCCTATATTCCCTTAGTTTTCTGTATGATATAAATGATAAATAACATCCTAAGTACCATCCTGACCAGAAAAGGGTGGTAACCTGTAGATAACCCGTCCCGATTAGCCTAAGTTGCAAAAAAGTGGACGTTAATAAATAAATAAATAAGTGATAAAAGTCATATGAATTCAATAGAATGATTCGTCTTAGTAAAAACATTAAGGTTAACATCCATATTGAAGACAGAATGAGGGCAAAAGAATTCGGAGCAATGAATAGATGAATTCCCTGTATGATGCAGCATGTCCTTGCTGCACATTTCTATACCGCAATAGGCTAGCTCATTACGGAGGTAAGATGCAATTCCATAATAAAGGGAACTTGACATCTGACATTAGTAAAGGTTAGTAAGAATCATTAACCATATCTGGTTGATATGAGCACTATATATCTAATTCAAACAGTTCTACAAACAAAACTGGAGTAACAGATTTGAGAAAAGCATGGAATTTTAACTGTGTTGCCTATTAAGGGTTTTCGTCCCAACGCGGGATAAAAAATGTCCGAATATCAATAAAATGCATGTATTGCATCAATCAATTTAAGTGTGCATGAAATTTATGAAAGTTTATTAAAAGTATTCCGTACTAATAATATATGTAAGAAAGAATAGTTATATGACAATAAGTTTAACTCAATAAATATAACATACTAAAATAACCGGAGATACTAGGTTTTGTTGAGGTGCTATTTCAACATTGCAACAATTATTTATTTAAAACAAAAATTAAAAAAAAAAAACAATGCAATACTGACAAATATTAAAAATTTAAATTAAGATTCAAAATGAACTATAAAAACATTGACTAACGATTAACATCTTAAAAAATAAAAACAATGAAAAATATGAAGTAAACTAAAAAAATCAAAGCGACGAACTTATTATCACGACTACAAAAATGCATATCTCAATATGTAGTGGCTCAGAATCCTAAGACATTTTGTATTATAATAATAGATTCCGTCAGGACCTGAACATAATCTTAATACATGATGAGTCCTATTTAGAAGAAGCTGGACACATTCTATGGAAGTTCTAACTAAAAGGAATTTAGATCCATGATCGAGTTTCATCAAGGAGAAATTCACGGACATAAATATAAACCTAATTATTTACCTATAAGTAATGTTATATGACGAATAGTAAGTACTCAATAATTGACTGTCCAGCTATACTCTTCTCCATTAAGCATTATTACTTATTATTTACATCTATGAAGATAACGCAATAAATTTGTAGTGACTTTCCGTGAAAAAAAAACAAACAAAATGTAAAAACATCCTCATTTCATTTGGGATTGGTAACAATAAGGAAATATAATCATGCTCTTGAAAAATAACTCCAGAGACCGGATAAATAAAATATATTAAATAATAATACACCCATAAAGATTCAGTTAATTCATAAACATTCAATGGCACATGTTCTAGGTAAGAAAATCGGAGGCAGACTAAACTGGAAGATTGCCTAATATTACAAGTTTCTATATAAATCATTAGTGAAAATGTATAAAATACCTAGCCTAGCACGTTGGTCCAATTTATCTCCCCTGCCCTAACAAAATCAGCCACAACTGCTTCCGTGCCAAATGTCTATTTGATGTTACCATCAGCGTGGTGAATGATGGCGAAGCACTGAAAATCGGGTAGACACATTGATAAAATTAAGACTTTCACCACTGTATGCTTCCCACATGACAGAGCCCCCACTATATATCTAGACTGAATACATAGTGTTACCATCTCACCAGTTGGTTGATTATATTTGTGTTACAACAGGTGGCCCCATCTCTCGATTCATAAGTCGACATGAAACAGCAACGACCGCTGCAATTGTAACACTCGTCACTTTCTGGATTCTGTATCGGGCCTATAGATGGAGTAAGAATGACTGATCAACAAGTTTCTCTCCCTGAAAGAATGCCTTCGGCAGAATTTAATATCAGCCAGATTTAGAAGGCTATAGGCAAGTATTGGACTTTACAAAGAACAAATATTTAATACATAGATCAAGTATCATAGCAGTACTAAAATTCGTTAACGTATTTATTACCGGTACTTTTCTTTAAAACATTAGAAATAATAACGTATTGGAACAAAAACTTATGTTGAAGGACCAGGATCTACCACATATAAGCACAATGTACCTCTCGAAGTGGTTGTTGGATGTATCTCTTTAACTAAGTCCCGTTGTAGAAAAACAAATAGAGGCCCGACAACGGTCAATAAGGGCGCATTTAGAGAAAAAATGGGCAAATAGAAAGATTCAAGCTCGCATAATTCTTGGTTATGGACATTGTTGAATCACTAAGCCTTTAAATTCTGTTCTTAGATTCTATCTAATATAAAACTTATTAGATTCTATCTAATATAAGATTAATTACATTCTATCTAATATAAGATTTATTAGATTCTATCTATCTAATATATGATTAATTATATTCAATCTAATATAAGATTTATTAGATTCTATCAAATATAAGATTAATTACATTCTATCTAATATATGATTAATTATATTCAATCTAATATAAGATTTATTAGATTCTATCTAATATATGATTAATTATATTCAATCTAATATATGATTAATTATATTCAATCTAATACAAGATTTATTAGATTCTATCAAATATAAGATTAATTACATTCTATCAAATATATGATTAATTATATTCAATCTAATATAAGATTTATTAGATTCTATCTAATATATGGTTAATTACATTCAATCTAATATCAGATTTATTAGATTCTATCTAATATAAGATTAATTACATTCTATCTAATATAAGATTTATAAGATTCTAATATAATTCGATCTTTTGATCTAATATATGATTTATAAGATCTAATTATGACTCCACTTCTTGTAAACACCAAGATATTCAATCCAAGCAAAACATATTAAACTCAATTAATGATAGAAATCTTGGCTTGCCGCCACTGTCAACAAACTTCCAGATCTTAGACATATACTTCGTGAATGGCCTACTTCAAAAATGCTATTTAGAAGAGTATTACCAACTAAATTAAAAATTGGTCATTCACAGCTGACTCGTACCTTACTGCCAACACTAACTGTAGACTTACAATAAAACTGATTGTTATCTAAGGACACACATAAGACCTGTCATACACTTTGACTGAATTATTATATGACCGTAGCTATTATATATACCTTATATTTCCCTACTTAAAGCATAACCACATATTCAAAAATTATAATGTAAGACAATATTCAAAATATATGCAAAAGTAAGCATACTAAGGCAAATATGTGCTATACTAAGACAAAAACTGGTACGTCGCTCAATCGCCCCTGTCGCGAAATGGGATTAAAATAAGAATAGATAATTAATCTAATATAAGTATATCATAATTATATCTCTGGAATATGCTGGATGGTAGAGGAACCAATTGATCAGGATCAATAAGAAGGCCAAGTCCTCTACAGTTTTTTAATATAATGCAGAGTGCACTTTCGGAGTCAATGCTCCATCCTCAGTGCCTGCTGACAAACACAAACCTCGAGTTAATTTAACATTCACAGCATGGCCAAAAAGCAAAATAGACAACAGTCATAAAAAACAAAAACAAACAAACACAATTTTCGTCCTCCAAGGTGAACTTAATTGTCTCATGACAAGATAAGGACGCGTCTTAAGGAGCACATCACTTAGGAATATTAATAAGAAGGAGGAGGAGGTAAGGCTGCGACATGTCGGTGACGGGGCCCTGTCTTCTCTACGGGGGCAGAGGTTCAGTCGCCCGGCAGTCGTGGTCCAGGCAACGCAGCTTTAATCAGGTACCTCCTTCATCTTCTCTCTATTATTAGTATGGGGTTTTTGCTAATTTTTTAGATGTTTCTTACAGTTCCTCTGGGTAGTTTTTTCCGAGGTTCTCACCCACTGTGATATAAATCTGAAATTTAGGTAGTTTTTAATTTTTAATTTTATTTATAGTTTTTGACATATGCTTACCGTTGTTTGTTTTTATTATTTGACTTGTTATTAAATTCTTTGATTGTTTTGGCTTTAATTTATAGTAGTTGACTAGGATTAGATTTTATATTTTTATTAGTTGACTAGTTTTAAGAATTAACATTGTTTTTACTATTTATATTGTGTTTGTTTGTTTTTGTTTTTTATGACTGTTGTCTATTTTGCTTTTTGGCCATGCTGTGAATGTTAAATTAACTCGAGGTTTGTGTTTGTCAGCAGGCACTGAGGATGGAGCATTGACTGCGAAAGTGCACTCTGCATTATATTAAAAAACTGTAGATGACTTGGCCTTCTTATTGATCCTGATATATCATAATTATTTCACATCACAGAATTAAATTAAATTGGCATTTCCTCGTCGTTGACTGATAAATATATTAAATACAAAAAATGTTCTGAAAATTACAAATATAAATATCACCGGTTGTCACTTCAGTGATAACTGTATTTAAAGGATTAAACACCTTTTGGTTTATCAAATAATATTTATTATATTATTATTGTTACAAATAATATAAGTATCCCGATGATATCTTTATCTTCGTTTTTAAATACAATAACAAAGGATACTGGATATACACTTTATGCATTTTAATAAATAATCCCGTTCCATCAATAAAATTAACATTTTAAAACGTTTCCTCCATTAACTGATCAACATACGACAAGGAATGACTTCTTTTTAATGCACAGTCGTGCAAGGTCGTTAATGACTCAGATCACTTTTGCCCTGCAAAGTGAAGTCATATCCTGCTCTCTCAGAGTTTGAACCAAGGTTAAACCAATGCAAATAAACAAGTATTACTGTTCAATACTGTAATTAGTAACTAGACACTGGTCATAATATATAATTAATTCTTTTCAAATCACACGGTAAAAAATAAAATTATTTTCTACCTATAATTTTACCCCTACTATAACAATTTCTCGTGAAGAATAAGAATGTTCTTTGATGTAAGTTTCACTTTTTTTTTCACTCCAACTTAAGAGAAAATATTTTTATTACCTCTGAAGGAAGGTATCCAAACAGTACAACAAGAGAAAGCAAATTAAGCCATAATAAATAATTTTTACTTATATAATTTTTAATTTGTTTTAATTTTAAAAGCACGGGTGAAAGAAGTACATGATGAAAGCCTGGAAACTTCATTTTCTCAATAGAGACCAACTTTTTGTTCAAACCTGTCGAAAATTTTAACATGGATAGATAAAATATGTCCTTAAAATAGAAATAATAACAAACGGTAATCTCATACAACTGAGAACTTTAAATACGCAAAAATAAATACAAATAATGATTAATAAGCCAATAAACAGAACACCAATTACATAAAAACATCGCGTGCTTTATGGATTTATTAAAATATGCTCTATATGCTCCAAACATATTCATTTGTCCCATTCAGGAGCTTATACCAAAATAAACAACTATTTCACATCACATCACTCACCCACGATTTGCTAAGGCTATTCTAATATCGCTTCCTAACATCCTAGAGAGTCCAATTTTGACCTGGAGGACGGTGGTAGTGTCGTACTAGGACGATGTGAAGGGAAATAGCTGTGTTTTTAGTTAAATGCTCCTGATGTGGAACAGGAAAAGGTGAGATACATGTGGAGGTATAATAAACTCAAAGTACAAGATGTGTTTATGTACTTAACACATAATAACACCCGTCTTTTCATACACTCAATATCCTTAATTGTGTTTATTTAATAAGGTCACGTAAAGGTTTTTCTAGAAGTATATGTAATTACCAAAAAATAAATAGCATACAGATGAATAAATATCCTACACATAATAATAAAAGGGAAATGCTAAGGTGGAGCTTCACAACTCGAGAAGATATGCCATGGCAGGATGTCCATGCTTCGGAAACAGCGTAGTGAGGGATACTTATGGTAAATATTGCTATTTATTCTCTTCTTGAATTATTTTATAAATTGTTTTCATAAATATATTAACTCATATCCCCATAGACGCATTAATCTATGCATTTTTATTTTCTTAAGTTATGTCTTTTTATATTATAAATTTTTAAAACTTTTTCAATCACTTATTTGTTGAAACGTAAGAATTAACATACATTTGAAAATAATCTATCTTCAAATGCTTTTGCAAAGAAATATAGAATTACCCAGCTGTCTGTTTAATATAAATGGGTTCTTTTTCAGAAACCTTTATTAGCTACTTCTTCCACAGGCATGGAATTCTGACATTCATTGTAGGGGGAATAGCATTAATTTGTCTCATTAAATATTACAGAGCTACGCACAACACAAATAATTGAGAAATAAATAAACAGTTGAAAAAGCATATTAATTTATTAAAGGCCACATAAATAAAGTACTGTGAGCAATGTATGAACGAAGAAATCCACCATTAAGAAAATATATATTTAAAATGTATCTGTAAGTAAGAAAAAAAATAGTTCAGTTGTCAAGATTAAATTTATAATATCTGATTCATTAATATTTTAACTTTTAATTATGTAAAGGCATTTATTATGTGTAAAGCAGTAATGTAGCAGTGATGATATATGACAGAAAGTATCCATTAAAGGAAAGGAGGGATTCATAAAGTAGATTAGGAAGGGAAAGGGCGGGGTTTGCAGTACAAAGACACGTGAGGTCCGATGTAAGTATTTTGGCACACAAAACGTAAAAGAAAACAACGAAAAAGAAAGGGAAGAAATAAAATACTCCTAATTCATATTCCAAGAAAATTATCCATATTTCACAAATTAAATTCATGAAAGCTAAGCGCGCTTTCTGTAGGTCAAGTCAGGTATTATTGCATTACTATAATTAAGAAGTGGAAAGTTCATGAGTAGCCGGCAGAAGTGAAATATACGAGAGAAGGGCAAGAGAACTTGGTTACTGCTAATGCTGGATACAGAGCATTACAAGAATATGAAATGAATACTTCTAGTATTAAAAGATCGATTGCAATTTTCCTATTTTTGCATTAGGAAATGTAAAGTTGTTTAAAAGAAAAAAATAACTAAATAAAAGGAGTCTATCGCCAAGCGTTTTTAATTATATGGAATGGGGAAAACGAAATAAATACGAGTTTTGCAAAAATTATTCAGACTACACATAACAGGCAACAGATGTAATTTATGTCTTCCCCACATTATATACAATACAACAACGAGACAATCAGACAAACGGACAGAACATGGAGACAACTAGACTTAAAAATGACAAAGCAAAAATAACTTCATATGATATCACATGTAGTAAATAAATATTAATTCATTAGTCGGTTCCTATTGCTAAACTAAGCTCAGTTGCGTCATAGAGGTCCATAATTGCCCAGACATGGATCAGGCTTTTGGCGCAAGAATGTAGCCTTTTCATTCTCAAGGAAAGCTTGCTTGTTCTATTTTGAAATTCCTACTACAGATAACGAAGGTCTTTAATCACACAGTAAGATGTAAATGTTCTGTGCTACTTGCGGGACTCAAATAAGAACCATCGATTAATATGAATGGAGCTGAGCAACATCTGCCGAGGCTGACATTGGGTGTAATTAATTAAACGAACGACTGGATTATAGAGGATTGGTTTGAGCGAATCTATACCATTGATATTGGAGACAGCCTCCAGCGGGAGTGGCCCGGAATCAAGAGCCAGATGGCTAATGACGGACCCATTGTTGGCAGGCGATCTGAGTCGTTAACGGATCATCAACACTTGATGAGCCGTGCATCGCAGTTTCAGCAGCAGGCTACTATATAAATTACAGAACGAATAGAAGACCAGGAAATGGAGGACGAGATAGGCCTAGTCATTATATCAAATAGGACTCAATAGACGTCAAACGGATGGACAAATACACTCTGGGAATTGCAACCATTAGGAGTGTTGACCTAACTATGCAATCTGCCTTTAACTTAAAATGATGGTATGATTGTACAATACTTGCTTCCTGTTCAATAGGAATGTAATAAAGAGTAGCACATCTACTTTCTTCAAAAGATTCAAAGAACTACTTGTAGTGCTTAAAATAAAAAAAAAGAACTTGACAGATCCCAGATATAAACTGATCTACAGGAATGCCCATCTAAGAATACACAACCTCTGAAAGATAAGCACAAATACTCTCTTCATATCGTGGACTACGACAATGTTGACTAATTTAAATGTTCCAACAGGAAGGAACACAGCGTAAACTAAGCAGATTTACCACGTGATGGTATAAGACACAGAACTGATGAGGCAGAAGAGGGGGGGGCGGCTTACTGACGCCAGGAAACAAGAAATTACAATAACATGGTTAATACTTGAGAAAAAATCCATAGAAAAACAATTGTAGATCATCTATAGTTTAACAAGATTGGTTCTAAATCATTTTGCAATCCAATTCATAATAATGGAGATATTTTTAATTTTCGAATTCCCCCTTCTAAACCCAAACTATTCCAGGTCCTATTTCAGCCAATAACAAATATGATCTTTATTAATTACTGAAACGGTTAAATATCGAGTATGGCCTAGATAAAATAAATATTTTCGAGTAAAGAACGAAAAATCTTTATTGATGAAGTCATCACAACAAATTTGCATGTATCTCACAGAATAAAAGTTCAATGAAAACCATATTCGATATTTAACCTTGGAATGAAATGGTTCATGATATAACAGCTTATAGTTGATATGACATGAGTAGAGAGTGGGGGTTTACTCTGCTAAAAAGCGGCAAATTATATTACGGTCATAAATAATGTGAATGATATAATGCCGTCAAGATAATAAATATAGGAATTCATAATAAGAAACATCCGAGCTCAAAAAATGCACAAAAGGGCGACAGAAAAGGAAAGATTACTTAGTTTAAATTTGGATTCAATAAGTTATCTAAGATGTTGTTAATGTAAAAGGATATAAATACATTTCCAATATTCAGAGAAAGTTTATTAATACTTTTGTTAGATTGATTTCCATATTGGAGTAGTGCACTGGAAGCCATGTAGGGCGCGCCTCAAAGAGCGGTGGCCCAGGGCTAAAAGCAGAACTGGCATGTTGCCAAGGCACACCCGCTCAGCACGTGGACCTATACTCCATAGATACATATCTACTTTCTTTATTGTCCCGTTGGTGGTAAAACTGATCATGTCCATTTAATAACCCTACAAATTCCAAATGCATTATTAAATATTCAGGGAGGAAAATTTGCATTTTAAAAATACATACTACTACATAAATAGTCGGCAATCAAAATAAACAATACGATGCAATCTAATCAATCAGTTTCGCTAAATAATAACGGCATCAAGTATGCACTTAAATTTTACATTAGCATTCCAAGGACACTTTTAAACATGTGATATTACTAACATTTTATTTATTCATATTGTTGGATGGCCTGATTCAGTAGACCACGGCAAACCACGGTATGTTCTTGTGACCTACTTCATTATCTTGTTCCTTCCCATGGAAATTAGGATATCCTGTTCAGGGGATTAATCACCACTTGTAAATTTTAGATACAACATATATCTTATATATTGTAATGGTACATTTCAAGAATACAATTACATAAAAAACGTTTCCAAGTGAAAAATCAAACAAATAATTCTTCAGACACCAATGGTTACGGCGGAAGTAATTTACCTTTCGCTATTCCTGAAGACCGATTTCTGTTGTGGTACTAATCAGGTGTGATAGCAGTGATTGGAAGAGGGTAAGACTTGGTTGCGAAATTGTAGAATTCTTAGCTCTGAAGAGGTTTGAGAACATAAGTCAGATTTATTTTTAGAGGGGACCTTTTTTTATGACGACGGAAAAACAAAATTATTAATAGAGAGTACTTACAGCAGCAAACCACAAAGCCTTCAAGAAAAAGCATCCTTACCTATAACAAAAAGAATTTCTATAGACGATTTTATAAAATAAGACATCATAAAACATTAGTAGAAATTAGGCTAAAAATATATAAATAAATAATAAATGCACCAGTTTTAAATGAACAGAAAAGAGCGAAGACTGTAAATATCCATCAATCATATGATACATTTTCATGCTGGAACTCATCATCATGCGCTAATTTGTAATGAATTCGATATGATGGACAAATGAGAGAGTTATTTAGGAAATAGAAGGATACAAATGAACTATTTCACATTTCAAGTTAAATATCCTATTTATTTATAAAGAATACAAATACTTTAATATGTACGTACTAAATCAATCATATAATAATAAATGTTATAATCAGTACAAACAACAATACCTTAATTTCCTCGAAATATATTTATGGTTAAAAAATAAAGTATATACTTTAGAAGTCAAAATTACTTCCTAATTACGAGGAAGCAATAAGGATGTCTATTTATTTTGATCGGTGTTTACATTACGAATGTTAAAAGTCGATGGTAAAAAGGAAAGAACACTGCGGATATGTGTATATAGTATTGGCATATTACAAACCTTTATTACGTAAGTTGGAAAGTTTTTCCTACATGCGCTGCAACAACATTAAAGCTTGAAATCAGTAAATTTTCTCTATTACAAAACCAAGGAAGATGGCGGGCTTGCTTCACAACATTCAATAACACCAATAAATATACATAATCACTACGTAAGTACGCCAGAGGTTTTGAAACGTTGTCTAATTTGCACGTAGGCATACACGCAGAAAACACACATTATTCTCTATGGAGATGTTCTAATGAAGGAATGTCTTTAACAATTTCCAAGCAGTAGCCTCTAGAAGGAATATACTTGTGTGGCGTTTTTCCTACATGAGGTGAGAGGGAGGCGCCTCGAATCGATTTCAGCCTAGAATCAGGCCTAAGGGGCAAGGACAATGTGCTCAGAGAAGGTAAAACATTCCATTAACCCCACACCAGCTGGCAACCTAAATAATGGATATTATCAATAGTAAGCCAAAGTCTCAGGTATTTTTGGCTAGTAGCACGTGAGCCTTGGGTGAAACCCAAACGTGGGGTAACTTTGGAAACCACTTATTGCAGTTAACTGCGGAATATCCATAATAATTCTAATAAAAGAAAGATCCCTTTTGGCTTTTTTTCAAATGTTGGGTATGACATACAATTGAGTCTATATTTGTGACCTTCCTTTTACTAAATACATATATTTGATCCCGTCAAAGCTAGGGCTTCCTCGGAATGGAGAAGCAATTTTGTAATGGAAATGATACTAAATATGTTGGCTCTTTCCAAATGAAAATGCAATCTTCAGCAATATATTTCATCAGCGCAAAGCACTGTCTAGGAATAGACCACACCTTCAGAGAGTCAGATGCGTGTTAGCAGGGTTCTGGCGGAAGCAGGAACTGTCACAGTGAATATTTTGTCAATAATTTGTTTATTTGAAAAGCTAAGACGCCTAACACTCACCTCCTGACCAATTCAATACCCTATATATGCACGAGCGTACGCACGCGCACACATACACAAATAAATAAATGAATTGTTCATAGAACTGCCTTATGAACTCTGCTTTATTTTGAGGAAGATAAAGGTGGGGTACTGTACGCGTACTTAGCCCCAAAGGTGTATCCTGAAAGTAGATTATGATAAACTGGGAAATCTTTTAGTTTCTAATGTTATGTCTAAAAATGCATCCAAATCAAGAAGAGTCCTCCGCGAGAATATGTGTCAGCTAAATAAACCATTTTTTGGGCCTAGGGATAAAACTGTTACATAATTCTGGGTAAGTAGAGAACAGCAATAGAGACGATTTTTATCCTCGCATTATTCTTACAAACTAACTGTTATTTACATCTGGTGATGGAGAAAAACATTTAAGGGGCGGGGTACATTTTAAATCTCAAGCGATGTGATTAGCGTTTTCATTTTCCTTTAAGACCTAGCGAAAACTACTTCCACTTATTGAAGAAAGTGATTTGTATTGTGACTATTGTTCCCATCGCAATGAGTTTTTTCATCGACAAGTAGAGATCTCCCGAGCCCATCAATGGCAGGAAGGAAATCGACTAAAGACGCTTCTCCTCATTCTTTCATTCTTTTCTATGAGAACCTCTTCAATTATTAATGACTATGAAAATAATACCACCAACTGCAATTACGAAATATGTTTACCTTTTTTTTTCCGCCGAAAACCACAGCTCGTCCGGACAAAGGACACTAGTTGAGAATGTATCGCTAAAAACACCCGTAAATTATGAACGAGAGCATTATGCCACACATATTAGTTAGGAATATGGAGATAAATAATACCGCCATTGTAGATGAGTTATTGAGGGTAATAATGAATTATTTATGCTACATCTAGGATGAAATTTGCAGTTAATGAAGTAGGGATTAAATCACCAGAAACAAAAATAAATTAAACCATTTAGGGGAGAAAAAAAAAACCCTGAAAATAAAAATTCAGAGTGCAGTGATTCCACTTTTAAAGTAGCTCCCCTAAGCAGCCAGTGAATAACATAATCTGAGGATTCATGAAAGTTTCCTTTTCATAAGGAATAAGTATTCACAGGAGCAGACCTTGTAATCGTAATAATTTTTGTTAGACAAAGCTCTGCTCAGAAATCGCTGTTATCTTTGTTGAAGTGAATAACGGTGTGATAAACTCAAATATCCAGGATAGTTAAAATCTTTCAACATTTAAAATGAAAAATAAATTATATTCCTCAACACCGACAAAAGATATTCGCCACACCGAGAAACTACAGCACAAGTAACAGTATTGTAAATAAATTTTGGATGATCCGAAAAAGTTCTTAAAAACTTAAAACACGTATAGAGGATATCGAAAGATGTTTTAAGACGTGAGCCTGTTCAACTGCTCCTCAAGGACTATGGAGAAACACATGCAACACCAACGTGAATATAATTATGCAATAAAATGAGAATGAAGAAGTAAAGAACTACAAAGAGTACACGAGGCAAATCCACTGTAACAATGAAAAGGACTTTTACAGAAGAACTCCCATGACAAAATTATCAGTATCTGATCCACGAACAAGAAGGAGAATCACGGATTTTAACAACACGAAGTCACATCTCAGTGTAGGCAACATGCTCGTAGGGAAATCAAGCCACCGACGACGGCGAGTCTCTCTAACACGCCACGATCTACAATCGATTTCACGATCTCTGATCAAATCTCTTATGAAAGCTCACTTATTACACACACCATTTAATGGCTTTTCTTTATTATTCTTATTATGGAGGAACTCTAATCGACGTCCAGGCCAAACGGATGACCGAATTGAAGCGAACTGTAGATTATAAGCATTTGACTTGATAATCCTGATAGCGGGACCCTTGACATCGTAGGAAAACGCCACCCGTGACTCTCAAATATGATCTTTTAATTTCTACAATTATTTCTAACGATATTTTATCAAATATCTTCTCAATGACATCCCGCTTATTCTTAATATGTAGAAACGATAATCGGCTTCAAGGTGAACTATGTCCATTATAAGTCTTTTCATATTAGATTTGACTTCGCAAGGATAACACAGCTGAATTTTTGAATGTAACACAATGCATTTTACGCCCTCATACTATCACAAAATAACTTCATCGGCATTTGAACCTAGGTTATCATAGATTGTTGACTCGCAAAGACGTATAGCAGTTAAAAAAAGATCTACAAAGAAGACAGGTAGTATGGAGTATAAATGAGATGCTATTATTAAAACATAATCTTACGTCAAATGAGTGCTTTAATTGAGCGTCTGCGCACTTCTGACATCTATTAAATTAGTGAACTTAATTACTACTATTATGTCACCGACTATCCAACGTACAATTAAATAAATGAGGAAGTGTAATGGGAAAGTGGTTATAAAAAATTCCATGAGGCTGAGAAATAATAAATGAAAAGAAAAAGAAATAATAAAACCCAAAAGAACAGAAATAGGAAAAATAATGAAATCAGTGAAATAAAAGATATATTATTGGTATTAGACTGCACATATCACATGAATTTCGGGGCAAAGTATCGTTCTTATTTTTTTTTTAGCAGATTTCCCGAAATTTTTGTTTGATCGTTACCAAACTCGATATTTAATTGTTTTATGTAAAAAGAAAGATCATGTTCGTTAATGGCTGGAATCGGTCGTGGGAGGGGGGTGAGGGTTTAGAGGGAAGAAATTTTCAAAAATTCGAAATACATATCTCCGTTACTATACTTCGGATCGAAAATTATATAGAACAAATCTAATTTCAAATTAAATGTACTATAAATATTGTAATATACATTTATTCTCTACCTTGAATATTAACAGAGTTATTCGCATTTTTCAATTTTCAGCCTTCAGCAAACCCCCCAATTCTACTCACGTTACAAACACAATACTCTATTATATAATAAACCACATTACTCGAAACTTAAATACCAAATATTGTTTTCAAGAGACCTTTATTCTACGAGATACATGTTCTGGTGGCCCCCCCCCCCCCGCGTCATAAGTTTTTGAACTACTAAAATTTGATTAATCGATATAAAAATAATTCCGATTCATTATAAATTACAGTACTAGATATAGTAAACAGTTTTCAATAAAATTAATGTTATATTCTAGTAATTGTTTTTCTTTCCGATAAGAGGTTGGCAGACCTGTTTGTTTACAGTTCAGACGCTTTCCGTCGGAAGGGTTTTTTATTAACGTTTGTATTTATTCACATAATATTTACAGAGGTGTTGTGTTACCAGTATATAGATTTATCTATTGCTAGACTTCACGAGGGAAATATGCTTAGTTTGCGCAGACCCAGCGTGACGGATTTTTTTTACTTAAGTCTGAGCCTAAAATGATCAAATATTGCCATCGAAACACTCTAAATTCCTGCAGTAGGAAGCTAAACATTTAAACTTTTGGTTCGTATAGCAAGCGTATAAATTACTAAATTCATCAGCAGAGACCGAATTGACAAACAACATGATCGTTGAGAATAGCACAACATGCAATGCCTTTCGATACGATAGTATTACCTGACGTAAGTTGTACTACTTTACGTAAATACGACATTCGTAAGATGTGTCGAATCGTAGCGCCTGTCAGGTTTATTCAACTATAAGCCAGTAAATTCAGTCTTAAGGTTGACAATCATTAAAATTTAGTAATGGAGCTAATAGGAACGGGATTAAATAAAAAGCTTACTATAAACAGCCACTTTAAGAAAGAAAATTTATTTTATTTACTAACGTCCACTTCATGGTACTATGGCTAATTAGGACGGGTTATCAACAGGTTATCCCCCTCCCATTTCTAGTCAGGGTAGGACTAAGGATTTTATTTAATGAGTTTGGCTGTAAATACATTCGTATTGCCCAAACGGGAATCGACCTCGCCACTCTGTGAATTAATATAGAAAAATAAATGCATGAATTATTGTCACATAACCAAATTGTCCAATTATAACTCGTGTAGGCCAGAACACAACAAAAAAAATAAATCTGAATTTCATAATTCGTAACCATTAGTACATCCTTAATACTGCAGTGGAAGAAGATGCAAAAGGTAAAGC
Organism: Riptortus pedestris; assembly: GCA_019009955.1. Classification (NCBI taxonomy): domain Eukaryota; kingdom Metazoa; phylum Arthropoda; class Insecta; order Hemiptera; family Alydidae; genus Riptortus; species Riptortus pedestris. The sequence goes on from CM032228.1 coordinate 50,745,542, forward strand.
TAAGGCTTGTTCGGGAGAACTCTTCTGATCTCTCAAGGAGCGTCTACTATATGTAAATCTATCTCTCTCTTTCTTGCGCAAATGGAAACGCGTAAATAGGATCGATGGACATTTGAAGCAAAACTTCGAAAATCGCGTCATGAGTACGACCTCAATAGCTAATTTCCCCATAAGGGAAATCTGCTAAATCATTTTAGAACTATCTTAGCCTTATTTATTGAATATACTAAATCTGTGAGATGTTCGTTCAGAAATATATTGTCTTTAAAACAGCGTGATTAACTGTAAAATGGGAACCTCAAAAATCCTTTTTAACAAAAACTATTTTCTTAGTCAGCTAGCATAAGTCAACAAAGTCTGGTAATATCCTATTTTTCTTGAGAGTTAAAATAATCAGCATAGATAATTCTATAGAACAAGCATTGGTTTTAAAAATACTAAAAAAAATACAGCTTGTTTGAACTAGTTTCCGGTAAAAGAATAACATAACAAAAATTTGCCGAGTACTTATCTAATCGATAAATGGTTGAGCGTAACTGCAAGAACAAGATGCCAAACAAGGGTAGAGAGGATAGTAAATAAATGTGGAGCAGAGAGGTTCCCATAGAGGTAGCTCTGATGTAACTAGGAGCACAGACTTCTCATTCGCTAACTACTCATTACTCAATAATTAGCCAACTACTACACTCTCCTTCTGAAAATATCCTACCTCTATCAACCTACATACTACAAAGGTGAACTAATAGTGAAGCTACAATGCAGTTTACACAAATCAAAAGAGGCATTAAAAAAGCCTTTTTTTTTCTACTTTTACAAATTGCTCATGTACTGAAATGACACGCCGATGATAACATCTCAAACTCTACTCTCTAGCTCAGCTTAATCCTAATGTAAGATGAACATGGGTGTAGGTTTCCTGAAAGCTATTATTATTTATTAATTTAGAGGGGGGGGGGAATCGATAGAACAGCACATTTAAAAAAATAAGTTGTTCGAAAAGATTGATTATCTAACATTTTTCGATCCACCTCATAATAAGGTAGATATTTAGATTTTTTTTATTTTTTTTTATATATTTCAACCCCTCCAAATGAACTCCCTCCTCGAGTGTCGAGTATATATCAAGTAACCATTTTAGAGTAAAGAACGAAAAATCGTAATTGATGACGCCATAAAGTATTAGCAGGGTTTAGACTGAAGTGGTTCATGATATATTAGATGATCCGATTTTAGCCCTTAACGAACTTGATCTTCATTGTTACATAAAACGTTTAAATTTCGAGTTTAGTATTGATCAGACTAAAATGGAGACCGCTAGAGCGTTAAGAGGCATATATATATATATATATATATATATATATATATATATAAAATTTTGAATGGCCCGCATTTTCGTCATCTCCAAGAAAGGATGTTGGACATTTGAAGAAACATTTCGAAAATCGCATCATGAGTACAACCTCAAAACTGCTGGAAGAAACCGTCTCGACCAATACAGCACTGGATCGATCACTTCTCCCATGCCTTATAGGACAATAGAATTTCACATCCCATTTAAATTTAATCATAGGCTAATTTTAATGACGATTTCAATGCGAAAATGAACATATACTCGTCAGGTTCGAAACATAATCGGTTTACAGCTACGACAGATAAACGGACGGATGTGGACAGTAATGGTTGTCACCTTAACAAACTACACATATCAGCAAAGGCAGGGTTACTGGCCTAGCGCAATTGATGGAAACTACACTATTGGAATAAGCACGCAGACAACATCCTGTTTAAATAGCAGCATCAATCAACTTCCGATAAGGTTGTTAACACAACGGAATCTTATTATTATCAATGACGTATCCCAGTCATGATATTCTCAGCTCCCTCAAACAAAACACAAGCTTAAATAAAGTCCTTATAATAAAGACTGCGTTAACTAAGAAGATTTCCCATGTGTCCACCTCAAAATTTGTATTTACCTCAAAACGTAGAAGTTCAATGAGAATAATATTTGGTATTTAGGCTTCACAAATAATGTGCTTCATAATGCAATAGCTAATTGTTAATATGACATGAGAAGGAGTTGGGGTTTATTCAAGGGTAAAATGCAAATATCTCGATTAAAAATCAAGACAGTGAAAAATTGAGCATAACAACAATTATAGAGCATTACATTTTCAATAAGATTGGTCCCATACAATTTTTTGATCCGGCGCATAATAACAGAGAAATTAAGAATTTTCGAAACTCCTCCCCTTCCACTCGTCGGATATCAGGCATTAACGAACTTGACCTTTCTTTTTACATAAAACGATCGAATAAATATCGAGTTTGGTAGCGATTAAACCTAGAGCGGTAACAGGCACATACATACATACATACATATATATATATATATATATATATATATATATATATATATAAATAAATAATTTTGAACAGACCTCATTTTCGTCATCTACTAGGTAGGATCGATGGATATTTGAAGAAATTGTTCGAAAATCGCGTCATGAGTACAACCTCAATAGCTGAGCTGATTTCCTTTAAGGAAAATCTGCTAATACTGCCTAATTATCTCAGCTGCTGAGACTAACGGTATTGCAATAGAGGGTACATACATAGACTATGTATGATCTATTTTATGTAAAAGAACTCTTACAACACGTTCAGGTCAGTGGAATTTCTAATTAAAGAAATTAAATAATGTAAATACAATTAATCATATTAAGTTCTTTCTAAATGTAATGAGGGCAGTACCTGCTAATTAAATGCCCTATATTACGGAGAGAACATCCTTTTAAATCAACATGAATCTTGGGCTTAAGCGGTATTTAAGCGATTAAAGGTTTAGGAAACTGAAACAAATGTTCTTCTTAAAGCATAACATTATTGCATAAATAATTTTACAGTTTGAAAGTATTTATGCCCTAAGAATAAAAATAATTTTATCTTATGATTATGTTTATCGCGATATCGCGTTTCAAACGGTATTTTGTGCTCTGCGTCAGATTGATCATGTTTACACTAAAGAATTACTTTTTTCAAGAAGAAAACATCGTTTAAAGTTACTAACAACATTAATTCAAAACTCACGTAGTTACAAAACCAAAATTAAATGAAAGTCCTGTCACTGGTGACACTGACACATAGGTGACATCATATGAGTAAGTGCTAAACACTTAGAACAATTCCCAAGTACTAGAAGACGTAATATGTATTTGAATAGTTAACACCCCGTGTAAACGATAATTGAAATATAAGTTGTACAGGAGATGTTGTAGTTTAAATAAATATATGTTTAATGTAAACAATAACTAGAGGCTGAAAATACAAAGTACAAAAAAACAACAAACCTCATGTAAAGTAATAACGTAAAAATGTAAAGGACAATTGGAAGATATTACTTTATCAAAGAGTTTGTTAAACCTTTTAAGATTCAATTAATAATATAGGAGATATTTGCGATCGTACACAATGACGCTTTTCTAAACCCACGTTTTCTTATGATTTATGCCGTTAAGGATCTAGATTTAATATTAATGTTTAAAAATCAATTTTGGTTATAATAAGACAGACGCCTGAGCCGTAAGACAAGACATGTGTTCACATTTTAGCAGCTATTGAGGTCGTACTCATGACGCGAGTTTTGAAAAATTTCCTCTAATGTCCATCAACCCTTACCCAGGAGATGACGAACATGAGGTCCGTTCAAAATTATATATATATATATATATATATATATATATATATATATATGTCTGTTTGCGCTCTAGCGGTCGCAGTTTTTGTTTAATCGTCACCGAACTCGGTATTATGTAAAAAGATATAAATCGTTTTATGTAAAAAGAAAGATCAAGTTCGTTAACGACACTTCAATATTACTGAAATCGGACACAACAATATTTATAGTAAATTTAATTTACAATAAGATTGGTTCTATACAATTATTTGATCCGACTTATGGTAACGGAGATATTTTGAATTTTCGAAAATTCCCCCCTCTAAACCCCCCCCCTTCCACTGGTCCGATTTCAGCCGTTAACGACTTGATCTCTCTCGTATGGAGATTTATCTATTTTATAACTTTACGTGTAAAATCTGCTTAGTTTACGAAGCCCCTGCGTTACGGACTTTTTTCTAAACAGGATTCGTTGCAATCTCCGTAGAAAGTTCCATATACTGAGCAAATTACATTATCCCGGAAATTACATGAATATGAGCGGGAGGCATGACTGAAACTTAAAAAAAGGCGAATGCTTTTGTAAAAGAATAGTGTATAGAACAGTAACTGTAGGACTATATTAAATCAAAAAGTTTGGTGATAATAGCGGAGGACACTACTCACAAATTTCTGTGTCCTTATGTTAATAAGGATTAATTGAAATTACCCACCCTTAGATAAAGGGTGACGGGCATGACCCTTAAAACCTAACTGAAGTGTACATGTAACATCCGTTTCTCAGAGATATACTTCTAAAACCTGTATAAGCATTTTAAGCTCCCCTGATTTTCCTTCAAAATCCGAATGTACCAGAATAAAAATGTCCACTGAATCATATACGATAACAGCAGTGCTATCTATAATGGGCCTGCGTAGGAAATAGTACAAAAGAGGAAGAAGTTGGAAACAAGGATGAATTAAAAAAATGTAGTAAATCGATTTAGGAGCAAGGTTTTGAGTTGCAACTACCGCTGAGGTTAATTCGGCACGCGGAAGGGAGGCTGAGGTCATGCTAGCAACTAGTTACTTAGACCATGCTTCAATCAGCGTTACTAAATCCAAGGCAGTCTATCTACCTCACTCCGTTATTAGGGACCAACTAACAATACAACCAAAATTTAAAAAAAAATCGACCAAGTGAAATAATGAACAGAAAAGGGAACCCTACAATTTAAAAAAGTTATTTACATTTTTTACTTCCATGTACGAAGTAAAAAAAAGGAAGTACTTCAATCTTGAAAATTTTGGGTTTTCACATTTGAAAGGAACTATCGGTTTTGAACCTCCCTGATCAAATTTTGACTAGTGGCCTTTACGTATATCGCATACCTCAACACAATTTGTCTTAGAATGTTGAAATTTCATATTTGGGGTAGTAAAATCAAGTTAGGCATCTCTATTTTTGATCGAAATCTACTTTAGAAGAGGGGGGGGGACAGGGAAAACGAAAATAAAAAAAATGCATAGGAAATTCTTTGTTTATCATGAGAAGATCTATAAACCATGTTCTATGACATTTTCGCTTTCAAATGAAATAATATTGAATTAAATACAGCCAAACGTTTTATTTATTTAATTCAATAGGAGTATTATTGATGAAAAAAAAAATAAATAAACTCAAGAGTAAACGCTTGAAAGAAAGCTTTCAAAACAGCTTACCCTGCTATAGCCATTTCGAATTTATCGAAAAAAGATAAATGAAATTTCAATTTCAAAATCTTTTAGAGCACAAACTAATACAAAATGGCTGGAAATCAGTTGTGATAGTAGTTGGTTGAGCTAGTTTATTACCACTAAAAATGTAAATTGCTTTATATAATTTGTAAATAAGTAAAAAATATTTAAGTTTTCCGAAAATGTACAAAATGAATACAGTTTAGTAATCTAGTATAAATATAAGCAAAACATTGCGTACTTTGTGAACAATTCAGTGGAGGGTTTAAAAAAAGTTGCAATAACTCCAGAAATAAATAAATAATAAATAAAGGAACAGATATATTTAGATAAATACACTTATTATGTTATTTAATCCGTGACATATTTTGAGTGCTTGACTCCAATAGATGTAAAGAAACGGGGGAGCGGGAAAGAAAATGTCAGCTTCCAGCTGTACCAGAGAAAGTGCCCAAGCCTCTCTTATTAATGGATTTAATTCAAAGTTTATTAACCTATCATATTTAATTCTTTTAGCTGATTTCCCTTAAATCAGCTTTTGAGGTTGTACCCATGACGCGATTTTCTAAAAAATTGCCTCAAATGTCTATCGATCAACCCAGGAGATATCCGTTCAAAATTGTATATATATTTGTCTGTTAACGCTCTAGTGATATTCTTATTTTATCGTAACCAAACTCGATATATATAACCGATTTATGCAAAACTCAATGCCAAGTTCGTTAATGGCTGAAATAGTACCAGTGGGAGAGGGTTTTACAAAATTCGAAATATCTGTTTTATTATAAGTCTGATTAAAAAGAACTATAGAATCAATCATGTTGCAAATAAAATGTACTTCAAATATTCTTATATGCATTTATTCTCTATCTTTAATATTAATGGGGATATTTGCATTTTCTATTTTTCAAACGACTAAATCTCCACTCCGACTCACGTGATATTTGCAATAACTGTTATATCATGAACTACTTTATTCCAAGCTTAAATACACAGCTCCTGCGTGACGGACTTTTAAAGCATGAGTAGACATCTGTTTAAGTAATGTATATTGTTTTCAAAGAACAGTTTTCATTTCCCGCAGTAGTTAGGATTCATCGACTCTGCTCAAATTTTTAAATAGTGTCGTCACGAAGACGGACCTCAACCACTGATCTCTAAATTATGTTAAAGAGACTCTTTAATTGTAACTTAGGGACGTCTGAAAAGGTTCATTATTTTTAAAAAAATGAAAAAATTCATAATCTGGCTGAATAAAACCAGCCGATTATTTAGCGGTGTGAAGGCTAGAGGGGGCCTATTGAAGAAGGAGAAGGGGGCGGGTCAAGGCTCACGGATTTGGGCGTGAAGGGTGAGTCTCTTTTAGGACAAAGGAGTTAATCACCGTTATCGTCAAACAGTCCAAGTGGAAACAGAGAACAATGTTCCAACACACCCCCCCCCTCACTCAATCGCACTAGACAAGGATAAAGACTTATTGACTAGGGCGGGGTAAGATGCCGAATAAGAGGATTTGAGTTGAAATCCAATGGAAAACGTAGAATACACTACGTATATATAACATGGAAATTAATATTACTTATTGAGATATTATGACGTTTCCTGTAAAACCACAATATATAGTGAAGAATATAAACATAAACCAAAATGGGGGCTCAGGTTATTCATGTGAGTAAAGACGTTGGTCTTTAACTATCATAGTAATGATTCGATTCGCTCCTGATCAACAGGAGTTTATTAGCAACGAACTCAGTAAATAAAATCCTTAGACCCACCCTCACTAGCAATTAGCCTTTGTAGCAGAAAGTTGGCTTTATTAAATAACGTTTTCATTTACAATAAAGAATCAATTAAAGGGAAAAATATGTTCAGTACAATACGATGTCATTTGTGGAGATGGAAGGTCTAGGGAAATAGATGAGCAGGAAAAAGACGAAAGCGGGGGAGAATTAAGGACATATATATGCACTTTAACTCAGCACAGTAACTTATGACGTAGAAAATCATCATTATACCCTATATCCTTAAAAAAACTCTATCTCAACATTAACTGGTTGCTTCCCAACAGGCGTGCTCCAGAGCCCATGTTCAGCCTACAGATTTCCCACTTATCTGTATTTTTCGTAGGACTTCATTGGCTTCCCCAATATCATATATGTAGGTGTGTGTATATTTTGTAATGAATTTACTTTGTAATTAATTAATTTCATTTTAGTAAATGTATTGTTGGAATCCAATATTATGATTTTAAAGAATTGCGTCATGAAGTTCATCTCCTACTCAAACTGGCATATTATACCGTTAGTATCCTATTCATCGCACTACTGAGTGGATAGTAGGTGTTATATGACTTAGGCACAACACAATAAAAGCACAAGTCAATCAAAAGACAAAATTTAATTAGCGCGTTATAAATGGTTGTTTTTTAATGTCTTTAAGTAATGTGTTCCCAGTAGTATCTTATCCTAATGAATGATTTGTCTTTCGTCAAAGTACTATTACCTGTATTATGTCAGTTAAAAGAACTTTATTTCTATTTTGTAACTTTGTATTGTCACATTTGTGCTCTTTCCATACCACCTCTCCCTCCTTTCCAATCGTCTCAGTGAATGCGCGCGAATACCTCTCCGGATGCTGTGAAGATGTCTGCCGATATCAAGCTGAACTGAAGATATGTAAAAGGATGGACGCGGAGAAGGTCTAGGGCAAATCGTTATTAACGCTGGATTCTACAGTCAGGATACCCATAAGATCTGATCATGAAGTAAACAATGTCTTTTACCTTCATGCAAGAATGCCACCATGACATTGTCCTGGAAGGACCTCATGATGCCATCTCTTATCTACTTTTACAAATCTCCCAACGTTCCATATGCATTAGGCTCATCTTCTCTTACGTCTTCCCTAACGTTACCAGTTAACATGCAAACAATTCAGTTCAAAATACCACTCTATTGGAATAACACCACTGGAATAAAATCATATTTCATCATTAATTTATTAATTACGGGCCTTTTCTTTTCCGTTTTCCATACAACCCATATACAGTCCACCATTCCATTTATTTTACATTTCCTTTCACCAGAGCCTACATAAACGATTGCATCTATGTGTACATATAGAAGATAAACTCTGTTACGGAGTGATGGCTATCTAACGCCTTTGCCTCGGGGGGTGGATTACTTACTTGCAAGTCGAGTAATACTTCATTATGTCGTAATCGTTATTTACAAGGCGGAATGGTGCCTAATACTAAATAACGTTATACGGAGTCGTTCAACTGACAACAATATGTGAAATGTGACAAAGGCCCGTCTGTTAAAACAATATCACATTTGGACAATAGCGAATGGTGTTATTACACCAACAATCCTTCTTAATGCTATTTCACATACCCTACACTATTACCGCATAATCTAAATATAAACGTATTACTTATTTATACATTATCACCCACTTTAACCAAGAGGCTTTTCCAATAAACAAATTCCTATAGTTCTCAAGGGAAACAAACCATGAATCATTTCCAATAAGAGTTTCCCAATCGTCAAGGAAATGTTGTAAGCCTGGAAAACTATTAATAAAGTAGAACTAATAACAAGAAAACATCATTGTGCTCTGTAATTTGTTCATTAGGGACAATTTTGTGCTGTTCTTCAAATGTCCATCGATCCTACCTCAGAGATGACGAAAATGAGGTCCGTTCAAAACTGTGTATGTGTGTGTGTATGTATGTATATATATATATATATATATATATATATATATATATATATTTGTCTGTTACCGCTCTGCGGTCGCAATTATTGTTTAATCGTTACGAAATTCAATATTTAGTGGATTTATGTAAAAAGAAAGATCAAGTTCGTTAATGGCTGAAATCGGACCAGGGGGAGGGGGTTAGAGGGAGAGCATTTCGAAAATTCTTAATATCTCCGTTATTATGCGTCAGATCGAAAAATTAAACAGAACCATTCTTATTCCAAACAAACGGACTTTTTAGCCTAGGAAGTAGGACTAAGAAGTTAGTTGGAAGAAGCAACTGGAGCGGTAACAAGTCTGATTTGCAAAGTTATATAAAGTAGGGGTTAACTTTATTTTTTTAAAAATTAACTTTATGTATAGAATATATCCTAAATGATGCGAGAATGTTAAACATTTTTTTAGAATAAATTTTATGTATTTCAAGTTGGATATCACGCACACTAGATAGGACTTTTTAAGTGTTTTTAGTAATCTGTCATACGGAGAGCGTATCAATTAGCTGATATTGCTGGAAGGGAATTTGCTAAAATCGAATGTGATGGAAACCAGCAAAGCTCCTTACGTGTTCTTTTGATTACATTAAACAAATTTGTTTACTTAGACTAAAAATATTACACCATATTAGCTAGCGGATTTCCCTTAAAGAGAATCACCAAGTGAGATTGTACTCATGATGTAAAATTCGAAAGCAATTCTTGAAATGTTCATTGATCGTTCCTAGAAGATGACGGAAAAAGTCCGCTCCCTTAAAACGTGTTACATACAATCTACTCAGATGAAGTAGCAGATTCATATCAGGCAGGAAGTTTGGTAATGGGCACTCGTACACCCAACCCCACTCACAACCGAACGTCAAACAGTTGGTAATATTGGATGAAAGGTGGCAAAAGTCGAGTGGAGTGAAGCAGTGTGACTTGGCCATACTCTTTGCAAGACGACTCCATGAGGCAGACACATGCTGTCCCTGAAATGACTGATCTACAATGGACGGAGCCTGAAAGGGACGGATACAAACTTCCAACCCTGACAGAGGAGCAGGCACACGACACGGAGGACTCACTTTCCCAGCTATGCCGCATCACAATGGGCGCGGGAAAGTGGTCTCCCCTACACCAGCTGACTCCTGACTTACCACACAGTCTATTGTTCTCTTCCCACCAGCTGGCACCCAATAATAAGTCTCTTTAGCTAGCGTTATCATTTACCCATTTTTATTTTATAAATGCTTGATTGATTAACCGTTACAAATCGAAACAGTCCATGCGATATGCAGGGGTGGTTAACTCACATCATATTCCAGTAAACGACAAACAAGCCAAACAATACTTTAACTTTTCAATACTGTTTAAATTTCGTGCCATCACAAAATTACAGAAATATACTCGACTTTGTAATTTATTCTCTAATTTCCCATATATCTTGGTCCAATTTCACGCAATAACGAATTTTATCTTTAGTTTTATAGGAATCGGTTTAATATTATGTATGATTAAGGTCAACTAAAAATTGAGGCCTCAATAGCATAGTAATGTTCATTGATGACGTCTCATGGAACAAATATACATATCTAACATAGTATTATCATTATTTATTAACGTCTACTTTTTGCTACTACTGCTAATTGTGACGGTTTATCTACAGGTTGCCAACCTTTTCTAGCCAGGGTGGGATTGAGGATTTTATTTAATGATTTTGTCACTAAATAAATTCCTATTTACTCAGGAACCACTCTAGGTTTACCATGAGGAATTAAGGTCAACGCTTTAAATCACATGGCTAACCTGAGCAAACCTGATTTTACAATAATAAGTTTAATAGAAGTAATTAGTACCAGTAATCACTATGGACAATATGGACGAAGCCTCGACAGTTGTATATTAGGTTTACCGTGAGTAAATCTCTAAAGAATTTAGAGTGTAGTTCTATTTATAATTAGAACTACGTTACGTTATATGTTGGATTGTTGTTAATGTGGAATGGTAAAATGTGGTTCAATGGTAAGGGAGGGATTTTACCGAAGGCCGATATATATACAAATAACTGCATTAATATTGGATGAGTCCATTATCAATGGATCATAGTCATTAAAAAATGCAGATTGATTACTAAAACATGTTGAATACAAGTTAGTAAATTCCTATGTAAATATCAATTGATTTTATGACTTAAGAGAGAGTGAAAGTTAATTGAAACTGGAAGTTCAAAATAGGGTATTCAATTTATAAAGAAGAGAAAACAAAACTTTTCTTTATACCGTCAATAACTAATTTGAACAGTGATGTGATAGTCTCAATGAGCATTGGGAGAAATATTCATGAGTAACAGAACAAAAATAAGTCGTGACCAACCGGCTCACAAAGCAGCGATTGAGATAATTAAAATGTTTTAAAAATGACGAATAGATAACTCCTAATGGACACAAATACGATGCAAAAAATTGAAATGTGAACAAATATTTTTTAAAAAGTCCGTCACGCAGGGGCAGCGTAAACTAAGCAGATTTCCCACGTGACTTATACACGAGGGACGAATAGTTACGAAAACGGCCGCCAGAGCTCTCTTCGGAAAGTACCAAACAGCTCACTCCTGCCAACCAATGCAGAATACAAATGCAAATATCTCGGTTAATATTCAAGATACAGAATAAATGTATAGAACAATATTTATAGTAAATTTAATTTGCAATAAGATTGATTCTATACAATTTTTCGATCCGAAAAATAATAACGGAGATATTTTGAATTTTCCGAAAATCCCCCCCTCTAAACCCCCTCCCACTGGTCCGATTTCAGCCATTAACGAACTTGATCTTCCTTTTTACATAAAACGATTAAATTCCGAGTTTGGTAACGATCAAACAAAAATTGCGACCGCTAGAGCGTTAACAGACATATATATATATATAGATATATATATATATATATATATATATATATATATATATATACATATCTAGATATATATATAAAATTTTGAACGGACCTCATTTTCGTCATCTCCTGGGTAAGATCGATGGACATTTGAAGAAATTTTTCAAAACTCGCGTCATGAGTACGACCTCAATAGCTGATTTCCCTTAAGGGAAGAAATATGGATAAACAGGAACAGGTAAATTAAGAATATGTTTAAAGTAAGTAAATAGAGAAAATGAATCGAATATTCATTTATTTGAAATAACAATTTTTTTTACGTATTTTTTTGGAGAATGGAAGCGAATTAAATAAATTATAGAAATATTAAGAAACTACATTACCTAATACAAGGGAAATGACACTGGTTTATAAATAATTTATAACTGTTTTCAGGGATAGGCTAAGATGGCATCGTTCTGATGGGCAGATTTCTCATTTCGATATGCTGTCGATATACGCCTCACAAATTGATATTTTATTTTCCACTCTAGTTATTCCGCTTGAAAAGCATGAATAAAATATCAACATGATAACTCGCATGGCCATGAATAAATATTAGCAATCGGCTTCGACAGCAAGCCACACTCTTAACTGCTTGACTATTCTTGTGTCGACGACTGGACATGAAAAGCAAATACGCCACCGGTTGCCCGTGTACAACTTGCCAAAGGGAGTCATTCTCCCTCCTGACTTATATAATAAGGAAGAGGTACAGGTGTAACCGGTTCCACTCCGAGAGCAAGTGTGCTCCACTCCCAGTTATCAACTCCAGGGCAGGCTTTTATATTAATTAGAAACAATTGTTTCTTCAGAACTCCAGCTCACATTCCTACCAATCACATTTGACCATATGAACATAAAAGTGTTAGCAGGTTACCAAAACCAGGTCAAACCAAGAGTTAATAAATAATAAACTCTGCAATATAGGGAGCAGTTTAACAAATATAACATCCAATAACTGCAATTTAACTTTTACCAGCACCACCTCCCTCCGTTCAGGAAGACTAAATGAGACTCTTACAACATGCTCAAGACTTTTTCTCTTCAATTCATTTATAAAGAAACACCCACAACTAGGTGATTTGGATCAAAGCTTAATCATTTAAAATAAAACAAAATTATAAAAATATAACAAAAAACTGAGCAAACAAAAAAAGAATTAAACGCAATAAATGAAAATTAAATATAATTAAAAAAGACAACAAATAAACATTAGACTAGTAATAAACAACAATTTAAAATTGTTTTAATAAAACAATTATGTCATTCCTACATAATAGTACATTTATATAATTCAAAATTTTTCAAAATCATTTTAAATTTCTCACTAGGTTAAAGTTAAAAAGGAGAGAAGTTAAATTTTGGAAAACAAATTCAATTTTTTAAAATGATTTAGTGTATTGTCAACATGGGGCTCCGGTTTGTAAGAAGTTAGTACATGTTATGTGGAGTCTCTTTACTGTACCATGTTCCTGTAGTAAAGCAGTATGTGTGATATCTACAAGTTGATTGTTTTTTTTAGTATTTTCTTTCTCTTTTTCTTTTTTAATATTCCCCTTACATTAAATCATTTAGAAATGATGCGTTAAAAAGAAAGAAATACCTTTTTCTATATAACTAAACAACAAGAAATTAAAACAATTTCCGGAAGAAGATGATAGGCACAGAGTGGATGAACGCGGAATTCCACTGGAAAGCGGGGAGCATACAAGGAACAGGAGAACTGAACATTAAACGAAGACAGCCAATCCGTCCGGATAAAGAACTTATAATGGCTATTGAAAGTGATGAACAAGATGGATGTCTCACATTAGAGTCTTCCATCACATGAAAATAAACCTATCCCTCGTCGTCGAAAGCGACCGAAAAAGTATGAAATGGGAGTAAAAATATAGACATTGTAATTCTACACTCAAGAAGAAAGGAGTAAATATTGGTTAAAAACATGGCTGAGAACCTTTACAAAAACTACTGAGTAGTAATAATGGTCCATAACTAAATATTCGTACAATGGCAATTTCTAATGTGATGGATATTTTTTCTTAATAGTCACTAGTATCAATATTCGAGTGAAATAATACATGTGTATATACCAAAGTATGTGTACGCTGAATAAGTAATTATTATTCATTGTAAGTGTTCATTTGCCATGGCATTCGTCGTTATATTGAAAACAGTTAGTTTGCCAAGAGTAAATTAGTTCAACTACAAATCAAATATTATTTTTTTTTTTTTGTAATACTTTTAATACTTGTTCATTTAAAACTATAAGAATGAGTATGAAGTGGACGGTAGGTTAAGGGGAAAAAAACCTGATGCAATCGACAGTTAAGCACATTACGTACATATGTTAAAACATAACCATATATGGAAAACATGACACCAATACGACGAACATTTTTAGTGAGTTAAACCAAAATAAATAATTATATGACGGTTCAATTACATGACAGTGTTGATTAAGATGAAGGGCATAATAACCTCTCTGTTGCTTGCCCAAATAAACCCTAATACTAATCCTAATCATTTAAAACTGACACATCTTATGCTTTTCAAGATTAAACATACCAGTTTAACAATCAATTTCCCCAGACGTTCTTGTTTTTCCATGAGAGTTATTACTTTTCCATACGGACATCAATCAACTGGTATTTGGTACAAGATTCTGGCTATTCCTGCAAAATCCCCTAAACATACCCACAACAATGGGGACGGGGAAGAATATAAGGGAGGAGTTCGTCAAGAACTGTTGAAAACTATACCAAACTTTCTCTTTGATAAGTTAGTATTCTGAAAATCTAACGGCTAATGAGAAATTACAGTTAATTTAATGTTTAGGTGATTCTAGTCTGTTTTTTTTTTATTCATTAGTGTATTTCTACTAATATAATATTTATTAGTACTCAACCATTCTTCGAAATATAAAATAATTTTCTATAGCATGAGCATCTTTGTAACAAACAAACATTCGTTATCATTCGAGTAGCATAGTGTACTTTTTGACGTAAACAAACTTTTACATCCATTTTCCATTTCCTTGAACACTGCGCAGGAAGTGTGTTATGGACCGGAAAAGATGGGATAATCTGAAGGAGCGAGATCTCAACTATATGTCGTATGCCGAAGTAATGTAGATCGAATTCCTCTTAGGAATAATTACATTCTGTTGGTCTTTTTACAAATCTTTGCTAATCAAATAGCTAAGGAGCAGACAGAAATTTTAGTCACCCTAGTATTATTGATAGTTAAAGATTAAAACCTTACCTTCTTCCATTTTTCGTTGTGTCTTCTTCCTCTAGAGATCCACCGGCGCCTGAGTCCTGAAAGCACAAAAAGAAAAGTGTGAGCACTCACGTGTCAGGAATGAACAAGGAAATGATTTGACATAAATTACTATAAAGATTAGTTAATATATGAATTGGAATATTTCAATAAGCTACTACTTCCATAACACCAAACGATAAGTGTATGAGTAATAAGTTAAAAATACGAGAGAAGTGATAGAACTCCGGGGAACGGTGAAGAAGGAAAACTAAAAACTTATAGAAAAAGATAAACGGTATACACTGAGAAGGAAAAGCGTCTACTTAAGAGGATCTGGGAGACAAATATGACAGAATGCAGTTACGAATAAAGAAACTCACACTAATTATTAATAGGGACTAAGGCTAGCCGTGTGAGTTAAGGCGTCGGTCTTAATGACCTTCGTAAACCTAGATTCGAGGGTTCGATTCCTATCTAGGCATAGAAATTTATGTAGTGGAGAAATCATTAAATAAAATCATTAGTCTCAAGTTGGGGCAGATACCTGTAGATAACCCGTCTCCAATAGGCGGAGTTAATAAAGTGGCGGACATATAAAATAAAAATAGGAATTATTAACTATTAAGTTGATGGAACCTACAACAACACTTTTGTCACAAATTGAAGAGAATGTTAATTCTTAAGAGCATTAAATTTACATTACTGCTTCAAATGACAGCTAACGCGAGCAAATACAGTAGTGTGTTAAAAACTCGGTTGATTTCACAAAAATAAAAATATCCGTCACCCTGGGATTGCGTAAACTAAGAAGATTATCCTTGTGGTGGACGCCACAAATGGTGTCACATGATTGGATTCCTTATATCTCTCATTCCAAAAACGCAAAGTAAACGAGACCAAGTATTTAAGCCGGGCAAGAGACGTTAAGTAATATATTAGCCAAAAATGAAAATCGCTAAACACACACATATGCATACATGATATGTACATTGTACATATAGATAAGGAGGCAGTCGTCATGAAAAGTCAGGCTAGTTGGAGGATAATTAAAGAATATGGGCTAAAGGTTTATTGAGAGATGATGCCATCAGCAACAGAAATATCCAGTTCCTTAAGAAAAGGGGCATTTAGTAGTTGTTGACATTGATGTATTAGAGATAGACAGGCAGAGAGAGAGTAGATTGAAGGAGTGACAGACCACAACAGCTGGGGACAGTTGATTACTAATAATGAGGCTCAGTTAGTGATAAGACCTTGGCTGGCGAGCGACCACTTACACCATCGCCAAGATACATTTACTTGTCCAGGGGCTGCTTCTACACGCACCTACACCTTCCGACACATTATCACTCTAATTTGTTAGTGACACGCATTTTCTAAAGACAGAAGCGTTTATTTCAAAACTGTCCGCAGTCACGCCATATGAGATATTTTCGATTGAGCTGCACGAAACAGAGGCAGAACAATTAAAGAAAACAACGTTCAGAAATTTAGTCAAAGAAAGCAAAAGAGAAATTATCTGGAATTAAAATTATTATAAATGAGATTATTACGAATCCTAAAGTAAAGAAAATTTACTAGTCTCTTTTGAAAAGGGCTGCTTATACATAATCATCATATCTCTGTATATAAACAACTAAATGAATGGTAAACATATAGAATGAAAGTAAACATAAAGAAGTCAGGGACGAATTACTTAGGTAAAATCGTTAACAATGTAATAACTAACATCTTTACAGTTGAGTTTATATAACGCCCACTTTTATTTTAATTCGGATGGATTATTTATTGGTGTACAACATTTTTCAAGCCAGGGTAGGACTAAGAACTATCTTTAAGAGAGTTTTTCACTAAATATAATCCTATTGTATACACAGAAATCGAACCCATGACCATTTGGCATTAACAGGACTACGATTATAGAATGACATGTCAAAAAGTAATTGTAACTCTCCATTCTTGATTGGGGAGGGCAACGCCTATGAATTGATTGAGTAGAAGGCGCGTACCGACCAGCTTATATTTCAAAAACCATTTCACTCCTTACAAAATGACATGCTGCGAAACCATTCCAGTGAGTATTCATTGATACAAAAACAATTATAATTTAAGACTAATCAAAATTCATAAGGCCTATGATAACAGAGTTTCAGGTTAGCAATATCAAAGGAATTTCAGCATGCCATGTCATACAATGTGAATTGTTTTTTAATACAGCTTAATACAAAGCCATTTGCAACGTAATTACCTACTCAGCATTTTCATAGGAAGCGATTAAAAGAAGGAATATGTATGTGAAACCACTTTCCAAGACTATTTTTTTACAGTTGTATTATAAATCAAAGTCGGAAATGAAAAATGCCCAATTAAGGTTGAAAAGGTTATGCACCGTCAATCATTCTCAAGTTGATTACAATTTAGCAGGCTTACTGCGAATTAAACTTCAAGTGCCACCTTCTCTTTTTAGAGAATTAATTCTCTGTAAACTTGAGTAAAGACGTATTAAAATTACGATCGTGAAAGTTCAATTCATCCACAATCTGTAAAGTAAGAAGTAAGTCAATGACTGAACTGAATTCATTATTTGTATTTTAAACACCCTAAGCCGAAATATAATAAAACAAGAATTTGTTGTTTGTACATTCCATGCGTTATGATCACTCAAAAAAAAATAGTCTATCAAATGTTGTGAGCAAATGCAGTAAAAAAGGAAAGTCTTATCATATCAAAAATGAGTCTAATGTTATTTTGGAATATTGACTAATCATTTAAAAACAAAATTAATCAGTAGCAAGAAAAGCATTTATCAGAATGCCTTGTCATAATCATGTGTTATAATCAAAGTCATCAAACCAGGCAATATAATAAGCAGAATACGCCTAAAAAGGGTTGGAAAAGAAGAGGAGTATGACGTCATACAGCCCCGGACCTACAGAACCCTAAGTGTGGAACATTAATTACCTTGGATCTTCATAATTGTATCGATTGATGCATTTGAATGGTTTGTTAAATTGTGAGGATCATTAATAAACAGTTTAAAACATTTTGTTGTATAACCCCCTCCCATACCCCTATTTGGACCCTGGAATTAAACAGACCCATTTTGTAAATGTTCAAAATCAAAAAATAGACCCCAAAATTATAAAAAATAAAAGAAATTAATTTTTTATTATAAAAAAAAGGAGAAAAAAATCCAAGGTGCCAAGAACAGTAATTAAGGCTACATTTTAAACCTTTAAATGAAATTCAAGTTAAAATGTAAGAGCAATGAAGCAATGGGAGAATTTGGGCCATGTTAAGAAAATTTAAGGTTTGAATCCATGTAGAAAATCTGTAGAAATGTCTAGTAGAAGAAAAAGTCAAAATTTACATCATTAGCTCAAAAAAAAAAAAACAGTTAAATAATGTAGATTTATAGCCAAATAAATGAAGGTAGCCGATGAATGCAGGTATCATGTCGAATGTCAGCAGTGGACCGGAGTAAAAGAGAGGTTATGCAATGTACATAAAGGTTCCAGAAAGGTGACCATCGACCTGGCAAAGCAGAGCATAACGTACACGGCATGGGAACCCTTATGTCAATAGCTAGTCAGTGAGTAGAACATGGCAGACCAAGAACAAATACAAACTTCGAAGACACTCACTTACATAAAAAAATATAAATATATGACAAAAAGTATGTGCAACTCTAGTCAAATCCAAAGCAACGATCGTCCAGATTACCGCAACTATTTCGGAAAGAACTAGCAATTATATATGAATGTAAGTATGTGAATCGTACTTATTTCAATATTTTATTTTTATTTCATTTCATTTTTATTAGAGCTATTTTTTTTATTATATTTGATTACATGGTTGATTAACGTGTATATATTGTAAAAATGTATTTCAACATAATCAAACAAGTAATATGCCATGTGGCAATGGAACATGCATTCAAATAAATAACTCCTACTATGAGGAAAAAAACTATGTGCATTGACTTGTGGTTTTAAGTGCATTCCTTAAAATGTTACGTAGTTTTGGGTTTAACACGAAATAAAATTTAAATAATTTCAATTTCTACACTTTGCATTCGTCGCGCCAGCAGTCTAAGTATTTGAATTTCGAACAATTGAAATGTATATAACTTTTTTAAAAATTGGTATAAGACTTTTTTAAGCTCGACATATTATAATACTTTATTTTATTTTTTGCCGATCAGGTTTACTATGTGAGTTGAAGCGTAAGTTTTAATTTAACAATGAAAACCTTGAGTGGCGACTTCGATTCCCGCCTGGGTAATAGGAAATTATTTAGTGACGAACTCAATTAATAAGACCCTTAGTCCCACCCTGGCTAGAAAAGGGTGATGGCCTGTTTATAACCCGCCCTAATTTGCCATAGTAGCAAAAAGTGGACGTTAATAAATAATTTTATTACATTAAAATGAAATGAAATAATTTCATTTGAGGCATAATTACTATTCCTTGTAAAGGATTTATCGTTTAAGAATGAACCCTGAAACATGCTAAGCTATATGCTTGTGACGTTAACAAGCGCATTATGTGTCCAACCACCTCGTCGAAACCTCACTGGTCATTCTTCGTAAAAATACTTATACGGCAAATTGATGTTTTTATCATAAAATTCTTAAAATGTTAAAAACTACCGATGTTATTTTTTATGCACTATGTTTAGCAATTTAAAACGTATGAACAAATAATAGCATTAAAACAAATTTTGAATTTGGTTACTTCAATGAAAATGTTCTTCTTTTAGATGTAAAAACCCTAAAAAGGAGGAAAATTGGAATCGCTTCTAATATTAATGAAAATAATATACAATAATGCCAAGAAATAAAAGCATTGCACAGAAATATTCAAGATATTTAAAGATTTAGAATAAGAAACAACTAAAATAAAAAGCTGTAGGCTGACAACCCGAGATGAAAACAACGATGAGAAGTAAACTGTGCATGAAAAAAAAAAAAATAGTAGAGAAAAACGGGAAGGGAATGACAGGGAACAAGGAAAACAGGCTGTCAGTACTCCACCGCAAACGACAATTGCTGTCTCTAAAGACAAAGCATTTTCTGGAAGAATCTACATTGAAATAAACAGGAGTTGGCCGAGGGAGAATATTTATTCCTGGAGAGTGCTTCCATGTAGATCGATGCGAATACAATCCCAGGATGAGGCTCAGGTTAGTTGTGTGTGGTAAGGCATTGGATTTAACACACTCGAAAAAAAAAACACTGATCGTTAGGTGTTCGGTTCCCACAAGACAATTGGAGTTTCTTTGGTGACATTTTCATCAAATAAAAACCCTAACCGCAAACTACAATATCTGATTTCCCGCGTCAATCAGCTATTTAATTTTCATTAAAAGAAGGACCTCCAGTAGTGCCTACTCAGCATAGATTCACTTACAATTGTTGTTTCTATTATTAGTGAATTTTTACAATAATAGACTAAGATTATTAGAAGTAATTATTGCCAGGATATACTATGGGCAGTATGGACGAAGCCTCCACAGTTGTATACTGGTATTTCTGTGTCTTCCAATTCCTAAACGGAGGTCAATTTTAGGTTATATACAAAAGGAATTAGTAGTCATATTCAAATAAATAGTGCTAAAATTATAGAGCTGATATCACTTTTTAAAATGTGACTTCTAAAAGAAAGAAAAAAATCTGAACGGGACAGTAGCCATTTGACATCCACACGAAACCATTCAAAGAAATTGGATGTAATTAGAATACTCCTCTTTTAAGGTAATTTCTAGAAAACCGGTTCATGTTAATCAGCACCACTTAACATAAGGACACTTTCTTCCACAAGAAATCCCAGAAGCAAGAAGACATTTCACATTTATTAGTTAATTAGTATTCATTATACAATGGCAGGCAAGTGAAAGTAAAACTATTGAGAAAGCAATGTATGCACCTGAAGCAGAGTTTCCTTAGACATAGAAATAAATAATTATCAGTACAAGAACTGTAACATTACCTCGAAAACTAAATAATTTCCCTTATATTTCAGCCAAGACAATATGTATTACGTTTAACAAAAAAAAGTTGTCGTAGGGCCATTGAGGGACCAAGAAACCTTTTTCTTTTAATCAATAACCTTTTGAAAGCAAATCAATTTGGGATTTTTAGCAGATATCCCTAGAAAAGAAATCATCTACCCGGGATGTGATAAAATTACGATTTCTGAACGTCTTCATATGTCCACCTATCCTACTATAGTAGATGACGAAAATGACGTTCAGAGAGGTCAGTGTCCGTTAAGGCACTAGCAGCCGCAGTTTTTATTTGATCTTTACCGAACACTAAACATTTCATGTAAAACTAGAGACGAAGGGCGATGCCCGAAATCGGACCAGTAGGAATAAGGGTTTAGGAAATGTGTATACTGCATTATAGTATAATGCCAGTTTATTTGACATGTCCTTCTATAGCAAATAAAACTCCATCTATAATCTATTAAAAAAATTAAATGCAAAAACAAATGTTGATCAATTACTTGCTTACGACCAGTAAGTAGCTTTCCTATGCACTCTTGTATTTTAAAAAAATGTTATATCCTACAAATAATAAAACTAGTTAAGGCAGATCAATAACAGAATCTTAAATTCTAATGCAATTATAAATCGTACCAAGAGTCAAGTGGGACATAAGGATAATGCTCCTCAAGGACGAAAAATAAGGCTGTTGGAATCACAATAGTATATGTTAATCATACTAACAAAGTGAAGCAGAAAATGTATCTGAAGAAAGTTATAATCTATTAGGTCAGGAGGAATATGAGAAAATTCACTTAAAACTGGATTTTATAGAGTGCAGTTAATAATTCACATACATAAGCTTACTAGCATCATTTCAGGTGGATATAAAATATTAACAAGAATTTGAATTTATCTGCGGATGTTATTCTTTACATTAATTATTAGTACACATTTTAGTTTATCTAGGTAAAGGAGACGATAGCCCTGGGAATGTTAGATAACCTCTTATCGTGTTAAGATAAAGGAGCTCTGTACGTGGTTTATAGCGTTTAAAAGGCCATTTACACGCTCAGCAAAGATCCAGAGAACCATCCATAATGATTATGCTTTCCGCGAACTGCATCGAATAATGAATATCAAACTTTGATAACAAGGTGGAGGGAAGTCGCAGAGGCCTGTGAATGCACAGAACATAGTATAATATTCCCGATGGACCAATTCAATGACAAATGGACTGATGTATTGCTACCACGATTGAATGACTTCAACATCTTGCGTGAATAGTTAGTGAATTAAGAAAAAAAAATAGCTACTAAAGAAAATATTCAAAATAACTGCAGAAAGGTATATAATCTTACTTTCTCTAATATTGATAGAAGTTGTATTGACAACATTAATGATTAAAGACGGCTAATTCTTCAATATAAATAAATGTAATAGTGAATGCAGCGACTCTAGTTCAAGGCAAATGTAATTCTAGCCATCAATATCAGTCGTCCTATTTACTCAATAAAATATTGACGGCTAAAAATAAAGTATTGTAATAACAAAACGTTTATAGTGGAAATTATAATTCCTTCAAAAATTAGTACTCACATAGTCACTTAAGAAACAGTAAAAATGTAAATATTTATTCAGTGTGAATACTGCGATATAGCTTTTCAACTAACTCTAATTTAACTTAAAATTGAAAAAACAAATATCTTATGATTAGGCTATATGCCGATTTTCTATTAATCGATATAAATTATAATATACAATAAATAGAACCGAGCCTCTTGAGTCACAGCAATTTTTCGTTATCTGTGCCGTGTACTATTCTGTATTCGGAATGTTACTCTGGTTGGACATTACCCACCCACTGTATGCAAGACCTCCACAATCATAATTAATGTAAAATAAATAAATAACATAAATGCTATTGTCATACTAGGCGGTAGATCGCGTCATTACTGACTACTTGGTAAAAGTCGGTCACGCTGGGGCTGCGTTAGCAAGCCATTCCTCACTTGCGTCAGGTATTTGTATTGATCCCACAAAGTAAAGGTTCAATTAGAACAATATTTGGTATTTAAGCTTCAAATAATGTGGTTCATAATATAACATCTTATTACTAATATGACATGAGTGGGAGTGGGGGTTTACTGAGCGCTAAAAAATGCAATAATCTTGGTTAATAATCAAGATAGTGAAAAAACGCATATAAAAACATTTATACTACATTTAATTTCCAATAATATTTTTTCTATACACTATTTCGATCGGAAATATAATAACGGAGATATTTCGAAATTCCACCCTTGCCCCTCCTGTACGATTTTAGCCGTTAACGAATTTGATCTTTATTTTTACATAAAACGTTTAAATATCCAGTTTGGTACGAATCAAACAAAAATTGCGACTGCTAGAGCGGTAACAGACAATTAAATAAATATATGGATTATGTATGTATATATATATATATATATATATATATATATACACACACGGACCTCATTTTCCTCATCTCCTAGTTAGAATCGATGGACATTTGAGGAAATTTTAAAATAATCATGTCATAAGTGCAACCTCAATAGCTGATTTGCCTTAAGGGATAAATAATTGAACATGTAACTGATAGACCGTTCTTATAAAGGACATGGGGACAGGTTATTATAAGATAGAATTATAAGATATGTTAAGCTAAATAAAGAATCTGACACCAAAGCATTCATCTGCCTGCTATTCGGTCACAAATGCGACAGACTAGATGAACTTTCCTATGAATGCTTGCTAATAGCGTTTGGGTCTAAAAATATTAATGAGATGAATAGATTTAGGATCACCAACCTGGTGAGAGAGATCAGCATTTCCCCCGCCTAAGAATGGTCAAATCTGTACTCAGGAAGACCAGAGTTGTAAACAAATTCGTCACATTGAAGTTGCTTTGAGGATAAGAAGACTCTTAATAACATATTACTAATTATGTTTTCATGGTAAAATAATAAAATAAACCCATACTTGCGTTGAAAGCAGTTGTTTTTTTACGAATAGGCAGTAAAAACATACAAACTCAAATCATCATTTAAATTATTTCGATTCAATTTTTAAGAATACAAGTGAGAAAATCTGTAAATTTCTTACCCTAAACCTTCCCCATCATAACTTTGATATAATCTTAGACAACCCTAATCTTTCGTTCATAATGATAAGAGGGTGATAGAAGCATTTCTGGTTAAAATGACGCAATTCGGCGCAGGGGTTTTAAGGGTCAATGTACCTTGATTCAATACGCAAATCTAGCCGAGAGAAAGAGAGGACACCTGCCAGCTGAGAGGAGCAACTTTCACCTATATTACTTGTAATAGGGGGTAATTGAATCTGCCGCTTCCAGTTCAAATTCTACCTATAATTATCCAGTTGTGAAGAAAGAGAGCCCGATACAAGAAGGCGTTTTGTTTACACTCCGTCAGCCCAGTCAGGAGAAAGCGCTCCTGTCAATTTCTAATTTCGGCCGAGGGGTTTTTCTTCCGTAACGGCACCCTAGGGACCAATCACTCCACGTAAACTCTAGCTCATCTCACCAATAGTGAATCTTTTGTAGAGGAAAAGAAGAATAAAAAAGGGAAAAGATGCATTAGGAGATACTTTTTTTTTGGATGACGACAATCCACAAACTTGATAGAAGTATAATGTTTTGCAACCACAAAGCATATACACTTCCTTCTTTACAAACTAAAGAAGAAATTAGATTTAAAAAATGCATCGGAATTCCAGCCAAGAAGGTTAGAAGTGCCTGGGAACGTGAAAATATTACGTAACACACATGTTAATCGATCCATAATTCAGAATAATCTATCTTAACTCAATTATTCACCAACGCCCAATCTCAAAGAAAGTTATAATTCTAGGGACTCCAGTTTTTATCTTCTCCCACAAATCTGACATTTACTGATGTGATTTACACAGAGGTTTAAACAATTAGGAAGCAGGTTTTTCGGGAGCATTAAAAATTCTGCCTTTTAACAACCAGGTATCAGAGACCAGTTCAAAAGAAATATTCAGGAGATAAATGTTTAACAAATCCTATTAAATTTTAGTACTTGTTGAGCAATATGTGGTGGCACAATTACTCAAAATGTTTAAGGAAACCAATCATCTATGGTAGTGAAATCAATGATTTATATATTTATTCTCATAGACATTTTGGGGAAGTGAAACTTTGAAATATCTCCCCCTTAGCAAGAGACAGATGGGAGAATTTTATACAACCAATCTTGTTGATATTTAATGTTATACATCAATTGCCTTATATATTTCTCTTTCACTCGAATATTAACGGAGTTATTTAAAATTTTTATTTTGGTTTCAGGATTTAGCGCATCCAGTGTACTTAATGCTGCAGAGACTTCTTCCGTAGTAAAAAGGAGAAATAGAGAATAGACGGTAAGAATACATCATCAACATATCGTATTCCAGCACGTGGGGAATTTGCTTAATTTACGCAACAAAGGACTTTAGTCATAATTCTAGTGAATGTTCTAAAAAAAAAAAAAAAAAAGTTATGCAACTTTCTGTAGCAATGGTCAATAACGGATGGTGGTATTTATATTTTCACCCATCTCTAAAGCTGTGTAATGACTACTTAAAATTGTACACATAAATATAAAAACAAAATAAAGCAGCGTTACAAACAGGGTAACGGAGTATCAATATCACTGAAAAATCATTACTATTCTTAAAATTTAATAGCATGATGGATGCCTAACTGAAAATGAGAAGACTTATACATAGAATTATAATATTCTTTGAATTATTAAACAGATATCTTATGTTGGGCTTAATCTCACATGGTAAATGTATAGTAGCGACTTCTCTCCTTAACAATTAACTATTATTGTACAGATTCACCATTACTAAAATAAAAGTTAAAAATAGGTTTGGAGCAGACAAGTATCAATGGGAACTTCAAGAGGGATATGAGAAAGATCAATAGTGGGAAAACTCCTTACAGGGTTTATTTAGTAGCTAGTAGTAGAATGCGGGTAGAAAGAAGAAGTAGGTGATAGGGAGTAAGGAAGCTAAGAAAATGAAAAGGGGGGGGGGACAAAACAAAGTAACATAAGAGTTAGTTAGCAGGTCATAAGGAATGCCTTTCAAGTGTTTAATATGTTTAGTTGAGCACTGGCATAAAATTCCAGTAAGACTAATAATTTTTCGGGTGGCCAGCAAAACAAATAAACAAATTCTCCGAAAACAGATCTATAGAGAAAGTTGTCCACCAATCAGGAAAGCAGGCAGAGTGGAACGCTCCGGAGAGAAAACTTTAAATGTTTGTGTTGTTGCAGAGGAAGCAAAATACTGGGATAGGCTGACAAGGTCCTAAAGGCAAGTTATGAGGTCAGAGTGCTTGCCAGAATCTGGAGGCTTTTATGTTTATGCTCTGGGACAACTGTTTTGGTGTAACTCTAAAACGGTATTAGCTAAGATTAATCATGCTGACAGTCTTGATTATGGCCAGCTGCTGCTCATTTAGAACTGCTGTCAATGAGCAAGGTCAGGGCATGGTTATTTTAGACCATCCGTCTCTTATTACGGAGGCCATTCACTATAGAAGCCAATTTGAAACCAAACATATAAAAGAATTTTCTACTTCACTTCTACTCGTCAAATTTGTTATTGTTTCATAAGGTTTTAAGGGCGAAAAACTACTAGGTTATCATCGCCCGGTAATATCTATAACTCTCGTTTTTGATAAAAACCTGAATTTTGTGAATAAATTGTATTTTTGTAAGTTGTTAATGAATTCCGTCACTAAATAAATTCCTATTGCCCAGGCGGGAATCGAATTAGCCTTCGTAGCAAAAAATGGACGTTAATAAATAATTTAAATTTTGATTTATATACCATCTGGCATTTCTTACATCTATTCTTAGCTAATCTTATGTTTTTTTTTAGCAGATTTCCCTTAAGGGAAATCAGCTATTGAGGTTGTACTCATGACGGAATTTTCGACATTTTTCTTCAAATGTCCATCGATCCTACCTAGTAGATGATGAAAATGAGGTCCGTTCAAAACTGTATATATATATCTATATATATATATATATATATATATATATATATATATATATATATATATATATTTGTCTGTTACCGCTCTAGCGGTCGCAATTTTTGTTTAATCCTAACCAAACTTCATATTTAAGCGTTTTATGTAAAAAGAAAGATCAAGTTCGTTAACGGCTGAAATCGGACCAGTGGGAGGGGGGGTTTAGAGGGGAGGATTTTCGAAAATTCGTAATATCTCCGTTATTATACGTCATATCGAAAAATTATACAGAATCAATCTTATTACAAATTAAATTTACTATAAATATTGTTATATACATTTATTCTCTATCTTGAATATTAACCGAGATATTTGCATTTTTCAGTTTTCACCAAACCGCCACTTCTACTCATGTTACGTAAACAATACTCAGATACATAATAAATCACATTATTGGAAGTTTAAATACCAAAAATTGTATTCAAGAGACCTTTATTATACGAGATACATGCAAATATGCACTGGTGACTCCCCCCCCCCCATCTTAAAGTTTTGGACTACTAAAATTTTATTGATTGAGATAACAATTATTCTGACTCATTATTAATTACAGTACTAGATATAGTAAATAGTTCTCAATAAAATTAATGTGTTATATTCTGATATATTTCAGTAATAGTTTTTCTTTCCGGTGTGAGGCGGGACCCGTTTGTTTACATTTCTAACCTAACGCTTCCTGTCGGCAGGCTATTGAAATTGGTTGAAACATTTCTTATTTCCGTTTGTATTTATTCACGGTGTTGTGTTAGCAGTATGTATATTTATCTATTACTAAACTTCACGAGGGAAATCTGCTTAGTTTACGCAGCCCCTGCGTGACGGACTTTTTTTTTAGCAGATTTCCCTCAAGGGAAATCAGCTATTGAGGTCGTACTCATGACGCGAGTTTTGAAAAATTTCCTCAAATGTCATACCCAGGAGATGACGAAAATGAGGTCCGTTCAAATATATATATATATATATATATATTTGTCTGTTAACGCTCTAGCGGTCGCAATTTTTGTTTGATCGTTACCAAACTTCATATTTAAGCGTTTTACGTAAAAAGAGAGATCAAGTTCGTTAATGGCTGAAATCGGACCAGTGGGAGGGGTTGTTTAGAGGGGGGGATTTTTGAAAATTCAAAATATCTCTGTTATTATGCGTCGGATCGAAAAATCGTATAGAATCAATCTTATTGTAAATTAAATTTACTATAAATATTGTTCTATACATTTATTCTGTTTCTTGAATATTAACCGAGATATTTGCATTTGTATTGTGTGTGTGTGTTCGACGGAACCCCGCCATGTTCCGGACTCTCTGCCGAGAGCTCTGGCGGCCGTTTCCAGAACTATTCGTCCCTCGTGAATAGATTTAGAGATCCCTTCCTACTACAGCTGTTATTAGGCGAATTTCTCTATTGTAAAACTTCACGTGGGAAATCTGCTTAATTTACGCAGCCCCTGCGTGACGGACTTTTATTTATTAACGTCCTTTTTATGCAACTAAGTCTAATTGGGAGGGGTTATCTACAGGTTACCACCCTTTTCTAGCCAGGGTGGGACTAAGGATATTATTTAATGAGTTCTTCACTAAATAAATTCCCATATGTCCAGGCGAGAATCGAACTAGCCACTCTAGGTTTACCACGTGAGATTAAATATTATTAACAATGGCAGGAACATTACCTTTTTCTAGTCGAATTTTTATTTTCAATAACATAGTCACTTAACATTGCATGCCAAGCTTACATTTCAATTCCTGTTCACAAGGATTTTTACAACAGGAGAAATAAAGAATAGATTGTGAAATGAGATCACCAATGTGCCATTCCAACATGAGGGAAATCTGCTTAGTTTATCTAGCCCCTTAGTGAATCATTGTTTATTTTTATTTCTAAATGCAATTAAATGATTGAATAATGGCATAATTATAAAGAGGGAATTATACAACTAAAAAATAAAACAAATTGTCAAAATAAAACATCCTAGGTAAAATACACCTAAAATGGTCTTTGTTGTGGTGAGCGAAGTTCACTATAATTTGAAGTTACTGATAAAGCTGAGTATGAGGAATGTGACATGACTAAATTATGTTCGATACACTTCTAGTGAACTGAAAATCGTGTTGGTAAAATAGTCAAGGAAAGATGAACAGCAGGACTCAGATCTAAAATAAAATGCATTACCAACCATGGGCGATAAGCCAAGCTGACAATAAATTATGACTGTGTCACAAATATGATTGAATATTGTGATCACTTAAACAAATATGCATCTATAGTAAAAGAAGTAAGTTAAATCGACTTTCAAATAGTTCCCAGATAAATTTACAAGATAGGCATAAATTCATAAAATATGATTGCGAGACAGTGGTGGTGAATATTTAACAGGGTTATAGCTGTGACAATAGATTCTACAAAAACATATGCTTTAATAAAATACCTGGTCACACGCAAACCCTATCAGAAATTAAATAACGTTCACAAATCATGAAAATATAACAGAAATTGTGAATAAATATTTTATGCTTACAGTTCTTGGCTTGATTACACTTATCGCATATTTATCAATATTGCACAGTTTTACATACAATGCCACGGCTATCCCATACATTATTCAATAATCGCACAAGCCATTCAAGGGAAATTGTTATATGAAAAAGGTTGAATTCTCGGAGTATAGATTAGAGCTAGGAGTTTCAAGAGTCATCGGCCAGTATATGCTTGCCTAACTTTGGATAATGGCATCAAGTTGTAAAAGTATTTTTCTAGGTAAACCGAACGGTCAAGTGGAGGTTAGCTGCAATCATACCATCGTAATGTTACTTGGTGCAACTTTTGTCAAAGGATTGTCCTCCAGAAATATTTCAAGTTTTGAGTTGTTGGAAATTCGTTAAGAAGTATAGATTCAAATGTGGACGATAAATGAAAACGTTCAATCAAGAAAAATTAAACTTCTACAATGTTCCAGGATTATACTAAACTTCTAATTAACCAGGATTGCATTCCATGATTTCAAAAATAGGACATAATAAAATTGGAATATTCGTATTTGATCCCAAAATAATAGTTGTCGTCGAAATGTATTTAATCCAATCTTAGTTCAAGGTGAAATGGCGGAAGGTCAATAGATGAAAAAGAAACACATTAAACATCTTCTACTTACGTATTTTTCACTCTACATGTTTGGCGTCCACTATGACGGCTCTTCTGGAGTTGTACACTAATAAAAAGATTCGACTTTCCACCGGGGCGGTTATGTCTGAGATGTTAAGGTCTCAAATGCAGAGTCAAAATTAAATAAGTGGAAGATAATTCATGTGTTTAATTTCATCTATTGACCTTCCGTCATTTCATATTCAACAAAAATAATTGAGACACATTTTCTAACTTCCAGGCTGATGGTCACTATCGAAAGGCAGTAACTGGAATGACGAACAGATATCAAGATTAATCAGGCGAACGAAAACGTCTAAAATAATTCTCAAGATGCAGGTATCATATAATATAATACAGAAATTTCCTCGTCGAAGGGAACTTCTGTAGTCAGCGAAAATCCTCCAAATTTATTGTTTTCATAATTTCGGAACAAATAGGAATGTAAATGTAATGCCTACATATTCTGTCTTCAGATAATTAATCCGGGTATTCAATGCACACCTTTTGAAGGTGTGGTAAAATGTTATGTAGTTTCCTTTCCGTATACAATAGTTGGTTTTGTAAGGGAGGTAAAAAACATTGTCGTAAATATTCCCGTTTCTAAGCATAGGACCAAAAAAAAAAAATATACAAGAATTAAGTTATAAGTCCACTTGCATATATCCTCTATCCCTAATATGAACAAAGTAATGAGAACTCCGCTTCCGAAATACCCTTTTCGATTTTCATGGTTAACGGACATAAATCTGAAAATATTGAAAAGGTTTATATTCCGATCTTCATAGGAAAAGGAAATTCCGTTCAAACATTATCTCTATATTGGGGAAAACACAATCTCATGGACACTCATGGAACGAAACAAATGTGCGTTTTGTGTTCTAGATAACACGGAAATTTATATTGATCTAAGTCTTCAGGTCTTATCAGGCGAAAATCTCTGAAATATAGATAGCCTATTGCTCTCTGAGTAAGCATCAGTTGGAACTAAAAAGCATTTTTAGGTCGTGCTTTGGAGAGTGTTTCACTTTCTTAATGAATTATAAGTTCTGGATACGTTCATTTCCCGAAATAAACAAGCATGGTAAAATAATGCACAAAACCCTGAATCACTTGGTTTTATGGGTAGATGAAAGTAAATATAGATTTACATGAACGTGTTTCAATGTCCTTGTACTCCAAATGCCATAACTGGATCAAAACTGTAAGCCATTCTAATTAAATAGTAGAAGACAATAACTAAGTGGGCCTGCAAACTGCAAGTGAAACAACTATTGAAGGTTGGTGCTACCTGAGAGGAGTGAAATTGAAACAAAGGCGTCCTTGAAGATACCTAAAATGGAAAGAGGAACTGAGGGAGGATAGAGCTGATAAGATGGCTGTCGATGTGTGAGAGCAGTCTAGCGGCACACTTACAGCCAGTGAAAAGGAGAAATCAGTTCAAACTTAGCCATACCTTCCCTGCACATCTCTGCTCTCTATAAGCCCTATAAGGCTCTAGATATCCGCTTACCGCAATCATATATTCCACAGATGAACTTTTGAGCTTTTCAATTTATATCTCATCTCATAAACACTTTCAAGACAATAACACGCCAACTGCCAACCCACAAACCTATTATTTTAAGAGAGAGAAGGGATCTATACAGCATCAGTTATCAGAAAACAAAGTCAATCCGTCGTCATATTTACTGCTCGGAGTCTAACCAGATTGTCGGACCGACCATCAGTCTTGCAACATACTTTAATTTTTTTTTTTTATAATGAGTAAATGCAAATTCAAAAAAAATTGGCAGAAATGAGTACCTTGTTATAGACGATCAATACATACTCAACTCTGCAACGTTCCTGTCCCCTTCAACTTGAAGGGAGGGGCGCTAAATGTGGAGGAAGTTGGAAACTAGCTGGCGAGGCCTCTCCCCTATATTGTTTTAGATACACGGAACGCACACCTTCAGTATACGCTAAAAATGCCTTATCCTCTGCATTTTTAAATTTCAAAATGATGAATACGTTGGCGGACGGTAACATAATTTTCTGGCCTTGCAGGGTAATGGTGTGAAAATGGTGACTATTAACATAACAAACATCATAGGTGCACTGTGCAATAATATTTTAGTTTTTATATTAAATTTAAATATTGACACCTGAAACCCCATTTGTTTGGACTAATCAACCAAATTCACAATAATTTTAAGGGAAACCAGCTATTTTAAATTCATTTGATTGTACATTATCTAAGGAACTACTAATCATGTCGCTAGTTAAAGAAGTATTTTTCTAGAAGTAAATCAAATAAAATATAACCATATAACCAACTACCCGACACTCTAATTTGGAGACATACTATCGCAAGCTACATTTTCTGCAGATTCGCTCTTGATAATAACTACTCCTGTCGACGAAAATAGTATAGTAAGAGAGGGGGCAATATGGAGAAGCAATAGCAAATTGTGTAATACCTTCAAAAGGTGTATTGACTACCCAGGTTCATTCTCAGAGGTCAGATGTATGTATATACATGTCAAATGTAGGCTTTGCATTCACATTCCTATTTCTGTGAAAAGGATACGATACGAGGTACAATTAGCCTGTCATTCCCTCCTTCAAATGTGTCTGAATAACAATGAAGCAAATGGGCAGCTGTGTGAAGCTGGGTTACACACAAAAATATAAAGATTTGATTAATATATACAATAAACAAACATTTATGTTTTTATAAATTAACACAACACAATATTCTGAAGACATTCACAAACAGCACATTCGGATGCTATACCTCAGAAAAAAAAAAAGATTGGAAGGACATAAACAAATTAATAAAATAAAATGGTTTCCCGCCAAAATATAAGACTAGATTAATTTACGCGATAAATTATTTCTTCATTTTCATTACACTGCAGTCATTGTATTGTTGAAAGACTTCGAAGGACCATTAGCAATTTTAAAGTCGACAAATCACGGATTTGTATTAAGTTATATCCTGAAGTAGAAATTGGAGATTGGGCGAATATTGACAAATTTAAACATATTTTAAGCACAGTGCATGATTTACTTTTTAAGGATAAATCCAATAATAAGTATATTGACAAACATATATTTTGACTTCTACTCCTCTCTAAAGCCAAAATTTACAT
The DNA here is from genome assembly GCA_019009955.1 of Riptortus pedestris. Taxonomy (NCBI): domain Eukaryota; kingdom Metazoa; phylum Arthropoda; class Insecta; order Hemiptera; family Alydidae; genus Riptortus; species Riptortus pedestris. The sequence continues at coordinate 50,779,233 of CM032228.1, forward strand.
TATTCATAATCCTTGTTGATTTATACAAAATATTTTTCTCAATTCCATTGAAGCACTCTCCTGGTTCACTAATAGATGGTATTCGGAAGTCAAAGTCCTGACATTCATAAAACTAGAGAATGGAAATTTACTATTTATTATTTCTCTTTCAATAAAACCAATATTTATAATATACACAGTACTGTAGACATTTGAACTCACGACTGCAGTTAAAGTATTAATTTAAGATGGTTCACCATGTAAAAGAATTGCATGCAAATTCATGAAAGCGATATATATATAGGTATAAATTGCATATTCATTGGCACTAATGTATTGGGCTAAAATATAAGGAAGTGTATCAACAATACATCAGCAGTTAAGCAGAGTCATGGGAATATATTGAACGACTGGAACAAGGCTGCTGTATCTGTGGGGAAGAGAGAGAACTGAAGAGGAAGCTACCGCCGATAAGGCTGCTGAAATGAAGGCTCCACTCAAGCCATCACTGAACACAACTGATAACCTGTCACTGATAACAACCCCAGACCCGTCATCAGCCCAATACAATGTCTACTTCTCAATAAAATAACAAAGCTTATAATACAAAGTTACCTTCTCCCTTCATACCCGACCTTCAGAAGGAAATTCAATATTCGACTATATGCCATGGAAACATTCAAATCTCGAAGAGTCTAGCTGAATATAATATTAAAAATATAACTTATTATTAGTAAGACTTGTTAAAGCATAAACATTTTATATCCAAATCATCATATCTAAAAATAACGATACACCTAACGATAGGTGGATTTAAATTAATCATGAAGGATATTTTGGGGACTAAATTTCACCGTAATACATAGAAAACAAAACTATTAACGAATAAATAGATTTTATATTGCAATATGATTTGTGGACAAATAGAAGAACCGAATTTACAAACTCTTAGCCAATTCAATGACAAGGACGCAGAAACCAGCGTTCACTAAATTAAGCAATCTGAATTTTTTCATTAATCAACATATTTAGGTGTTTTAACCATGTATTCATCTTTGAAGTCAACACTCATAATTATGTAAGTCCAGATACAATGAAAGCTGAAAAATAATAGAAGCTGAGAATGGACAAAAAGACAATGAACGTGGCGAAAGTGATTTCCTTCTAATATATACAATTTAATTAAGATTATAACACTTTATTGTTGATATTATCAGATAGTGTTAATGAACTAAATTGAAGAAAACTCTAAACTTCTTAAGTCCTTCAGATAGTTTTAATGTCCTACTTGTACTTACTTAATTTAATAAAAAAATAGCCTGTTGATGTATGAAAAGTTTTATGATATTTAGTTCTAATAAAGATAGTTTTTATTGTCATCTGTTATCGATTTTACCCCTTATCTAAATTTATAATGCTTTTTATATTTTAATTGTTGTTTTTGTGTGTCAACAGGTCACTGACGATGATGCGCCACAAAAATTGTTGCATACTTATTCCTGTCAAATATATATAAAAGGAAATGTCACGTTACCTACCCCCCCCCCAAGCTTATAGATTTTTTGTATGTTAGTGTCAGTGCAGATTTCTCTCGACGTTCTCGTGAGGCACGTAAAGTGTGGAGCACGCCCCGAGCAGCGTCACGGATGCACCGATTTGTCCCTCTCGACGGCTTAAAGCGTCTCTGCCCCTTTCAAAATAACTAAGTGCCCTAATTTGACAAAGATGTAGTGTGTGTGGTGGGGGAGGGCGAGTGCGCGCGCACGTGCTTCTACCTCTGTGTGTGTAATATATATATATATATATATATATATATATATATATATATATATATATATATATACGAACAATAAACGAAGGCAACATGCTAGTAAAATGTTCAAAGGAATACCATGGGAGTTCAGATAGTAGTCTGGGGAGGTAGCGAACCTAAATGACAGCATGGAAGACTATCGCTTACTTACACGTATAAATAACAGTTAGTCAAACGAACATAAAATCGAATTTTAGAAAGGAGCTAAAATTTCAGTGCTCACCTATTTGATAGGCGACTCCTGGTGGATCGTAACGACCTCCATGGCCGTACTAAGATATACCACCTCTGCAGTACACTTGCTTTGCATATTGATGCATAAACAATCTAATAAATATCCTACAATAAGGTCCATGCTTTCGCAATCATAGCTTCCGTGATGTTTTATATAATTGTAATTATTATTTATTAAAAAATTAATTTCAAGAACTATTGGGTAATTTATTGATCAATTTTAAACATACTCCGATAGAATAATTACTCTATAATTATGCCTGTTGGCAGATTTCCCCTAATATGCTATCAATCTTTGTGAATTTTGTAGCAATACATCTCTTAATGTAAATCAGCTATTGAGGTCGCACTCATGACGCGATTTTCGAGAAATTTCGTCAAATGTCCATCGATCCTACACAGGAGATGACGAAAATGAGGTCCGTTCAAAACTGTATACATATGTCTATGTCTGTTAAAGTTCTACAGGTCGCAATTTTTGTTTGGTCGTTATCAAACTTGATATTTAAACGTTTTATGTAAAACTAAAGATCGTATTCGTTAATGGCTGAAATTCGACCAGTGGAAAAGGGTGTTTAGAGAGAGAGAATTTCGACAATTCTTAATATCTCCATTTTCGAAAAATTATAATCAGATGAGTAGGAGTAGAAGAGGTGTACTACAGGTGAAATCTAAGAAACTTACAGTAAATATTTATCTATAGTAAATAACTAAAATGAACAGTTGATATTTGGAGGATAAAAATAAATAGCCGATTAGATATGTATTGGTGTATGGGTCTCATAATGATAAAGATAGTTACGACTTTGATGTTTCCTCTACGATTTACATAAGAAATTTCCAGTTAAGTAACGTCTAAAAAAGTATAATAAAAGCTGGATTGTAAACGTACATCATTTATACGTGGTGTTTGTATGAATATTTTTATTTATTCAACTGACCGCCCGCAAGGAATTAGGTATAAGCGGTCAATTGAATAGATTTACGAAGTCATGTTTACTTGAGTTATTATTGGACATTCAAATCTCCCGACTCGTTTTGAGCTTTACTTCCCGTCATCCAGAGGATAAAATCTAAAAAAAATTACATACTTACATTTAAACTTTAAAACAAATATATGGGAGTGTAATAAAACAAATATATGGAATTAGTTGGTGTAGCTGAAATTTTATTCATTTCACGTGTTATGTCTTTTCTTACTAACATTATGTATGTATATAATATAGACTGAAATCGGAAAGTTAGCCATAAGGGAAGTATCCATAAAATAATATATTCATGTGGGTTTATGCACCTTAACCACGGAATATCATTTTTCATCATAATTGTATGTATTCCTAACCAATGTTTAACCAATAATAATTCTTCACCTCCAAACCTCAGCGAATATTTATATTATTTTGTAATGCCACAAGATAGAGGTTTCCAGTTAATTTTAGCTTCTTAATCTACCCCAAGTTTGTGTAATAGGTATTGCTCAATTCTATAAGCAACACTTGACTTGTACCTACAATTTTCTAATGTTGTGAAATATAAAATTATGCGGTTCAATCCGAGGCAATCAATTCTTGTTTCAGGTACCTCGAAAGTAATATTTTGAAACAGAAAAAAATATGACAGTAAGCATTTCGGGCAATAAAATGAAGCCTAAATGGTAGCCCATGAATTACATTACGCATCATATTTATATGTTTATGGTACTTGGAAATGCCTAAAGTAATACAAAGCTACCAAATGAATCTTATACAAAAACCAATAATTTACGACTCGTTCAAGCCACGAATTGAACGGGAATGCAAACAGAACATATCTTGGGAAATTGCACAATTGAAAAAGAGGGTAAAAACATCCAGCATTACATTTTTTTTTTGTTTTACCATTATTCAAAATCAGGATATAACAGTCACACTGCCAAACAATATGTAAAACTATGACCAGAAATAATAACATTTACTCTTGTAGGATCTTAGTTGTTTAGGTGGTGGGAAGATAACTTTTGTTATTCACCTCAATGCATTTATTTAAAAAATAAATTTAACATCTTGATGCAGTAAATCTTATGTAAATTAAAATAATACCTAAATTGAAGTAAAATTGCAAATAAGCATACGTGATTGACGTAATCATAAAGCAAACCTATAATGGATATGTCCTTCGAGTTTGAATTTCACTAACTTACCTTATCAATAATAATAACTTATTTATATTCTATTGTCAATCATGTTACTCTGGTAAACCTAGAGTGGCGAGTTCGATTCTTGCCTGGGCAAAGGAAATTATTTAGTGACGAAATTCATTAAATAACATCCTAAAATCCCACCCTGGCTAGAAAAGGGTGGTAACCTGTAGATAACCCGTCCCAATTAGCCTAAGTTGCAAAAAGTGGATGTTAATAAATAATAATAATATTGTTAATCAACTATTACACTAGTTTTTTGTAACTTTTCTAGAATTTCCTTTTATTTGAGATGCCAAATTGTCAATTAACTTGAGCTGCTTCTTCACACAGATCCCATCTAATTAAAATAGGAAATAGTTTAATGTACCTAGTTGTTATAAATATTGATTAAACATTCATATTACTGGAATTAATTTTTTGGTTAGAAAGAAATTGACAGTAAGTGTCTCAGCAAATGAAATAAAATTTATTAAGTTTTTTAAATAGAAAATTTTGAAATTACAATATGATCACCAAGCTTTTAGCACCATAAGCCAATAAAAGGAACAATTTTCTAGCCAGTTTTCAAAATATGACTACCCAAGAAAAAACTCTGAAAAATCTAATAAAATTAAAGTAAATTGACCTATCATATATTAATGTAAATATACAATGAAACAGTTTTGTAGCAAATATTAAATCAAGTCGTATAGTAAATATAATTAAAATTGAAAATAAAAAAAATAAAACCTATACAGAAATAAAACTTTCACTATACTTATCAATTAAAAGAGACGATACAAACAGTCGATAAGTTTAAAGTTTGTTACGTAACATAAAATTATAATTTAATCTGACCTAATTTCTAAAAGAGAAAGAAACAAAAACTAAAGTGAAAGTCAATTATTGAAAAGAACAGGACGAAAGAGAGTCTCCATATGAATAATTGATTACAAACGTCTTAAGTATAGTCAAATGAATAGACGGAAATTACTAGAATACATTTAGTTTCTTCTCTAATGCCCCGAGATGACAGTAGTGTGGAGAAGGCGTAGGCAGTGTCTCAAGGGCCGAGGAACAATAGAATGAGGTGAGGAGAGCTCTTTGAGAATTCGAACTTTAGACGACACAATAATAGTACAATCAGCAGCCTCGGAGAATATGGTTCAATGGCGGACAATGAGAACCATGAGTTTCGCGCACGCTGGAGGCAGAGAAAATGTTCGGCATTGTTGTTGTAAGAGGACATACAATACAGACAGATGCTGTCTGTCATCACTCCAGATGAAACCATGCTAACAATAGTGCATTAAGAGCTCAATTCACACAAATCAAGCCATATTCACAACTAAATAGAATGTGTTATTGTTAGAGTGAGTTACACCTGCCAATAATTTTGATAATCTTCCCAAAGAAAAGTAACGTTCCGCATAAGAATTAATGCAGCATGTTTCAAGCAGTAAAACAAAACTAATTCCACATATGCACTCAGTTCAGGGAGTCGGCGCAAAGGAAATAATAATAAGTCCTGATATATTAGCCCTAATGCCGAATTAAGAAACGTTACAATATATCGTCCTTATCTGAACTCTATTTAGCACGTTCTCAATGATAAGCTGCATGTACTTTAATGTTTCAGTCTGCATGCTCTTGCTGACTATTGCAAGTAATAGCTGGCTACGGGCAATGGAGGAATGGCTCTCTAACAGATCTCGCATTGAATATAATTGTCTCCACTCACGCCTTTATTGGATCGACTGTAATTTTCCTCTTGTTATCTTTAATGTTGAATTATATGATGCAAAAGGAAACGGAAAACCACTGCAGTCCTTGGGGCCCTCAACATTTTTATGGAAATCAGGATTTCTTGTTCTCATCGGAAACAAAAATTAACACTTATTACTAAACAGTTTATTCTAATACTACAGGAGTCTGCTAAATCCCCAATGTAATTGAACAAACGTTCAGAAAAGTTTATGCAGGATATTATTAACCGCGTATTTGTTGAGTACGAAATTCAGCATTTTTCTGTGAATTTTGCAGAATAACAAGTTAATAAATCCTTCTTGAATAATCATATAATACAATTACAATGTCACAGAACAAGGCAGCTACTACCTACCAAAAAGAAATAACTAAGCAAACTAGAGCAATTATTGCATCAGAAAAGACTAGGAAATTTTGAGAAGAATTGTCCAATTTGAATGTTTCAAAAGTTCCTTACAAATGGCTTGTGTAAACAAACCAAATTTCCTACTAGAATGAAGTAACCATTTCATTCTTATTATGCATTAGTAACAAAACTTTGATTAGACTTGAAATTTAACGTGGACATGAGACGTAAATGGTATAAATGCTTATAGAGCTTCTTCATTTATGTTCGCTTTTTTATTTATTAAAAAACTAAACAAATAACTTCGGTAATATTGCAGCCATAACAAATCCAAAAATAAATAACCCAACTTTCAGTTTTATAAGATATTTCCAAGCGATGCATAGCAACACAGATATTGACGATTATATAATTTATCCTTTCTTTACCACTACTCCCCGCTTAAGTTTTAATTAAGTGACGTATAGTTTTACTTGAAATGTTAAAATATCTTGTGACAAAGTGACATTGTGACAAATGGAAAGAAATTATTCAAAAATCATAAACTGTTTTTCAACTCTCCACTTGAATTCCATTCACATGGACCTAGTAAATGCATCTAGCATTATTTTAAGGAATCTTTTATTACAAATTACTGATGTTTTACATATTCGACGTATATTGCTGGAAGCGTACTCAGAAAACTCAATTAGCCATTAAATCAACTAAAAACCGAATAAAGTAGACACTGAAAATGATGAAAGATCTGGGAAGTGTTAAGGTTTCTAACTCCCCGGGTGGGAGATTTGACTGTACAGCACTAGATAGCAAAACTAATTGTTTATTGACGCCGACATAAAAGATAGCTGTGACATAAACGGCGAGATGAAAGGCGTTTAATAGCTCTCGTCATCGTAATTCACAATACTTACATAATAAATAAAGTTCCCATAACAACAAATAAACTGATTATTAATTAGATAGACCGCTAATTCGTCAGGGTGTTTATTTAATACATTTGACATTAAATGAATTTACATTCCCCAAGCAGAAATCGAACCCACATTCAAGTCTTACAAAGTGCATTGCGACCAACGCCTCAGCACAGTTCTGATACACAGAGCCCCTGAATTCATATTTTTCACAACCAAATAAATAAAAGAGGATAAGTAGGAATAAACCAATAGCAAGAATGGATAAAGACATAATTTTACTTTCTAACCAAGCTAACCTAGTCCAAAAATTTCTTATATTTGTCAAAACCTCATCTTCTATAATCCCCATTAAAGCTACAAATACCGTTGCATTATTGGTTTTATAAAAACGATAATATGTTTCAAAAGAAATTTGATTATTTTCTTCAGTTTTCACCTAAGATTTACAGTTGGAAGGGTCTCTCATTTGGTAGTAAGAGACGTTCCATATTTGACCGTACAGTAGAAATAAATTGTAAGTAATATACTTTCCTCTTACTAAAGCAACTAAATCAACATTCAGGAAAACCTAGGAATAAATAAAACAATGAACAAAAATTATTAAAAAATGTTAAGATTTGTCGATTGGAAATCTGCAGTTATTAGATTTTTATAACACTAACCTGCACTGTTGTCACGAAATAGATGAGGAATTCACTGAGATTTTGTTGTTATTCTTTATAAAAGTCGGTCAATAAGGGTCTGAGAACTAAGCGGATTTCTCACGTGATGGTATGAGACACTATTGATCTCCTATTTTTATTTGCTACTTCTAAATAAAAATGATGAGTAGAAGTGGGAGTTAACTGAAAGCTGAAAAGAAGAAAGTACGAACAACTGAATTAATATTTAAGCTACAAAAAATGTGCCGATCAATAATTGTTGAGCATCAATAGTTTATCAAGGTTGCTTCTATAATATTTCTATAGCTGAGACATTTTAAATTTTCCAATTCAACCCTCTCCTGTTCCAAATCATATTTCAGCTACTAAAGACAATGAAATTTAGTGTTCAATTAAACAGTTAAGTACCGATTATGGTATGGATAAAATAAATATTTTCGAGTTAAGAACGAAAATTCTTAATTGATGCCATCGTCACATACTGTATTTACATTTATCACACACAGTAGAAGTTCAATGAAAATTATATTTGTATTTAAGCTTCCGTGGCGCATGATATTTATTGTTAATATGATATGAGTAGCAGTAGAGGTTTACGGAATTCCAAAAAAGTTAAAAATAAAAAAAATAATAATATCTTGATAGTAAAAAAAAAAATCGATATAACAACATTTACATACATTGAGATTTATATAGTTTACACATTTGCAGAAATATTTCGAAAATCATGAGTATAACTTCAATAGCTGATTTCCCTTGAGGGAAATCTGACAAACACCTAGCCCTGCCCTGGGTATAATACGGCGTTGCCTGCTGATAACCTGTCCTAAATGTCGTCACTAGGAGCATTAAGTGTACGTTAAAAACATGTGTGAGTGTGTATGTATGTGTGTGTGTGTGTGTGTGTGTGTGTGTGTGTGTGTGTGTGTGTGTGTGTGTGTGTGTGTGTGTGTGTGTGTATATATATACAATGTTTACAAACAACTTAATTCTATTAGGTTAGACACTCAAACAAATTTAAAAAGTACTTTATCACGAACTCTTTAATTAACCCTATCATTCTCGTATATGCTTAACCTTTAATAACACATCTTCTTCAAAACATCTGACCTACAACAATTGAATATGTATCTAAATAAGGACACCATGGAAATATAGGGTATTCATAAAGTACATTATGACGAGAGGACTCGGCTCAATATTGACATTTGTACTGAGAAATGTATTTATAAATATACATTGTTACTGCTTAATTAGTAGAATGGATTTTTTAAAGAATTTATAGTCAGTAAATATTGCCGGCTCATAAATGAAGTAGTTAGCTTAAATAATCAGAACATTACAACACGAACAGAGAGCATTGCGGGCAAATGACATTAAAGCATAGGGTATAACTCATATCTAAAAATAGACTAATAACAGAATGAGTGAACGTGATGAAGGAAGAGCGAGATGAAGCAAGACAAAGGCAAATGCCGCTTAGACAATGAGACGAAGCGGTGAAAGGAGTGCCCTATAAATATCCACGTGATCCTTTACCTTCGGCTTCACGTGACTCCATTCCCTTCTCGGTGTTGAGCAATCCTCGTGCCACCTAGGGAGTCATCCCAGCTGACACAAAGGTCAGTCCAAAGGTCTCGCCGAGAGGTGCATCCGGCCAAATGTCGGGCTATGCAACTCTGACCGGCGACGTCAAGGCATCTCACGAAATGGCACATTTCTATTGGTGACGACCTCATTGCCAGTTCGAACCCATTAGACATAACGCAAGTAGTACAATAACTCAGCAATACACTTCTACACTCAGAAAAACATAAGAATTTTTACAACATAAGAACTCTGGATATTCAAAACATTCCAAGTGGAAACCTCGGTCTTAAAACAATTGTTCATAAAAAACGTTTTATTAAATGGAAGAAGGAAATTGATATCAAATGACCTTCGGACCCAACCTGGAAAGGAAGTCCGTTAGGAGTGAGGCCAGTCTTAAAAGATGCATCTAGGTTACAGTATTCAACAGCCGCAATTTTTAGGTCACGATATAGAGATGTGCCACTATTAGCGAGATGTTTCACGCATAAAGAAAATCGTTGTTTTTAGAAACCAATATATATTTTTTTTAAAATAATTGTGTTATTTTTTATTTGTAAATAAAATCATTGAGTTAATGGTTCATCAAGAGTCAAAGCCTGCCACACCCCTTCAGTGAGACATCAAGAAGACAGGGTTTTAATAGAAAGTTACCTTATTCTTTATATATATATATATATATTACGTATGTGTTTTGTGTGTGTGTGTGTGTGTGTGTGTGTGTGTGTGTGTGAGAGAGAGAGAGAGAGAGAGAGAGAGAGAGAGAGAGAGAGAGAGAGAGAGAGAGAGAGAGAGAGAGAGAGAGAGAGAGAAATAAGAAATGATACAAGTGTTATTGAAACTACAAATCAATCTAATATCCCTTTTAAAACGTATAGCTGTTAATAAGTATTCGAAACATTAATTAAGGAAAACGAGGTGACCACCAATTATCATACCAGACTAACATTTGTTTAATTAAAAACGAAAATACTAAGCAATTTTTATATTAGTTTCGAGAATATATGTTATACAAGCTAATTTTTTAAAAATCTGTTTAGAAAAAATTTCTTTCCTTTTTGTAAAACGCCTGTTGTATACAAAAGCGCTACAAGTAAAAAATAAATTTAATATATGTGAAGTCAAAAACTATACTCTGGGAAAAGAAATGAAATCAAGTCATATTGAGACAAGAGAATAAAAGAAAATTCCAGGCAGAAAAAAAAATAAAAATAAATACCTTATTTAAAATAATTGTAAATAGCAAGGGTAACTAAAGAAAATTAAATATAAAGGTTATCATGGTTATTTCACAAGTAGCCTCAAAGTGTTTGTAATTTGCAAGTGTTATTATATCGTTATTCAACTAAATTGTTTGACTGGCCACACCGATAGTTTCGTAAATTAGGCAACGGTGAAGAAAGGCAACACCTGTATTTTTCAATTTGTGGTTAGTCAACCTTGAAAACATTGGCCCAATTTCGAATTCTACGAAGGACATATTTTGTAACAAGGCAAATATCTGCTGAAACGAAAAGGGTATTATTATTCTAAATTAAATCATTCATTACAATAATTAAGTATGCTGTAGCTAAAATATGTATCTGTGACCCTTTACCTTCCCTTCTCTTACCAAATGGAAAAAAAAAGCTTTCTATTCAAGGGAGCGAATGACGAAGACTATAGGACCAACAGACACAACTGAGAGAATGTTGTATAAAAATCCCAGTTGCGTCAAACGTGTTTTTAATACGATGAATTACATGTTATTTATTTGCTAAAAAAAGAGAATTAGGCATAGTTTACTATTATTATTTATTAACGTCCCCCTTTTGCTACTTTGGCTAATAAAGATGGGTTATGTACAGGTTACCACCCTTTTCTAGCCAGAGTGGGACAGGGAATTTTATTTAATGAGTGCATCACTAAATTTTACCAGAAATGAATCATAGTTTTTTTTTTCTTGACATTTTACCTAATTTTGTCTATTTATTTATTTTTATTTGTTGTTAGCAAATCGACAAAACTACTTTCTTCATTTCGTCTGAAATTCTAGTATATGAGAATTAAGAACTATATTTCTTGAAAAGTGAGTCATAAATAGAAAAAGGGCAACTGCTCCCTGGAGCGCAATTAGAAACAGAGAAAACTTGATTAGTTTGTTATTTATTAAAGTCCGTTTTGTGCTATTAATGCTAATTAGGACGAGTCATTTAAAGGTAATCGCACGTTTCTAAGCAAGATGGGACAAGCGATTTTATTTAATGAGTACGTTACTAAAAACTCTCCTGAGTCCTGGTGAGGATCGTACTCATGTAGGTTTACCAAGTGAGATTAAGACCAAGAGAAACTTATTAATGGACATTTATTGAAAATAGAATGTTAACCAATGCTTAATAAATTCGTCCAAGATAGCCGCTGGCTACTAGTAATTCTGTGAGTGACCTGAGCGTGTCTTTTGGATTTACTTACGTAAGCCCTATAAGAAAACGCGTATTCCATAGCATGACTGTTATAGGGGAGAAAAGGGCATAGAAACGGAATAACCTTGGCTATAGAAATAGCCACGGAGCGAATACGAATGACTAGAAATCGTATTTTGCCCACAGGGTTCCCTATCCACTTCCTCCTTGCCTCTAGGCATCACTTTCTCTTTATACAGTTCATTACAGTCATCTACAACCTGACTGATTAATGACACTGCGCCTCAATCATCGAACCAATCTCTAATCATCTCGGCCATTGATTGACATTTCGCCCCGAGTAGAAAGCTGTCACTCCAATGTCAATATTATCCTATCATTAATGCCTACCAGTCATCACTTTTAAAAAGCAAACGCTTCTTAATAAAGGGGCAAGTGGTAGAGCTGAAAATGATTTTGAATTTCTTTGCCACGTCACGAACCCACTACCAAAGGCTGGCCTTTTAACACCAATAAATAATATACCCTCGTCAAAGTATAACGTTTATATCGTAAACGTATATAATTTTCTAATTCCAGTAATTAATCAAAATTAATGTAGTTAGTCATTTATTTTAAAATAAACAATACTGCTACAAGTATGAATGATACAAAATACCTCTTTCCTACACTAATTTTCTCTTCGCCCCCTTAAGTTGTTTATACAGTCAATTTCTCTCTTTAGGAATGCTGATTAGGAAGCCACTATCTCGTTTTCCTAAGACTTTTGATATTAGTTCATATTATTTAAGACATAGAGTAAAACAGGAATTTATAAACCGCATTATACTACTAAAAAGGCCATAATATCGCCTAAATAATATTAATCCTACGACTTTTGTCACGTACATTAAATCGTCATTTCATTTACGGTCAGGGGGAAAAATATGTCCAAATTCCTAAACACTGAAAAATGGCTCTATAAAATACAAGTAATGAACGTATTTAATTCATACTAAGTTATATTTGGGCATCTAGAACCAGTGGAGAAAAGTACTGCCAATGATAAAATAAATAAAAACGGATGAGTTCCTTCGAAATTCAATAAGGAATTAATTTATTCGCCCTACAACTTTAGCCAGCACGTCCTGGGGGGAAGTTTCTTCTCAGTCAATGTAATTTATGAATAATACAATAGATGTCAGTGGGGTTTCTGTAACGAGTTACATTTCAAAAAGCTGTTTTACAATACCAACTTGACGGCTGTAATAAGAAAGTTCCGACAATTGTATCAACAAGCTACGCCGGATTAGTTAATCCCGTAGACGGGAAGTCCTGATTTTCATGGAAACCGATTGCACAATTTCGTTATCAGATAAATATTTATATACATTTCTATATGCTTATTTATATATATAGTGATTAGAATATCACATATATTTTACTCTAAAATAGTGCATTTTGTATTCAGAATATTTTTAGTTTCATGCATGTAAAATAACCTTCCATTTAGAACTTTTTCTTTTTACACAAGACCGTTAAACATTAGGCCAAAACTTTCAATGACCACGCAATGGCGACGGCAAGGTTATGAGGCCCGTCAAGATTTTTTATGACACCATACATTCTAAGGACATTAATAATGTATAGAATAGTTTCCTCTCCCTGTCTAAATTCTCACTTACAACATGCCAGTGGGTCAAGACTGGAGGATAGATTAAAGTTGTAGTCTGCAAACTCATACTGGCTAATAGTCTATCATTAGTCAGTTTATGCAGGCTACAGGCTAACGAGGGATGGCTCTCTAACAATTCTAGTCTTGAATAAATGCCTATACTGGTGTGAATGGAATTTTCCTCATGATGACTTTATTACAGGATTGTCTGATTGCAGAAGGCATGGGAAATCACTGCATGTCCTTGTGGGCTTCTTATTTCTTTGTTCGGTCCTGTGAAAATGAGGTTTACCTGTTCACGTGACCAATTATCGGGTGTAGAAATACTAGGTGTGTAAATACTACGTAGCATAAATAGATCACATACGTGGATCACTGTTAAAATGTAGTTTATCAGTTATTGGGTAAAACTTACCTTCCTAGGGGATCTTCTCTAGATATACACAAATATATGAAGTTAGTCTAAAGCAGTAGTCAAATACAAACTATTAAACAACATCGGACATCTATACCCACAATTAGTTCATAACTGTTGAGGACACATTATAATCTTCAAAGCCTGGCTATTACATAATATCAAATTTAGCATAAAATTAAAAATTACACTAATTGTGAGTATGTCGTTTAATAGCTAGTTTTTAATCAACGCTAAGTCCCATAAGGAGAACATATTTTTTTTTTTCGGAACGCTGGTAATACAAGCCATTTGATTTACACTCAGTATGACCGATATCCAGATTTTCATAATAATTCAAATATTAGAATAATAGACTGACTAAAATCAATAATTTAAAATAATCACTTATGCAGTAAATAAATATACGGAGTTGTAGTAACGAGACTTTCATGACGAGAACAGAAAGACGCCTCTGCAGAACATGATATGAACCATTAACCACTAAAAACACACTGACTAACTGCAGGAACATTGAATACTCAGAGACTCTACATAACATGTACGAACTTCTTACAGACAAGACAAGATGTGTGGGACAGAAGCCCACATATCGACAAAACACTAAACCATCTTAAAAAATTAAATTTGTTTTATAAAATTTAACTTCTCTTCTGTTTGATTTTGATATCTCTTTTTGTTTGAATTTAATATAATTTTAGATAATATAAATGAGCAAGTATATAGGAATAAAATATATAATATAATATAGGAACATTTTTTTATAATACTAGAACCATTTTAAATTGTTATCTTCAACAGTAGTTCAATGTAATATTTGTAGTATACTATAATATTTGTTGTTTTTATTACTTGTATTTAATGTTTATTTATTGTGTTTAATCTTCTTTTTTTATTGTTGATTCAGTTTTTGTTATTTTTCTATTATATTGATTTTATTACATTGTTAAAAGTTCAGCTAAATCGCCTAGTTGCGGGTGCTCCTGTATAAAATAAATATAAAAGTGACTGTTCTCAGTTTGAACATACGGGGTACGTACCCAAGCCCCCATGCTCCTCACAACGGGCCCTGGCGTCCGTCATCATCGATACCATCACCACGGTATTCATTTTGCCATATCCGATAGACTGATTTATATTAATTTATGAAAGATTTATTAAAAAGTAATGTTAAATTAAAAAAATATTAATAAGTAATCAAACATTATAGACACATCCTGAGAAGAACTAAATTCAAATAACTGTTAACACCCATTAATATTCATATTTCCTATCAGCTTCAAAAACTTATATAGGTATAGATGTCAACTACATTAAAGTTGAAGCTGTTATTTCTGACGATTTAGTCTATACAGCTTCAGCCCAAACCGAAGTCGAGCAAGAAGAGTAGATTAGTAATATATGTTAAAGTTATCAACATAAGAGCCCTTGGTCCCAAGTAGCTAGGAGTAAATGTATTACTTTTGTCCGTCCCTATTATCTGTATTATACTCAATTTAAATAAACTTCATGTTAAATAACTGGGAAACCCCATCAATATTGAACCAAACTCTGTAAAACAACATAGTGTAATCAAATAAAGGAAATGTTCCGTCCTTAAAGTCTATTCAGCTCCTTTCTTTGTTGCCTGTCTACATGCTACCCCTGGTGAACGTTCTAGTGGACAGAAATTCCTGATTTCTTCGAAAGTGAACAAGGAACAAAGAGGGTCAATAGGACTTGCGGTGTTCCCCGTTACCCTCTGAATGAAGGCTTCGGGACAACAATAAAGGCTTCAGCGATACTCAACAATTCCATTCAAGGCCAAAATTGTTAAGAGTCATCCGTCCTTTACCACCAGTCTCCATAAAACAGATTAACGGCAGGTTTAACGAGTATGAGTATGCAAAATACAACTTTAATGTAACTCAAATTTTGCACGACTAAGCACGTGCCAGTGAGAATGTAGTTAAGAAGGAATTTTTTTGTAATGTAGAGGAGAATAGCTTTTGGCTGATTCTCATTAAGGAAATCGTTCACAAGATTTCTTCAAATGTTCACCGACCATGCCAAGGAGAAAATTGATCAACTATATACTCCGCCTGTTGTCACTTTTAACAGATTTTTCGTTAACAACTCGAAATTTAAAAGTTTAATGTAAATGTCAATTCGTTAATCACTAAAATCAGTCCAGGAGTGGGGGATTAGAGAGAAGGAAAAGTGAAAATTCTAAATATCTCTGTTGATTTTATAGTACCTTTAATATGAGTATTTAGATACAATAAGATCATTTGTCTATTTGGAGCCATCAACGAGCATCAATAGTTTAACAAGATAGGTTCTATAACATATTGCGATACGACTCATAATAGCAGAGATATTTTGCATTTTCGAATACCCCCCCCCCTCTATTCTACTCCGATTTCGGCCATTAACTAATATAATATGATCGCTAGAGTTCAATGAAACTGTTATATATCGAGTACGGTATAAACGAAATAAATATTTTCGTTTCAAGATCTTAATCTTAATTGATGATGCCATCAGACTACGTATTTGCATGTATCTAACAAAGTAAAAGTTCAATGAAAACAATATTTGATATTTTATCTTGGAATAAAGTGGCTTATAACAGCATATTGCTAATATGACATGAGTCGGAGGGGAGGTGGATTTACTGAAGGCTGAAAACTAAAAAAGTGCAAATATCTCCGAGAATAGAGATAGAGAACAAATTTATGTAACAATGTTTGTAGTAATTTTTATTGCAATAAGATTGGTTCTATACGATTTTTCGATTTCACTTACAATAACGGAGATATTTCGAATGTTCCACATTCCACCCTATAAACCCCCTCCCACTGGTTCGATTTCCGCCATTAACGAACGTGACCTTTAGTTTTGCATAAAACGCTTATAACTCGAGTTTGGTTACGATGAAAAAAGATTGCAATAGCTAGAGCGAAATCTTTCAAAAATCGAGTCATAAGTTCAATCTCAAAGGAAGTGTGCTAAAACTCATGCAATGATACCAGACAAGGAATATATTTGCAGAAAGAAGGAGGCAGAGAAGGGAGGGAAGGAAGAGGCCTGAGGAAGAGAGTAGTGCAGACCGGCCTACTTCTGGAAGAGGTCAATTATGCAACCTCCCATCCCCTTGACCCGACACCATATCCCTTCACATCCACAGCTACTGGCCAATACAGCCAAAACATCCAAACTCTTGTAGGAAGTTGTATTATTTCATATATATCATTTCATGACAAAAAAGGAAAATAAATGAATCATTATTAGAGTTCCTCTGGTATTTTCTACCTAAGTCTCGCTGCTCATGCAACTCAGCCTAGAACCTAAGTTACGTTTATCAGTGGAGATACCCTGAAGAAGCCAGCATCATAACATAGGGAATGTTGGTAGAATACCCAAGGATAAGGCTAATTTCATATTAACTTGGTAATCGAACGGACCATGGAAGTTAAATGTAATTATTTGAGTACAAATTGTTCATACCTGCAGGGTACCAAAACCGGGTATCTGGGGTAACTAGCCCAATACTCTATTAGCGGAGGTACAGGTATGATTAAACGCGTTGGAAGACTGTTTACACTTTTCCCCTCTATGTCAAACTAACATTCCAAACAAGACGGCTGGCAATTGGTTGTAATAATCATCCAATAACCTACTTAAAGTGGATAAAATATAATACAAAAACGTAGTATATTTAAAAAGTGTTTGGAACCCAATTCAAACTTATAATTACTTTTACGATATATCTTCCGCAAGGACTCAAATCGCCTTTCACTAACAACTCATTCAAATAGCTGAAAAAATACCCCGTTTGGTAAAACGTTTGTACCATTCGATTTCAGAAATTTGAATTTCAGCAATTTTCTTAAACATGTACTGTTAACAAATATATTCTAAGGTCTTATCAGATAATATTTTCTCGATTAGAATCTGACGTTGGAAAATAAGATATTCTTTCCCAAGTGCAAACTCTTCCATAATTAATAAACTCCCAAACTAATATGTGTAGGGAACATAAAATGAAAGGAATCATTAGCAAAATCGAATGACATGTGATTTCCTGTAATTTGATCTGGAAAACAGATAATTCTTTTCGAGCTTTTTTCAACTTCAAAAGCACTGAACATTGTTTAAGCTAGCTAACCTTTGAAATGCGAGTTGGTAATAATATTTCTGTTAAAGAATTGAATCCATATACATTATAACTTTTGCTTTGAGTGAAACGACCCTGATTATTCAAAATTATGCAACAAGTATACAACAAAAAATATTAAGATAAAAGAAAATGTTTCTTTTTTATTTCTTTATATCTTCAACATGACTCGTGTCCTCTTTGGCACTTCTTCCAGTACTGATCAAATTGCCATCTTATGGCTGAATTAAAAGAATCAGCAAAAATTAATTTTACAAATAATTGGTTCCATACAGTAAATCAACTGAAATGGTGGGAAAGATACTAAAAGACTACCGTGGTAAAATGTGCAGCCATGTAAAAGCAATAACAGCACGGTAAGACAGAGCTGTTAATAGGTATATAGAAATATTATCCCAGAAACCACAAAGTTCTGTTCAAGACTTGGATTCAAGATAAAAGTTGTTACACCAGCAATTCTTAAATTCATTCGTCTTTACGTAGTCTCCTATATAAAGGGCCGTAAGATATTATGGATAACAAATTTCACGAAATTAATATGAAAAAACTAATATACTTTTTGTTTTGTTAAAAGGACATTTTTCCCTGATCAAATTAAGATGTAAAATTAAAAAGATAGGCCTGTTTCTATGCAAGGATACGAAATTATCTTATGTCGCTATAAATAAATCATGGACAAGTGGTAGTTTGACCATTTTAATACATACCTGATCAGTGATAACTTCCAGGAACCAAATTACCTGACTTTTACCATGTCAACTCAATTCCCTTCAGTCCAATTTTATAGCATAATGTATATATACATGTCTCGATACATAAAATGGCTTTAGGATCTGCAACCAAGACCTTTCGCATTCCTATCTGACGTAAAAATGTGTGAGAGCATTTACATTGGGAACAGGTTAAGACTCGCCTGGCACTTAGAGCTTCCCAAGTATGCCCGAGGAACTCCACTTGACAATAACCGAGCAGCTATCTTGCGCATATTCCACTTTCTCTTCTTTTCTTTTTCTATAATCTTGATCACGTCCATCTCTTTGTCCCATTAACGTCTTTCATTACTGCCGACTGAAAGGGCACGGGGATATCTCCTTTGCCTCACTACAAGCCATGGAAATTCTTTCTTCGGCGCCTCAGTGAGAGTCACAATTATATAAGTACGGTTAATCATGAAGAAATAAGTTCCCAGACAACACAAAGAACCAAACCCACCATATGTTGATTTTCTTTGAATAGGAATATCTAATGACGAAATTAGTGCGAGATTGTGATAAGTTGCCTAAAGACGATTCACTCGTTCAAGGAGCTAACGCGTAAACGATTCCTCAAATTTTTGTTTATTTGTTGAGTATGTTTTTAAATCATAATGTGTCAGATTTATGTTATAATTTAAATAATTATTCAAAACTGTAGGTTTTTCATGTTATACGCCAAATCTCGTAGATTCCTAAACAGAATTTTCCAATATAACCTTATAATTTTAAATCGTAATTACTTTTTAAACTACGATATTTATCAAAAAGCCTCAGTTTATACAGAGAGATTGCCTTGACAAATATTAGAAGGACAACTATCGACTATCGTTATTCATAAAAATGTGCAACACGCAGGAACCGTGTAATATCGGTTTTATGAGGTTCCACGAATTTAAGGAATATACTTCAGTTTCTTCATTTAAATCATATAAGGATCCAATACCATCTCGAAATAGAACATGAAAATTTTGAATTATTATCCTGTGAATGCATTTAGCAGAATGTTAAATAAAACCAGAACTCTGTAATTATGATGGGAGCTATACAGCGAAGCTTGTACATTTGCGCATTCTAGCACTTAGTACTACAGTTACTTAAAAAAATCTAACTATAAGAATAATACAACTACATAATGGGCACTAATGAGACTGACGAAAAAACCATCTTCAAAAATCAAAGGTAATAGGATATATACTAAATTAAACTGAATTAAATAATTACATTAATTAAATAAAATATGAATTCAAGCTCCCACCACAGATTTTATAATTTATTCAACATGTTTACAGATAAACAATCCATTATATTTACAATACACCGTACTTAGGCTTCGATGAAAATTCAGCAACCTCCTTTTTTGTTCTGCTTAAACATCCTTATCTCGTTAACCAGTAGTAGCACGAAAAAAATCCATAGAAACAATGTTTCGGTAAATTTATTTTGCAACAAGATTGGATATAAAATGTTTAGTTCAGAGAAGAAATATTTCGAATTTGCGATGTAACTCCCTACCCGTGCCGATTCTAGCCGTTAACGAACTCAATCTTTCTTTCCCGGATAAAAGTTTAAATAAGAAGTTTCGTGGATCTTACAATTTGCTACTGCTGGAGAGAGAACAGACAAACAATCTATAGATAGATCTGTATATAGATAAAACCAATTTAAAATTCAATCTGCTGTTGTTTTTGGCACTCATTTTTTACGATTTTCTAAGATTTTTTTGTAAATCATTGTCATGCGAGCAACCACAATACGACATTTTTCTGAAGAAAAAAAAAACCTCTAAAAAGGAAATATGTTGTAAGAAGGCAATGCAATCGCTAAGTAAATAGATAGGTTAGGAAAGGAAGTCAGCCTAATAATGTCAATCACTACGTTGCAAGTGGCCATATGGAATACGAGTTACGTCATAGCACTTAGGATGAGGACGAGAAAGGAGTTGGAGCTGCTAAGAGGACAGTAAGAGGGAAAACATTTGAGTCCATTAGAGAAATTCAACCAATTACGAAACCCCCTATGCTCTGGATTGGCGAGTGAGTACTCAATGGCGGGAAACCAACCACGTCAATAGCAGTAAAAGAAAATATAATAGACAAAGAAAATAACCAATCCTGGTTAAACGCACCATCAAACAAAGAGATAGGACTTTCAGTAATCGTCACCAAGCAACTATATAATTTTCGATGAGGCAACGACCTCTCAACCGTAGACTTCCACCAATTTACTGTGGCCTTCGAAAGCCAGCAGCTATTAGCGTTTTAACTGCCGACCCACTTCTACATGGACAATCTGAAGTGTTGGTAAAATGAATGAAACATAATCATTGGCAATAAAACGTGATTTTATAGAGGACAGCGGTTTTAGCCTCTGGACTAAACCGCTACTTATCTGTATTAACTTCTGTGAAAAACTTGAATTATAAAAAGATAGAATATTTATCAAATTATCTAAGAAACTCAAGGATGCATTTGAGGCCATATTTTATATTTTGGAGAGTACACTGAATATCCGAAAACTAATGTCTACAATAACTTTGACAGTAATTTCGAAAATAAGGAAAGAATGAGAGGAATAATCGAGCCTTTGTCCATTCGAACCTGACTTTGTAAGAAGCATATCAGAAGAAAAGTGCAAATGTTGCAGAATAGTAAACAAGGTGAATAGCACATGAAATGTGCTGATAAGAACATAGAAAGAAGAGGCATTAGAAAGTGTGGTAAAAGATTAGGACATTTTTGTAGAAGAGATTCATGATACCGCAATGCAGTGAACACAAACACAAGCGAGATGCGTATGACAAAAGAGCAATGCATAACAAGAGTGAACATATCAACAATATAAGTTCAATAACAGTGCTTAATTATGATTAAAAAGCATAGCCAGTTGACTACGCTCTACTAAAATCGCCAGTCAACTCAGACATTAAAAGGACAAACAATAACCTTCTCAAAGAGAGTTATTGGCCATAATTGTGTAATGATATTGTAAATAATAGTAGGGATGAAACAATTCGATCTATTAACAATTTCATTGATGAAATTGTGTCACCATACGCAATTATTGTTCAATGTCAACCTAGAGATGGCCAAAAACTTGCAAGTAACATATATTGGGGGCACTAGATATAAGCAGTCCAGCATGTGCATTATGCTTATATTACTATGTTTTCGGAAGAAAGCTAAAATCTTGCGCTGTATAGAAATTGAACAGAAGGGCCCAGAATAAAGATAAAAAGAAGTTGAACCAATACCAACATGGAGTGTCATTTTTTAAACCATTCAATAGCAGGATTAGAAATGGAAGGGTATAACATTAATTACATCCCTCCAAATGCTGGTAAGGGCTCTCGAGAACATTCAGAGTAAAAAAATCTTTCCGAAAAAACTTGTCAATGCATGAAAAAGTTATTACACATGAATCTCCTCTGGGCAGAAAAATTGAGTTGTGAAAACTTAATCATCTGTAATTGGAAATACCTAGCAAAATACAATGAATGGATTAAGGTGCTAAATGTGCCCATGACTTTTGTTACTGCCTATTTTAATTGAATTTTGTCTTAATTGACCTTTATCTCGTAACCTTTGATAAAATAAACCCTTCTGACCCAAAGGGTATTGAAAAACAATTATTATTATACTTTTTTTAACATCCACCTTTTGCTAATATGGTTAATTGGGGAGGGTTATCAACAGGTTGGCACACTTTTCTAGCCAGGGTGGGACAGAAGATTTGATTTGATGTGTTCGTCACTAAATAAATTCATATTGCCCAGGCGGGAATCGAGAGAGTTTATATGTGACATTAAGGTCAACGCTTTAATAACTCACTTGGATAACAAACCATTAAAAGCTTATTTTTCTTCAGAATTTGTATAATGGGAAATTAATCAACGGGTTATTCAGCTATTATTGGATACGAGAATATTTCATTATTTCAAGAACTGAAACTACATTTTACAAATTAATCAACGGAATAAAATAATAGTTCAATGGCACTTCTTGAATTGTAGGTATCTGTAATTCTCATTCTCCGCAAACCCTATATCTTTCTTTAACTCATTAAATGATTATTTTTTTTATTTCAGGTCTTTTTTTCCTATAGTTTTAAGTTTATGATTCTAATAAAATGTACAAATATTATTCGTAGATATTTACATTATCTGTAAGAAAGGACTTATTAAATGCAAATGCAATTGTTTTAAAGCAATATATGCTTCCTACCAGACGGGCATTTTCCTCAGAGAGGTCAAAGTTAAACCCTAAAAAGTATAATATAAACAAAAGACCATTATTACACAAAGAGAAAGGCGAGGGAGGGCGGCAGAGTGACCCGGTTGACGAGGAACAGCGTATGCAAAGGTTCGTGCAGCCTCCTCACTTTCACCTTTGCATTTGATGAATGTCCAACCAAATCAGTCCAACAAAGACACTTCATTAGTTACTTATACAATTCATTCCTCATAAGGCTCTCACTTTACCATTATACCGCTCTGTCAATATGGACCTCTCCGTGCCACATACATACTGTCTTCATGTGCATATTTGGAAGGTGAAAATGCAAACTACACAGTTAACTTTCATGCAGATTATATACTTTGGTTAAAACATACATCGGCATATAATTATAAAATTCATTATGAATATATGATGTTTTTATCACCATGCGACCAGCTCCTTAAACAACTAAACTGACTTCATTGTAGTAATATACAAGGCACTACGGATGATCTGGAACGGTAGCAAACTCAACAGCTGATTTCCCATAAAAAATAATTTTATTCAGTTGCTGAATACTTATAACGAACAGAAAGATCTTGAACCTGCTAAGTCACAAGAGACCAATAAATGAGAAATATAGCTACACTGATGTGTCTAAACTTAGTTTTATGGATAAAAAGTGGATGTAGCTTAAACTAAACAGAGTTCCCAAGCGCTGAAATGACGAGATTATGATGTCATCTCACCTATCTGTTCTCTACTTGTAATGTAAAACGAAACTTAAATGTTTGCTTGATAAGAGATTTAATAATTCAGTTACTCAAACTGAAAATAAGATGAGTTGAAATAACGCTTTCTAGAATCAAAAGCTTTCGAAATATCGCTTAGATTAAAAAAAAATCAATTAAATTCGATAATATTCGAGGTAGAATAAAAATGTATAGAACAACATGTATAGAAAATTACATCTGCAACATGATTCGTTATGTTCAATTTTACGATCACATAAAACTCCTGGTACGATTTCAGTGCCAAACGAATTTGCCATTCAGTTTTGCTTATGATGTTTAAATGTGGAGTTTCGTAACGATCAAACAAAAAATACAACCACAAGAGCACATACACACACACATGAATATTTAAACGCATTTGATTTTCCTCATTTCCTAAGTGAGACTGATCGTCATCCCAATTGTTTTCAGGAAATCCCGTACTATTTGACTGGCTGACTTCCCTTATGGGAAATCTACATAAATAATAACTCTCTTCTCTTTTCCAGAAGACTCATCCTGGTGAGTTTACATCATCCAACCTAACACAGTTACTCCAAAGCTCTGAAGACAAATAATTCAAGAGACTGACCGAAAGTGATTAATTGAATAGAAGACAGCTGACGACGGAAATGGGCTGATCAATCAATCAATATTTCACACGAAATAAATTCAGACTAATGGAATAAATTATTTACTAAATAGTTACAATGTAGTAATACAATTTAAAAAAAAAAATCTAATTGCAACAATATGAAATATTCTCAAATAATTATTTCTATTCGTTAAGCTGAATGACACGTAATATGAATGGGTAACGAAGAACTTAACACGGCTGAGAGGGGCAAGAAGCTCAATGAACTTGCTGAACAAGGAGAACTGGAAAGGACGAGCTAGCGCAGCAATTGTAAACATAGTCGTTCTCCCGACGACACTTTTGCAACGTCCGTCATTTTAGCTAACTGTCTGAACAATCAAAAGGGAATAAACATCATAACTAGAATGTTGATTACTTACGTGAGCACAACAGTTAAAATCAATATTTTTACAAGAAGTCGTTGCCTTTCCACAATTCTTGTATTGATAACTATATCTAGTGCAGTTCTTGGAAGAACAATCAGTTCCTGTTTTCTCTATCAGAGTAAAACAATCATAAATTCAAATATAAACCATTCTAGGACTTCATAAATTGTTGTCTGTAATCAATCATGAGAAAGTTTAAAGCCAGAATATTAGCAACCCTTATTGTGGTAACTTGCATAATTCTTGTGTGGTGTGCGCGCGCGCGTGTGTGTGTGTGTGTGTGTGCAGTCAGCGACTTTGAAGTTGGTCTTCTATCCGTACCCCCACTCAGAATCAAGAGGAAATACAGAAGCAACCAGAATTTAGAATATTTGGTCCGTAGTGTCCAAATAACGGGAGGGCGTCAATTTGAACACTTCACCCTCTACCAAAGTCATGAAGCAGAGTAGGTCTTGGGCCATGGAACACATTTCTTTTTATTTCTGTATTTTCTCCGAGTATAATCAGGAAAGAATAGAAGACAGTGTGAGTGAAGAAATAAGAACTGTATGTTGTAGGTTGTCAAACTTTTAACAGGAACAAGGAATGAATGCGTTTGAGAGAATCTTATGAGACAACATAATCAAACATAACAAAAGAGTGTTTTCAAGTTATTAATTTTAATCTAGAATATTAAGAAAATAGAATTCCATTATTACTAATCACTATTTAATTATGTACATTAATATTTAAGGTACAACGGATTTTATTATAATTATTTAATTGTCAAACATAAGCAATAAATATGAAATTAAATTTTATCAAAACTGGTGTTTAAACACTTCGAGAAGAAAATAAAAGAGCAGATACAATACGTTATTTATATATATATATATATATATATATATATATATATATATATATATATAATTACACTTTAGAAAGAAGCTGTATATTAATGAAACATCCTTAATTATGGTGGTTTCAAACAAAGTTTAGAACTGAAATACATGTTTTATAGTCAAATAATATGAGAGAAAAATACTTGAGGAAGTGGTATCTTAAGTTTAATTGTACTATAAAACAACCGTCTTAAAAACAGCGTGAATCTCAAAAGAGCCAACTCTTTCTATTTTTTAATTTTATATCTGAAGGCTCCGTTAAGTTTAAGTGCCCTTGAACAGAAAGTCCTGAATTACATCAAGGGAAGGAAGATGTCCATGTGGATTTGATGAAGTTTAAAGACGCTATCAAAAATGACAACCATAAGACAGAAGAGATATAATTTTAGTCAAGGCCAGAACTATTAGAAAGCCATCCCTCAGCAGCTGTTAGCCCTGTACTTATTGATAACGATAACCATTAGCTTATAAATGAAAGTACAAGAGGAATTCATACACCCGATTTCCTCCATTAAGAATATAGACAAGGATGTCTCAATAAGTACTATTCCCATTGAATAATCGGATCGACTCCCACAGCACTGTTGTATCATGGTTGAACAAACAAATTGATTAGGTTCATAATAAGACTGGCAAAATATCGCAGAGGGTGCGCTTATCAGGGAGATGAAGAGCGATGGAGCGGCTGATGATAGGGTCTATGAGAAAAAGGGTGACATAACTAAATGGGAGGGTTGTGAAGGGCGGAAGGGGGTGGAGATAGGGGAGTCCGTGGGAACGGGGGTAGTAGAACCGCCGTGAGAGGGATTGTATGTGTGCTGCATCAGCTGTTTGTAAGCTCCTATGAATGTCTGTTCTCGAATACACATGTACACACCTGTCAGCATAAGGGCTATTCAGACATATCAATGACAGGGGGTGCCCATTCACAACATTCGTCTCGGAATACACCACCACCTTATTACCTCAACTAAATACAGATGAACGAATATTAAAAAAAAATAATATGAATACGTATATTATAATGGAAATGAAGAGGAGGAGGGAAGCTATTATGTTAAAGTACATTATCCCTGTTTTTATATCTAAGATTTTTTTTTAAATGACAGAAAAACATCTATGACTTAAGTCTCTCTCTCTCTCTCTCTCTCTCTCTCTATATATATATATATATATATATATATATATATATATATATATATATATAGAGAGAGAGAGAGAGAGAGAGCCAGATGGAGATGAGCTTTAACATATGCAGAATGTTACAAAGAAAATTTCTCCGCCTCCACTCATGCTTAACTTAATTCAATTCCAAATAATAATGCTTGAATATTTGCTCTTATTACGCACACCTCTGCTCGTAATATTACTATAACTGTAACAACACTGTTATGTCAGTAAATGAATCTTCTTTTATATTAACTATATAACACAGCATCAATTTAATTTAAATACTGCATTAATTTGAAAGGTAGTTAATTTGGGGATTTACATGTAGAAAACGACATTTCTGTCCATAGGACTTAATACCACACAAAAATTATATTCCGCTAACTCAGGTATTATATTATATTCAGTAGACCGAAGAACTATGTCAATTATTATAACATGGCATCGCTGGAAAATGCCCGTAGACCGAAGACAGCTGAAGATTTTTTGTTAAGTTTACATATAGATATAAAAAACAGTAGAGAAAAAATATGTCACTTTTAATGTTAAGAGTATTTGTATCACGTTACACTAATGGTTAGTGGTTTGTTTAAAGGTGATTAGAAATTGAGTACCCAATTTTATTAAAAGCTGGAAATCCAATTCTCCCTGAATAAAAGAATGAACGGTATCAAAAAGAAAAATAAACTTCGAAAAATCGCACTTTAAAGTAAAGCCTACAACTGTAAACAAGGAGAAAGCATACACAACAGGCTAAATAGGAGGTATATAAGCCCAGATATACATACGAAAGCCATTTACATATTGAGAAGGGAGAATGAGGATACATAAAGGAGACAGAGAGCGAGCATATGACCCAATAAAAGCACCGTTGTGCTAGTAAAAACATTCTCGGCCTAGAGACGTGAGGCAAGCCGTGTCCGATCATGCGCTAATCTACAGACGCCAAGACCAGTTAGTTCTGCTAGCGGTCTCATCTAAACTTTAGCCAGCCTTCAAGGGACACTCTAAACACCCAACTAACACTGACCTACATTTCATGGAGTTATTCGTTTCACAAAACATTTTTTTCAAAGGAAAGAGTGTTTATGTTACTTCAAATAAATACGTCTCCTGCTTCAGGTCTGTCATCTCTTGAAGTGGAGATTTTCAATACACAAAATGTCTCCTATTTACCATTCACATTGCTCAAATTGAAGCTAACTTGCTTCTGGCAGTTATAAAGAAAAATCAGCTGAAGTGAAATGCCTCCAAAGCAATCTTTAACATCGATTAATGTTCTGGAATTACCATGTTCACAAAACGTCAAAGCACAGACTCAGAAAAAGCTGCAAAATGTTTGTTTTTTTTTAAAAAAAGTGCAGGGGCTACAAATTTTGTAGAGGACAATTAACATCAGTAGTTCATGGCCTATACAGTTAAGCTAAGCCATTGATGTGTCTACGTTCAATTGTATCGCAAAACCGAAAGTTAGATTGGAGTTCAAATAATCTCATCAAGTTTTTGCTATAAACTGGTCAGGGATCAAATAGGAATTCATTTGAGCACAGGTTCAAGAAGAAGGTAGGTTCACATGGACTTCCTTTTAAATAATAGGAGATCATAATGTTTTTGTGATATGCTTGAAACCCATACTACTATAGGCGCGAAAAACAGTTCTTAGGGAATAAGGGAACTCTCTTGATTTTGATCAGATTACTTAGCGTACCACAATAATGCTCCACTAAAGAGTAATATAATTCGTAGTGGGAGAAATTATAAGCTGCAAAATATCAGGCAAATGAAATATAAAATAATTCGGCAATATAGAAAGAATCAAATATAGATGTGCATTTACAGCTGGGTGAAGTTAGAGGCCGCCCGGGTTATGTACATATACGACTCAAAGAGCAGATATTTCTTCAAGATTTGGTTCTGGTAAGGGATTGGCAGTTATTATACACCCACAGGATTCAGCTGACCACACCAAGGAACCGGTTCATCAACTCTATCGAATGATATGGCAACGATATTTTTTTAGGTAGCTACTGCTACTGTAAACTCTGGCCTCCTTTTCGTTACCATTAGCCAATTATTGTATAATTATCTTTCCATACTCTGTTCATTATTATCTTAAAAGAATAATGACATATGGTAATGCTATATATGTATGTATATGTGTATATATATATATATATATATATATATATATATATATATATATATCTTAATAAAATTCACAACTACATGAAAATGAAATGTCGAATCTTTTTAAACTCCTTCATTGAGTATTTCTATGTGCCAAACGGGCAAATACTCTCAGGAATATTAGAATCAAAGATTTATGGGTCATAGTGGTGTCGTCATATATTGTACTATCTGAATATGAATCCCGGGAACTTAGATTTCATTTATTAGTTGAATTAAAGGATACTAGAGATTAAACCATCTTAGGTCTCATATAACCAACCCCCTCCTTAAAGCTAATAAAGTCAGAAGGTGGTTTAAGAAAGAATTAGCGAATTTCTTTAAAGAACACCACGAAATCCTCACTGAATGGCTGCTACTCGGCTTTGATGTGTGGTCAAGGAGACGGTTTGACCCGCTTCCTACGGTATTATGGTGACATTTCAGAACAAAGATAGCTTTTACTTTCTACAAGTGCTTCTAGTTGGTGAGTAACCGCTGGTGGAAAAGTCAGAACTCACTATTCCCCCAACCATACAGTTAAAGAAAATTTCGTTACGAGGTTGATAGATACCTCAAGCAGTAGAGCTTGTATCCAATACGTAAGCACTCTTCCCAAAATATGACACCTTATTTAATAAAGGCGGAACACATGTAGAATGCCTAGAATCAATAACGGAGCTCAGATTTAGACATATCAAAGGGCGAAGTGCACTTGTATCTCGTCTACTTGCCTTTGAAGCCAGCTGCCTTCTGAGCAATGCACTCTTTGGCTAGGTTATAGCTGGCAAAGGACAAGAGGGAATGCTTACTCTGTCAAAAATAGATACAGTCAATCTTCGAGCCAGCTCTTCCGGTTTCTGACATCACATCTATAACCATCCAATTAGGAAAGGGATATATATTTACACCTAATTATACACACTCACAAGCATGCCCATATAAACACTTTATTTAGTATTAAAATAACTTAATTATCTTTAAACGTTATAAATGTGAATTGAATAGTGTAAAATCACTATATCAATACATTTATCACTTAATATATTTATGATGTCATATTAACTGATATATAAAATACGGGCGAATAAAGGAGGTCGGAGGGGAAATGAGCCACTTAATTCTTTCCTATCTCATTACTTCCACAACTGGTATTACAAGGTGCAGCAACCACAAAGAAGAAGTAAGAATGCCGACAGAACAGCTCATTAAACGCCATCAATAAAATAACCAGGATAGTCGAACAGGGAGGATAAAACGACATATCTCCAATTTCGCTAATCCCTTCCCGCTGGGGATTAAGCTGACATTATGTAAACTAAGAACAGAATGAAAGAGAGAAAGCTTTATCAATCATAAAGAGCCTTTTGAAATAGCTCGTGAAAATACTTAGCGAGATTATTCGCCATTGTTTGAAAACAAAGGGGGCTGTGGAATAAAGAGACCAAAAGAAGGGAAAGCCAGTCATCTTCAGTTAAGAGAATAGGCACCACTTATAGCTGGCCTACCCACTGCTCTAGGCCTAACTCTCTAAGCCTCTTAAAGCAGGAATATCAACTTGTAATAGCTATCTAACTTAAGACCATTTCACAAAAAAAAACCAAAAAAAAAAATCCGTTACGCAGAGGCTGTGTAAACTAAGCAGATTTCCCACGAGACGCGCTGATGATATCAGTCCCGGCTGATGATAAAAGTTAAGAGAAAAATCGCATGAGGAGGTTTGGGACTTTATTGGGATTGAATACTAAAAAATAACTTGGTTAATATTTTGAGGTACAGAGAAGACGCTAGAACAGCATTCTTTGCAAATTAAATTTACAATAAGACGGGTTGTATAACACTTTTTGAACTGATTCACAATAACTGAGATTTATAAATTTTCTTTTTCCCCCTCATGGTCCGATTATAGCCATTACCTAGACATAAGCTTTATTTTTGTATGGAGAGTCGATATGCGAGATATAATTTATAAGAAAACTAATTTGCATATATATTTTCTCAACCATTCTTATAATAATGGAGATATTTAGAATTTTAAATTTCCCAGGGAGTAAATTATAGTATTCTTAAAGTCCTCTGCAATAGATGTATGTATATAAATATATATTCGCTTCACAATTTAGCCATTTAGCCACCCCCAAAGAGGACAAGCAGAAGTCTTTGATGAGGGCCGTTAACCGGATGGTAAATTAAATGAATGTACCAATATAAGAAATAACCAAGTATACAGCTCTATTCCTTAATATAATTTTTTTATTTAGACCATTATAAGGTTTCGGCCTTTATGGTCATCTTCTAATAATCCTTATATTATAGTCCTAAAATACCTTTCATCTTTATGAGGAGCATGACCAGCTCTTTGTCAACCTCACTAAAATTACCAATAAAAGCTTAACTAGTTGACTCGTAGTCACAGTGCATGAAGATAGGAGTATAGAAGAGCTATTATTTCTTATATAGATTTATGTTACACCCAAAAAATAGAAAACTGATTTAATTATATATCAATTCTAGAATTCAAACTAGGGTCGTTTAAGTTACAATTTCAGTGTTCAAGGACTGGAAAGAAAAAAACATAAAATTCAGAGGAGTACTATGTTTTCTCTAGGAAAGAGAAATATCAATACTAATTATTAAAATTGAAATAACATTGTGCCTAATAATTCAATTTCTTCTACAATTAATATACATAGTAAGGCTATAAAACGCGCTAATATATAACAATAAAAATCAAAATGCCTAGAAGGGAGATGATTTTTGTCCTTTACCCTACTTCAATGAAAAAATATAAAGAATTCGTAACCACTAGACTCTACCAATTATAACTAAATTCCTACAAATTGAAACCAACGAAACCTGACCAGATTTAACATTCTATGCGTGATGGCAGGACAATAAGTAATAAATGGGCGTGACAAACTGGAAGGCAGATGATAAATGGGTATAAAGTAAAATAAAACCGAAAGAGGTTGTACATGAGAGGTGGGTGAACTGGAGAAACAATATGGCTTCCTCCAGAGCGTGGAATGCATCAGAATAGATATTTATTTCTTCTGCGTATTCAAAGCAGTCATGGCGAATACTAATGCATCAACGGGCACTCGTCTCGTGGAGTACGCTCTCCCCAAACGTATATATCAACATACATCAAAACTAAACAAATAAATTCAACGAGAAACGCCATCAAGCCAAATATAAATATGACACGCAAACATTGTCAGTCCGACTGAGAAGTCCTGTTGGTTCCCAAGCTTCACTTTCCTAACGAAAAGGGAAAACATAGTAATGAACAGTAAATATTATACATTGTCCGCTTTTTCCTGAACATTGGACAAATACCTTCGCCTAGAGAAGATAACAACCTGTTCTATCGAAATCCATAATAACTAACATGAACAAAACTCTTCTCGCTGATTGTTATTAACAAAATAAAGCATCCTGAGACAAAACACATAAAAGCCTTCTAGAATACATAACCATTTTTTAAAACGGCACACAAAAATAATAATTACATCTCTATTAAAATATTTTAGATAAGGGGTAAACTCGATAATATATAACAATAAAACCTATCTTTCTTAGAACTAAATAACATATAATAACATGCAATTTTTTATTAAATTAAGTGAGTATAAAACTTTTCATACATCAACATGAACTCACTTAATTTAATAAAAAATGCATGCTGATGTATGAAAAGTTTTATATGTTATTTAGTTCTAAGAAAGATAGATTTTATTGTTATTTGTTATCGAGTTTACCCCTTATCTAAAATATTTTAATAGAGGTGTAATTATTATTTTTGTTTGTCAACAGAGCACTGACGATGATGCCCAGCATCGAAAGCGCTCTGCCGTTTTAATAAATCATAGTGGAAGCGTAGCCAATTTTTTCATCCTATATTAGAAGTCACTTCCACCTGCCAGAATATCTACTCAAAACATAACCATTAGTTCTCCTAGAGAGAAAAATAGTTAACTCCTAACCACATACATGGTTAACACGTAACGTCATATATTTTAAAAAACCTCTTCATATGCGTACTATTTTGTGTGGAACTAATTCTTGAAAAAGACATTTTTTTTTTAAGACATTTCGCCGAACCCACGTATTCGAGTTGCCTAATTTATTATCATTTTGAAGACTACAAAATCCAATGTACAGTATATACCAGGATAAAAATCAGATGTGACTCCAAATGTACCGAAGTTATAACAGAGGGGAACACATGCCACGCCATATGCTTAATAGTTCATCTGGTGATGTCTAGTTGTAGTCTATTCTACTTAAAGCAACTCAACATTCTAAATACAAAGGTCTGGTCATAAAGAGAGTAAATGGAAAACTTTAAATGAAAAATATGATTTTTGAACGTATAGCTGAAACCAACGAACATCATTATTCAAGATGAAAAGTACAAATGAATTCTGATAATGGCCTATAATTCTCCATGAAAGTTTAAAGCGGGCAAGAAAAAGCAGGAAAAGGTAGGATAGAAAACGCACTACACTGGCTTTGTATTTCAAAAGATGGCATAATTGATAGACGACAGTCATAAGCCACCAGAATCTGCATAAGCTGATTAAAACTAGGCATTGGCAGGTAAAAGTATTCAAACTACGCCTTACTTCTCAATGAAGGTACCTTTTGCCTTACCACATTAATATATTGCTCAATGAAAATGTGAATAAGGAAAAAAGCCAATTTAACACCATAAGTAGATAATAACAAATAGATGGATGTTCCTTATGACGTCTACTGATTAAAATGATAACTTTAAATGAATTATGGTCGAACCGACAATAGCAAACTGCACTTCAACCAACTCAACCACAGGCTTATAAAAATATCTTCATTAAAATTATGAATCAGTGGCGAAATCGAAAACGAAATAGGAGTTAGTTTTGTCTTAAAGACTTAAGAAGTATATTAACAGGTTAAATTAATATTAGTTAATAAAATATAAATAAAAATAAAACTTACGGAAAATCTGACTTTTTTCACTTTTCTACGTAAGAAACGAGTGAGAAAGTAACTCACCTGAAACAATAAATATTTTTATTGTAAATAAATATTTGATTTTTCAGTTAGTAAACTAACTGATCACTCTGGGCCTCAGATTACGCAGTTGATATATTTAAAAGCTCCATTAAAAAAAGAATACAATATTACTTTTCAAAATAATAAGCAAATGCACGCCTTAATATCAAAATATCAGTTCTATACTACTGTGGCCTGATTGGTGTGGGTGGGGTTTAGCAGATATCCCATATGGGAAATCAGCTATTGAGGTTGTACTCACGATGGGATTTTCGAAAAATGTTTTCAAATGTCCATCATTGATCCTACCCAGGAGATAATGAAAATGAGGTTCGTTCAAAATTATTTTTATATATATGTCTCTAATGATCTAGAGGTTGAAATTTTTGCCTGATAGATACCAAACTCGATATTAAACGTTTTATGTAAAAATGAAGATAAAGTTCGTTAACGACTAAAATCGGAGAGGAGGAATTTAGAGGGGAATTTCGAAAATTCGAAATATTTCCTTTGTTATGCGTCGGATTGAAAAATTGTACAGAATCAATCTTATTGTAAATAAAATGTTCTAAAAATGTTGTTATATACATATTTACTCTAAATTGAATATTAACTGAGATATTTCCATATTATAGTTTTCGACCAACAATAAACCCCCCACTCCTACTCATGTCATATTAACTATAAGCTGCTAAATCATGAACCACCTCATTCCAAGGTTAAATACCAAATGATTTTCATTGATCTATTACTTTATTAGACACATGCAATGAAAATTCAAAATATCTTCGTTATTTTAACTCAGATCATAAAATGTAATGGAACCAATCTTGTTAAACCATTGATTTTCTATAATAGTTATTCGTACATTTTGGTTTTCTACCCTCAGTAAACCCACTACCCTTCTATTCATCAATGTTTTACAGATAAATAGAGAATATGTGGTGGTGATATGAGATCACAAGTGTTATACCAGCACTTGGGAAATCTGCTTTTTTAACATTTGCTTAGATGCCACCACCCCATTTCCTGAGTAGAAAGACTACTGTAACGTACCTAGTTTAACGATCTCCCTCAAAACACACAATATTTTAAGCCCATAACCAATACATATAGGTACGTCTGGGGGAGGTTTGATAGGCGTGACCTGTTTTCACTTCCGAATGGAGCTGTTGCATGTTTGATGAAGGGAAGTACTTCCGAAACAAGAGGGGAAAGGTACTCACTGCTATGACCACTTAGGCTTTCTCGAAGCCAGCCTTACGGCCAACTCTAAAACAATACTTACACCTAGTATGTATCACTACAATACCTAACTCTCCACTCTTCGCTCTCTCCGCCGGCTAACGTTACGTATTGTACAATCAGCTAAGCTTCGTTTTCACTTCAACTCTTACTCACACACTGGCTACTTCTTAAAGAACAGAAAAAATCTAATTATACAACTGCTGCAAAGAATAATCTGGACGATTTATCCTTAATGTTGAAATCAGCCTAAGGGCCTTATTTGTTGAGTTTTTACATCAACAAATAAGGCCCATCAAAAATAACCTATATTCTATTTTATAGATTTTTTTATAGGTATCAAAAATATACCTATTTTGATAAGGATCAATAAAAAGGCCTTGTCATCTACTGTTTTATAATATTATGCAGAGTGCACTTTTGGAGTCAGCGCTCCCGGTTGTTGTCCAGGCTACACAGCTATAATCAGGCACTGACGATGTAGCGCTCACTCCAAAAGTGCAGTCTACATAATATTATAAAACAGTAGAGGACAAAGCCTTTTTATTGATCCTTATCAATTGGTTCCTCTACCATACAGCATATTCCAGAGATATACCTATTTTCATGCCGTTAGAATGGAAGCTCACCAAACGTTTCTATGCATCAAATCTACCTCTAGCATTTTTGAATATCATTATAAAAAATGTAACTATTAATTTAGTCTGCAATTGTTATGCAGAAAATGAAAAATTAACACATTCGTCTATGGACAAAATAAAAACGATTGTCTTGCTAAACTGCAAAAACTATGCAGATTTTTTTTTATTTACATGGTTTATACCCCACATCAAAAGTGATTGGCAAGATCTCTGTTGATGGGTGATTAAAATAATATATTTATTTCTTCATGTAAACCTATTATGAAAAATATTCCTTAAATATCCGAGGTTTTCTCATAATCGTACGTTGTCTATTACAATCACCTTAATCTTTGTAAGTATGCCGTAGACATATTGTATTTTTATTCTATATGTATTTGTAAATGTCCACATGTTTAAGATATGTTAGTATTTGTGGAATAAATTGGCTGCTGTCAGTTAGTAGCTACGTCATATCGTGGGGTACGTCACGTCAAGGTTTGTGCATTGAATGCAGTCTGGCAGTATGTGTTTTATCGTTATGTGCTTCTTCCAGTATTTGCATATAGAGTTGTCTGTCCTTGTCGTTAAGTGTCTATGAGTGCCCGATCCTGAGTCTGACAAGATTTACTAATTACGTATAATTATAATATAAATGAACCGTTTAAATTTCGTAATCGATATATAAAAATTACAGGCACTATAGCAATAACAGACACAATCAACTATATATATATATATATATATATATATATATATATATATATATATATATATATAGAGAGAGAGAGAGAGAGAGAGAGAGAGAGAGAGAGGATTTGAACGTACCTCATTTCCGTCATCGGTGGAAGAAACGTTCCAAAAATACTATCTCAAAACTTGATCCACCTTGAGTCTCTTTTCAAGACGTACAACATCAAAAAATTAAGCATACGTTATTATTATAGTATGGGTGGCCTGACCCATTTATGAGAAATAAACCGGATTTTAATGGTCCATTCACAGTAATAAATCTCAGGCAAATAGTTAACTGCGAAATATCCCGTAGCTAAATTTAGTAATGGGAAAATTACAATTAAAAGCACTAAAAGCTGTTGTATTCCTGTTCCTAATATCCTCGAATTAATAGATAATAGACCCTTGGAATTAAAGGCAATTTCAAATTTTACGATAGAGAACTATCCGTAATATTGCGCCAAGCTGGTTCTAGGGCGAGTCCGATTGGCACACACAGCCATTAGTTCGAGCTAGGCCCTTAAACACGGAGGCCATATAAACGAATGAATGGGTATAGCCTGGATTTGACTCTTTCCTAAATTCCCATTGATTAGGTGGAATTAAGCACAGAATGAGGGCGGGGTAATAAGAGACACTACAGTTACTTAGACAAAACGGATCTCCTCCGGAATGGCTGATAGTTTTTTAATGGCGGTCGGGTTCCTTATATCGGACGACGGGGAAAGTAGGCAACCTACGGGGCTCACATTACACACACGATAACAGCCTAGATTATGAAATGGGGGAGCTTAATCAAACTACCAAATTGACTGCGATTTGGTTCATTAGTGATTCACATTTTCCGTCGAAATAGACCGCTCAGAAGGCACCCAAAGCACCTGAGATGCTATTTTAAAATGATTTCTAGCAGTGTATTATAAAATTTCTTCTCCAGTTATAAAAATTCATTATTTAAAGTTTGCTATTTAAGACTCCATATATCCATGAGGACCTCAATCTCTGACTCAGTAATAACTCCCAGCCCAAGAACGAGAAGTAAAAAAATAAAATAAATGAGATTACGTTAAAGTATGTATGTACGTGTATGTATGTATGTATGTATGTATGTATGTATGTATGTATGTATATATATATATATATATATATATATATATATATATATATATATATATATATATATATAACAAATGCCGTTCGAAAATAGCCATATTGGGTCAATGAATAAACACTCGTTGTCTTCCTTAAAATAACAGTGTTATTTAATACTCCAGCGCCTTTCAAGCTCTATAGCTCCTTATGAAGGGGGTTCTTCCTTTTCATTTAAAATTACAATTTCCAATCTAAGAAGCGGATCATCTACATTTAGGATGATATATATATTACATCAACGTACTACTGAATACGAAAAAACAACAACAATGAATATGCACTGAATTATGATTTGAGATGTGAAAAAAAAATTCTAGATAGTTTTAGCTAGGGTCCAATCAATGTTTTGAGAACTAATAATAAAAATTGTGATACATCTGAATGAGCATGAAATGCATTTTAAGAGCCAACTATTGGAACACAGATGCCAAGAGCTACGACAGGTGGAATTTGGCTTCATCCGCGTGCCAATATTCCATAACTTCATTTCATCATATTTCACTATGTGGGTTGCAGCAAATTTATGTCATCATAGTAAAACAATTAATTTAACACGAACTATAGATATCATACTTGAGAGATAAAATTAAGAACATTTTGTAAAGTAGAAAGAGGCATACCTCAAATCTTATCATAAACTTATATCACCCTAGCTAAGGTACTCGGCGATGCCCGGGAAATCATTGCTGACTAACTAATGACAGTATATTTATAGAAAAACTTCAATGTGTACAATTACACTTCCCTCCACGACGTAATGTTTTTCCGAAATAGCCATTCCTAAAGGGTAACTTTTGGGGA
Organism: Riptortus pedestris; assembly: GCA_019009955.1. NCBI lineage: Eukaryota > Metazoa > Arthropoda > Insecta > Hemiptera > Alydidae > Riptortus > Riptortus pedestris. The sequence continues at coordinate 50,817,901 of CM032228.1, forward strand.
CTAATAGAATAGAAATTTTAGTTTTGAAGAATAAATGAAAATGTGTTCCTAATCTATGTGTCTACACTTTTTGACTCACCGCTTTTGAATTATTCAAACCATAATCATGGGTAGCATTTATTACAACTAAATATCATCTATAATGTACATATTTCCTGTCAAAAACCAATCCGAGCACATGTAGTTTAAGCATAGTTTTGTACATAAGATTATATTCGTAAAAGTAAATCTCAGTGGAAATCACTTTCAGTAATGCCAGCACAGGAAATAAGTAAACTCAATTAACTGTTTTAGCCTCCCGTCAACATCTGCTCCTACATTAAAGTTATCAACATTCTTCTCCTAAAATTATTGATTCAAAATATTATTTTAATAATTTATCTACCTCATGGAATTAAATAATAGTGTCACCCTAAAAATAATTTCATTTATATTCAAAAAGCTAGGTGAGGGGTGCGACCCTCCCTGCAACCTAAGTAATACTTTAAACAATCATATCGAGTTTAAACGCATATAGTATTTTGTCATAATGACATTACCATGCGTTTAATTGTTATGACGGTACATATTTGTTTCAATAACATCAAGTATAAATTAGAAAAACTGCGGTATTCCAAATATTGGATTCAGCAAAGAGGACATCAAAAATAAGTAATACACAATTATTTACTTATTTATTTGTTTGTATATATGGAGCTTCGCAACTAGGAGGGAAAAAGATAAATGAACAAAAACGACCACTAAAAAGCCATACTAAAAAATATAATAAAAATAACAAATATCGATAATCCCTTAAATACATCTGGGTTTGATAAATAAAATGTCTATCGTCAAGCTAAAGACAAATTAAAATAAGATATTGTAGAGATCTCAAAAAATAAATTAATTAGAATAAGCATAATGTTGGGTTCGTTTCAATCAATATTAACTTTTGCACGAGCAACTTATTTGAATAAGGCAAAGCAGCTGATAAACTCATAAGCAGTAAAACAGAGCTAGTATCGTTATGTAAGTTGCTTTAAGCCCCTGCCAGGGAAGTATCATTTTCCTTACTCCGGCTTCTCACTCTAGCGGTGCTTCCTTGCTACTCACTCATTTTTTAACTCGGTCAAGTCCAGATAATATGTTTTTGAAGCAGATAGGTAGGACTAAGTGCTAGAAAAATATAGCGTTATATCCAGAATACACTTAACTTCGGATAGCTCATTATAATAAGAGTTGACAATGAATTCTCCAAATTAATTGTACTACGGAATATTTGAGAGCCATGTACTACGGAGTGGGATGAAAGCCATAAATCAGTCAATATAGTTTAATACCAACAAGGGAAATAGCTTTTTTGTACAAGGAGATTACAGGGTGTTGAACTTTAGGTATACTATGAAAAAGGATTGCCTACCTGCATATGGTTTTATTAACATCAACCGGTTTCGTTGATCAGTCGGCCAGCATCGTTAAGCTACTACCACACACAGTCTTGATACCTACCGGCCAAATAGGCTTACTCTATGAACCGCCTTACAACGGCTACAGTTAATGATGTAAATAACCATTTTCTGAATAATGACAAATATATTTCAAATAAACAGAGAACTGTCGTAACGCCAAAATTGGCGGATATAAATAAAACTATGCCATATAAATTATTTTTTCTGTAATCGTTGAATAATGGTAACATTACTAAACTGAAATGAGTGAAGAAAGTGAAACATTTTGCAATAGAGTGAAGAAAGTGAATTGCCTTCTTAATTAGTAATAAGTATAAATTAAAAAATAATTTGAAGTTGGAAATTAAATGCTTTTAAATGTTTCTTAACATTGTAAGAATTTATTTTAACAAAATAAATTGAATGTGAATGAATTATTAGTGGAAATAATCAATATATTTTAAAATTGAAATATAATAATAATTACCTTCTTTGTTTATAACCTGCACTTGTTTATAACTGCACTACTTCACAATCATCACTAGTTGTTTTATAACTATGCTTATAACCTTTCACAACCATGCTTATAACCTACCAACAACATACCATAATCTTCACAACATCCTAATTTTGTTCATATTCTGATTGTGATCATGTATTACACGATTACAGAAAAAATGTAATATTACACTCGTGACGAAAGTAGAATTTACAACTCTCGTGAAATTACCATACTCGCTTCGCTCGTGTGGGTAAACGTTTCACTCGAGTTGTAAAATGATCTACTTTCGTCACTTTTATAATAAATAACTATTATAACATTGAAGTCTTGGAAATGATTTCAAAGAGGTCATTACTAGTGCGCCAGTGGAGAGATCAGAAGACGACTTCAATAGCTGCATGTTCACTGTCATTGAATACTTAATTTACTCAACATTACATTAATAGAAAATACCTTCATTCAGAGAATTCGAGACAGGCTATTATAAGTATTCATGCGTGAACTCCAAATCTAAATTTATAAAATTGTAATAAATAGCTCATTAAAACAATCCTAAATACCAACCCCCTCCCCCTACATCTATCAATTTAAAACTAAGCGGATTTACCTCGTACTGCTGTCTCATTCCATCCTCTATTCCTCACACGATAAAACTCCTATATAAGCATTTAAGTACGACATCAACTATTAAGTGATAAAACAGTTCAATGAAAACATCACATGAGTAGAAGTGGGAGTTTAACGGAGGCTCAAAACCGAAACATACAGATAATACCATTAATACTCGATCACTAAAAAATGCTTACAATTGCTACCGTAGAAAATGATTAAATAAACAATTCTTTCTATACTTTAGGTACTATGAATACCAAAGAAGACGGTTTTATATTATACTCCTTCTCATCACTAAATTTCTACATCACCCCTTCTCATATCAGCATGAACCAGTTAAATACCAAGTTTGGTAAAAAAAAACAAATTTAATTGATAAGAAAAAAATGTATATAACAACAATTATAGGAATTTTCAGCCGCAATAAAATTGGTTCTATACAATTGTTTAATCTATCCTATATTAACGGAAATATATTGAATTTTCGAAATTCCCTTCAATCCCTCCGATTTTGCCTATGAACTAACTTGGTCTTTAGTTTTGCATACAAGTTTAAACCTCGACTTTGGTAACGATCAAACAAAAAATTCGAACACTAAAAAAAAAATGACCTCATTTGCGTCATCTGGGTAGATATTTGAAGAACATTCTTCGAAAATCGAGTCATGAGTACATCCTCAATAGCAGAAATCAATTGAGAAATCTGTGAAATTCAGAAATAATATTGATCCAGAAACTAATTTCTACACATCGTAGCTCTAAAAGGCATAAAGCATCCACCCTCTTGGGGAAACTAGCGGTTTCCGTAAATTAATACAATTAACATTGCTTCAATTATTAACTTACGATTTGAGCTTTGAGGTCTCACAGAAGGATATTTTGGAACGTTCGAGATCAAATACCTCGCGAAAGTAAACAACACTAACCGAGAAAATGCAGGTTAAATTCCTTGGAATTTTAATTATAATCGAAGAATGTCCTTGCCTTAACTAACTGGGTTTGAAATTAAGGAAATCGGACATAATAAAACTTTTTATAAGACTTGAAGTTGTCCGTTGTGTTTTTTTTCTTTTTTATCCGAATACCCAAAAACCGAGTTGCAAGTTCTAGAGGGTATTTCCACTGGTCCGAAGATAGCAAGAACTGGTGTGAGCATCAATGAGGAAAAGACCTACTTCTCATGGCGACATCGCTCGTGTAGAAAGTACGAGCAATCGGGGACTCGTAAAAAAGAGGTGGGGAAAAAACCAGGAGTAAGCCCAACACCCACGACAGGCCCAGTCTGAGAGGAGCTCTCTCCTCCATGCCCTCATGACAAAACCACTTAAATAGTCATTCACACACATTTATGTATCCTCAAGACCACTTTCTCCTTTAGCGTCGATTTTAAATTATGTGAGGGAAAAAAAATACTGATGGAAAAACTAAGCTGTCGTAAACTTGGCAATCAGACCCGGCTAGAGGAGAAAGTACCAATAACCGTAAACATGAAATTACCCACCTCATTGAAGAAAAAAATGAACTAATGACTTAGACTTAAGACTTGAAATAAAATTTAAAAAAAACTCGACGAATAAAAATAATGAGTCTTATAACTAGAGTGATATAAAACCCAGGAAAAAGTACTGAACAGAGAGGCATTTCTGACTATAATATATTTTGATAAAAAAAATAAATAAAATAAGAATATTTAATCATAGTCCCTATTTATTTATTTTTATATAACAGTATATTAGCAGTTCAGAGGAGTTCGCAACGAATAGAAAGACATTCTGAATAAAGATAAGAATATTTTGGACTTTTTTTAAAAAAAAAAAGACAATCAAAGGCCATAAAATAAACACATTTCCCTCGTGCTGGAATGACATTCAGGTCATATCATTTTGTACCTTAGAAAATATTTTTCGATATGACGTGTACAAAACGGATATTATACATTTTCTTACTTCTCCATACCACTATACTCAAGTTGTGATTCCAACTGTTAGCGAGCGACTAATTTTACAAGAAATGTTTAAATAGAAATAAAATTTGGTACAAATCAAACAAAAATTTACGCCATTAAAGCCTTATCAGACATAGACATATTATGAGTCAAATACACACAAACATTCTAATCATAATGTCCATGATTTCGTGAAAACAATTGTAATTAATAACTTAGTAACCAGTTAATATAAATTTGTATAATACATATGATAATCTACATTTTCCTTTTTTCGTAACGATAAACCCTTACTCATACTTCTCACACTTTTTCAATAACGAACTTGAGATTCAGTTTTACAATAAGCGACGTCATAGCTATAAAGCAGCATCAGCCAAACAGACAGGCAGACGGATTGACAGAAACACAGGCAGCCCACACATCCTGTCACGAGAGGTATCTCATTAGATGATTCCTCTAAAAGAGGATGACGTTCTAAAGATATATGTATTATCCTCTAACAATCATTTATACTCCTTTGATTCAAGCTGCTCTAAACAGAAACAAAAATTAATTTTAAAAGTGTGTCTTTTTAGTTACAAGTTGGACTAAAAAAAAAAACCAACATTGAAGTTCTAAATGAGATAAGTGAGAACAAAAGTCTTATCAAGGCAAAGGGAAAAAGAAGAATGGAACTTCTTGGGTATATCATAAGGAACAACGACAAATATATATAAAATATACATTATATATATTATATATATATTGTATATGTATATACAAATATATTTGAAGGTACGATTCTAGGGCACAGGGGAAGAGGAAGGCCTAGATAATCCTATTTTGAAGACATCAAGCATCTTATGGATTTCGGTGAGTATAGTAATGTGAAAAGATCAGATTACGATAGAATGCAGTGGTTGCAACTACAAGGCGTAGCCTTTAGAGCAGGATGGTGATCATTTGAGTCAAAGATTTTAAAACAAATATCAAAAAGATGGTTGGATGAAAATGGGTTGCATTAGTAAGTGTCAACAAATAATACAGGTGATAAAGAAACCAATAAGACAAGGAACTATACTAAAGCTGTTACTCTTCTTATACCCGTTACACAAAAAGGGGATAAACTGCAGTAAACCTAAGGAACCCCAGCTTCCTTTTCCATTTTAACTTCAAAAGCCATACACATAAACATTGAAGGAAGATATACAACAAGAAGTTGTAGAACGGAACAGACTCTCAAAAGAAACAATTATCCCAATGATGGAAGGCCGAGCTAAGGATAACAGGCACGTGCCTTGCATGGGTAAAGCCAAAAATAAGAAGAAGCCGTTCTGTCTCTTCTAAGGAGTGAATTACAATACGAGATAGTATCGTATTCTTGATCAGGCCGTTGGAATAACTAAAGACATTTTCTAAGTACATTGTGACGGGCTTGGGTTAGTCGTGTGTGATAAGGCATAGGTAGTGTTGCTCAAATATCAAACATTTTCAATACTTATATAACAAATTGATGAAAATTTGGAGTCGATTTTCTGTAAAATTAATATTAACTGTGTTAAGCGTGATTTAGTGTAAGAGTGATGAGGTGAGTTCATAGATTAAAATTGTTCCTTATATACTTCTTTTTCATTAATACACGCAATTTAACAAAAACAGGGCTCAAAACTAACACAATTTTTATAGATTTAAATTCATTATTACTGACTAACTAATTTCTAGAAAATTAAATGGGAATGTCACATAATTTAATTTGGCCGTGGAATGGGCGTGTAAGGTTAAATTTAGACCATCCACTTACCCTAGTGGTCTTTATGCGACCTCGTAGAAAGGTCACAAGGTTGGAAGAGGAAGGTCACTAGGCCAATAAGTTCAATAGAGGTGGCATACATAATTATAAGATAATAAAAATTAACGAGAGGGCTCATACATTAATACTGTTTTAAAACACTCTTTCATAATAAAAAAAAAAGTCCGTCACGCAGGGGCTGCGTAAACTAAGCAGATTTCCCACGAGAAGTTTTACAATAGAGAAATCTGCCTAATAACAACTGTAGTAGTAAGAAACCTCTAACCCTAAAACATTATTTAGGGCGTAATAACCCAGTAGTTTCTAGCCCCAAAAAACAGTTAACCTAACCTCTAAACCTATTCACGAGGGACGAATAGTTATAGAAACGGCCGCCAGAGCTCTCGGCGGAAAGTCCGAACATAGCCTACTGGTGACCACACGCAGAATACAAATGCAAATATCTCGGTTAATATTAAAGATACAGAATAAATGTATAGAACAATATTTATAGTAAATTTAATTTGCAATAAGATTGGTTCTATAAAATCTTTTGATCCGACGTATGGTAACGGAGATATTTCGAATTTTCGAAAATCCCCCCTCTAAACCCCCCCTCCCACTGGTCCGATTTCAGCCATTAACGAACTTGATCTTCCTTTTTACATAAAACGATTAAATTCCGAGTTTGGTAACGATCAAACAAAAATTGCGACCGCTAGAGCGTTAACAGACAAATATATATATCTATCTATCTATATGTATGTATATATATATATATATATATATATATATATATATATATATATATATATATATAATTTTGAACGGACCTCATTTTCGTCATCTCCTGGGAAGGATCGATGGACATTTGAAGAAATTTTTCGAAACTCGCGTCATGAGTACGACCTCAATAGCTGATTTCCCTTAAGACAAATCTGCTAAAATGATTCACAAAATTCCATGTTTCGCTACTAAGGCTAATTGGGCGGGTTATCTTCAGGTTACCACCCTTTCTAGCCAGAGGTAAAACTAAGGATATAATTCAATGAGCTCGTCACTAAATAAATTCCTATTGCCAAGGAGGGTATCGAACATCCTTCATAATAGAAGCATACTCTAATATATATTTGTTTTATTTGCAGTGAAGACGTTTTCGAGAATAGTTAGTAGTTAATTCTTTTTATGAAAAACAAAACCACAATCCAGATGATGCTTAGGAGCTAAGGAAATTTCACCTGAAGTCGAAATACAAAGTAATGTAGTTATCTCATGCCCTAATCCCTATTTCTCCTGTAATAAGAACTCTTATGCAATCCGGATTATAACTTTCAGCTGGGTAAAGGATGTTGGTACAGTAATAATAAGTGATATTTACGTGAATAGGTGTAGCGATTAAGACTAAGTTTGAAACCTCAAAAATACAAATAATTAAAATAATAATAACGGAGATATTTCCGAATTTCTATTTTACCCCGTTTCTAAACTCCCATTTTATATCCGATTCCATCATAATTTATCTACATGAAGCCATTATATATTGAGTACAGATCTACCTATCAACGATGATACAAAAAGCAATAAAATACAAATAACCCGTTCGAAAAGAGAGCTAAGGAAAATAGCATATATCAAAAATTATAGAATACTATATTTTGAACTAGATAAGTCTTACAATTTTTCCCATTTGACTCACAATAATGGAGATATTTCAATGTTTTATTGTACTTCTTAGAACGCTCACTTCCCTTGGTCCAATTCCACAGATCGACTTTAGTAAAGAAGAAAGCCAAAATTGCTGACTCTAAAGCATTAAAAGAGAAATATACATATATATAAAATAAATTGGCCTCATTTTCGTAATCTCCTAGATAGGCTTAATGTCCATTTGAAGGATTTATCACAAATTGTAACAACCCCAGTAGCTAAGTTCCTTTAATGGAAATCTGCTAAAAGCGGTATAAACACCTACATATAGATGAGTCATCATCATTTCCATTTTTGTGGGAAAACTGATGTACCACTTTGCTATTCAAACTTCGGAAATTCTTGATTCAAATCATGCAGGTTACAGGTACAGTGGTCGAATTAAGACTGGAGCAAGCTATTCCCACATTATAACTGTAGGGGGCGTCTGGATGAGGAGGTCTGAGGAGAAAGTGACAACAGCTGGCCGGCAGAAGAGCTGTATGTGCTCGGCTTCCCCCGGTACACCCACTCGCTACATCCGCTTACTAGACACAACAAAAAGCTGAAATATTATCCTGAAATAATGGCACGTCTTAGGGGAAACCATAATTCAACAAGGCAACCCTTATCAGAGAATCAAAACAATATTTCCCATTTTGGAATATCTGTTATCAGCATAAATATCACATATATAGTGCTTCTACGAAGGAGATAAGGAACACTGCCTGGGACAACGAGCGATAGTTTAGACTACAGCTTCGATAAGATCGACTACCGATAAATCAACCGAATGCAAACTATCGATTTAAAATAGGAGGGTTCAATTCAAAAGAACTTTTAAATTGGTTGTTACCAAGAGTTTTAATTTTATTTTTCCATTTAAATCTCATAAAATAAATAAATGAAAGACAAATGTATAAGAAATGTGTAGTTATTATTTGTTAAAGTCCAGTTCATGCTATGGCTAGTAAGGAACGGGCTATGTACAAGTTCCCAGCCTTTTCAAACTAGTATGGGTCTAAAAATTTATCTTAAGGAGAGTTCGGCACTAAACACTTACTATTTTAGATTAACCACCCTTACCAAGATCAACGCCTTACCAAGAAGCTATGGTAAAAAAAAAGGAACCTATTACCAGCAATTTTTTTTTAAATAAAAGTTAGGATTCCCACCTGGGTAATAGGAGATGACGAACTCACTAAATAGAATCCATAGTCCCATGACGGCAAGAAAAAAGTGGTAACCTGCGATAACCCGTCCCAATTAGATATAGTTACATAAAGTGAAGGTTCCATTCTTTGGAGAAAGAAAGTGTTATAGGTACAAATCATTGGGAAAAAAAAAATAAGAATCAAATATCCTAATGTAACACTATTTCTAACACACATTTCTATACACAATTGAATTTAAAAAAGAAAACATAGGATTTTTTTAAACTATTTTCTGGTTCACGGTATAAGCCTGAAGTTTAAATTTAAACTGGGTGTAGCGAAAAACATTCGTGCGTTAATATAAAATTTGACAGAAAAAGGTCATTCATCGAGAGCAATTTTCTAAAAACAGAGAATGGGAAAATTTAGGAAATAAACTAAATTCAGTCTGCCCAAGAAATATGTAAAGACTTAACAGAGGATACGTTTAAAAATAATAAGGGAATACCGATGACTAGTGCTACGAAATCAACAGATATGCTTTCATAACATAACCAAGGACAACAAGTTACCTCATGGCGGAATACCATTGTTGTTGTGACTTCAGTAGGGAAAACTTAAATGAATTTAGAGATTATTTTTCAAATCAGAAATAAAAAACTTTATACAGAGGTAGCAATTGTACGGAGGAGCACTGAGAGAGCTAACGCTTCTTATTCCTTTCAATTTAAGAAGTGAATTTTAGAATTAAAAGTACTTACGTTTTGACAAAATAAAGCATAATAAACTTACAAATAATATATATATATATATATATATATATATATATATATATATATATATATATAGTTTCTCCATTAAAGGTATTGTTCAGTGAAAAAGTAATTTATGGCTTTAATTATTTTATTGAATTCTTAAGACTGATAAGATAGCAGTCAAAGAACAATACATAAAGAAAGAATTTTTTCATTACATATGTTTCCATAATTATTTAATTTTTTCGATTAATTTTTTAGATTGTTTTATAGAATATCACCCCGTAAGAAGTAAATTAAATTGTGTACGTAATGAAGTGACAGTGGCCGCAGTCATGTAATGTGTAAAAAGCATACTCCCCTTCCCCACTCCCTGTTCTGAAGGTGTTCGGTTGACATGAACTAAATTTTGTAAAGATTTACAATTGCTTTCAACTTTAAACTTCTATCCATTGCGGTGCCCACTCAGCATTGTAGAGCAATAGATCAGCAAAATGAATAAAATAGTAATATTTATCCCTAATTCCACACAAATTCGGAATGCGCCAAGCTGGCCGCTGCACTTCCCACTAAAGTTTTATTTGGTCTTGGCCCTTCATAGGCTGACGAACCAAATGTTTTCAGTGTTCAAAGTGTTTAAAAAGTAATTTTTATCCGATTAATCTGTATGCAGATCAGGAGGTTCTGTTCCCTTTTCAGGTGTAGTGACAAAATCGTACCATACCTATATTCCACAATGTTATTTCAATAATAAACATGATTGTTAATTACGAATTTAATATTTAAAAATAAAATAAAATGAAAACATATTAGATTAGAAAGCTTTGATATATAAAGGTCCACATTATACTAAACATAATGATGGCAGGTTTTCTACCCTCTAATAAGTGAGGATTTTAGAATTTCATTTACTTAGTTCGTCTCATGACTAACTTGAGCCATAACATATTTTAGCAGATTTCTCTTAAGGGAAATGAGTTATTGAGTTTTTGTATTCATCAAGTGATTTACGACCAATTTCTTCAAATGCCCATCGCGCCTACCTGAGTAAATGAGGTCCGTTCAAAATTATATATATTTGTCTGTAACCACCATAGCGGTCGCAATGTTTGTCTTATCAATAGCAAACCTGATATATAATCGTTTCATGTAAAAAAAAGATAGCTAACGGCTTAAATCGGACAAGGGGGAGGGGGAGAATTTTCAAAATTCGAAATATCACCGTTATTATCACCGGGTCGGATCGAAAAATTGTATAGAATCTTTCTTATTGGAAATTTAATGTTCTATAAATGTTGTTATATACATTTATTCTCTAACTTCAATAATAACTGAGATATTTGGATTTTTTAGTTATAGCCTTCAATAACGCCCCCCCCCCTCCTACTCATGTCAAATAAACAATACTCTCTTTTATAAAGAAACACTTTAATTAAACTTAAATACCAAATATTTTTCTCATTGAACTTTTACTTCTTGATATAAATCTAAATCCTGCCGTTCGTGTGAAATCTACTTAGTTAACGCTTAATTAATTATATAATATAATAATAAAGTTCATTTACATTATATACGGTCTAAAATATTTTTATTTAAATTCAATATATCTAAATTGAATTTTTGAGAGATATTAAGTCATTAGACACACAGGAAAAAAAAATGATTAACAAATAGAATTTTATCATCTTACTGAATGTCTTGAAATAGTTTTATGTTTACCAAATATTTTTAATTAAATAAGAATATTAAACAATGTGTTTAGTCCTATCAAACATTTTATTTCTTCCAGAAACAAGAACAAGCAATATAAAAAACATTAAATCTAATATGCTACTAGACATTATTCATACTACAAATATTTATGAAGGCTTTTGAAGGTTAATTTCATAATTGCAAGCACTACTCACCAATATTTATTTCATCATGTTTATTTTATAAGCATTGGAATAAATATATTTATAAACGAATGCATATGTATATGTACACATTCAATATTTAGTAAAGTTCAAACTATAAAGAGCTTAAATAAAACTTGTGAAAGATAGAATATTCAGCATGAAGTTAGCATTAAAAGAATTGCTTGTTTCAGGACGCACAAAAAAAATTAAACCATAAAACATGACTGAGCGCATCGGAAGAAGCTAGTTAAAAAGTAGAAGCAGTCCAGAATGGTGTCAAGAAGGAAAGAGGCCAGAATGAAAGTGAGTAGAATGAGTGGAATTATAAGGGGAAGAGCTAGCGGAAGGCGGAAAACTAGTTGGAGACAATGAGTGACAAGAAACAAAGAAGCGGTTTCCCTGATGCCCGCAACCAGTTGTCCTACAAAAAGACCTATGCCACTGCCTACTGACAATATGTCAAACTCAATGATAACAAATCATTACACATAACAGGGTTTTTTTCCCCGTAAGACAGAGAACTACTCAGGGTATTAAAAGTGACTTTTGTCAGCGGTCGAAATTAGCTTCAAACATGACCCCATGATATTCAATAGGTGGTTCAAATTTCCATGCACAAGAAGACCCCACTAAATATATAAAACTGTGTTTTTATGTTTTGTTTCCCAAGATTTAATAACTCCGGAAATTACGTTACATTAAAAAAAAAAAGCAATGGAAAGAAAGTTAATAAATTTTAATTGTTCGTCTGTGACAAATGATCAGCATCCACTCTATAAAAAAAAGTATGTCACGCAAGAGCTGAGTTAACTAAGCAAATTTCCACCCTATAAAAAGAATTATTCGATCCGACGTTTAATAAAGGGGATGTTTTGAATTTTCGAAATTCTCCCCCTCAAAACTCTCCCCTCCCATTGGTCCGATTTCAGCTGCTAACGAACTTAATCTTAACTTAATCTGCCAAAATTAAAACATTAAATTAAGACACAATCAATCGCCTGCCAAAACTGCCGCTTCTTGACTGATGCAAACAGGTGATTAACAAAATAAGGGATGGGTTTAATTTAATCAGCTGATGAAATCGATCAGAAAACATATAGTCAGGGAATTAGTGAAAAAGTCCGTCACACAGGGGCTGCTTTAACCAATCAGATTTCCTAACCACCTCACGTGCGTCACGTATTTGCATTTATCTCAAAACGTAAAAGAGATGATGACAACAATATTTGGTATTTACACTTCAAATAAAGTGCTTCATAATATAACAGCTTGCTGTTAATATGGCAAGAGTAGGAGAGGGCTTTACTGAAGGCCAAGCACTAAAAACTGGAAATATCTCGGTTAATAATCAAGATAGTGAAAAACCGTACATTACAACATTTATAAGACATTAAATTTGCAATAAGAATGGTTCTATAAAATATTTCGATCCGACGCATAATTACGGAGATATTAAGAATTTTCAAAATTCACTCCTCTAAACCTTCCTCCCACTCCTCCTGGTCCTTTTTCAGCCGATAAAGAAACTTGAGCTTTGATTTCATATAAAATATTTAAATATTAAGTTTGGTAACGATTAAACAAAAATTGTAACCGCAAGACCGTTAACAAACAAACATATATATAGTTTCGAAAGGACATCATATTCGTCATCTCCTGCGTAGGATCGATGGACATTTAAACACGTTTTTTTAAGCATGTGAGAAATCTGGTTAGTTGACGCAGTCCCTGTCTGATGCAAATATTTAAACGGCAGGAAATATGTAATTTTCAAAGGGTATCGAAGAGCGTATAAGGTTGCCTGGGCGAAAGATATCGGAGAGTGCAGAGGCAACGTTGACAGAAGACGAGGGAGGGCGCTGCTCTCGTTAGCAGCCAGTAATGACAGACTTCTCAGCCCACTTCCGCTTCTCTCCCAGCTCGCCCTACTTCTCACCGCAAACTCTCCCGCTCCAACAACCATACTTCACAACATTAACTACACCACATACACATTCTACAATAAAGAAAACAAACAGCAAAAGATCACTCTTTAATAGACATTTTTTAATATAAAAATATAGATGTCATTATGAGAAAACCATGAAAATGAATATATTTATGTCTCAGTCGTCAATGAAGTTAAGTAATTGCTCGTACTCGAGGTTTTTTGGTCCTCCATTTTAGGTGAATAAAACAACAAGTCCTTGCTCAGTAATTGTTTGGTTTCCAAACTTTATGGAACTGACGCTCCATAAACTGGTACTGTGGTATGACACATGACTGATCTCATCTCACAATATATTCCCTATTTCTAAATAAAAATTGATGAGTAGAAGCGGAGAAAACAGGACTGTTTTACTGACTAGTGAAAACAAGGAAGTACGAATAACTCATTTAGCATTTAAGTTACAAAAAAGTCCGTAACGCAGGGGCTGCGTAAACTAAGCAGATTTCCCATGTGAAGTTTTACAATAGAGAAATCTGCATACTAGTAACACAATACCACCGTGTTTAAATACAAACGATAATGAGAAATCTTTCAGTTAATTAAAATAAATTCCCAACTGAAACGGCTTCTGAATTGTAAGAATAATTTATATTTTAATAACTCAAATTTTAGTAGTCCAAGAACTAAAGAAGGGGGGGGGGCGGATGAACAGAACGTATTTGCATAAATCTCACAAAGTAACAAAGGTAGGGTAAGGTTAGAAACGACAGGTAAGGTTAGAAGAAGCCTCCCAACTGTGCCGACGAAAGTGCCCGACCTAATCCGAACTATACCCGACCACAGACTTCATAAAAATGCAAATATCTCGGTTAATATTCAAAATAGAGAATAAATGTATATAACAATATTTATAGTACATTTAATGTGCAATAAGATTGGTTCTATACAATTTTTCGATCCGACGTATAGTAACGGAGATATTTCGAATTTTCGAAAATCCCTCCTCTAAACCCCCCCCCTCTCACTGGTCCGATTTCAGCCGTTAACGAACTTGATCTTGAATATATATATATATATATATATAATTTTGAACGGACCTCATTTTCGTCATCTGGGTAGGATCGATGGACATTTGAAGAAAGTTTTCGAAAATCACGTCATGAGTACGACCTCAATAGCCCTGAAGGGAAATCTGCTAAAAAATATGTACCTACAACAATAGTTTAACAAGATTGGTTCTATAACATTTTCCGATCCGACTCAAAATAAAGGGGATATTTTGAGTTTTCGAATTCCTCTCTAAACCCCCCCCCCCTCCCTCTGATTCGATTATAATAAAAAAATAACTACGTCATACAGGAGCTGCGTTAACTAAGCAGATTTCCTACGTGCATCAGGTATTTGCATTTATCTCAAAACGTAAAAGTTTAATGAGAACAATATTTGGTATTTCTTCTTCATCTCACGTATGATAGCATTTGTTACTCTATGTTAGGTCAATTGAAAAACAAATGATTGCTCTTCATAGTAAGTATTCGATTTTCCCAACTTTACGCTACTACTAAATCTGTTTTTAAAAAAATGAACAAACCGGAGTTACTTCACCACTTTTAAGTAATATCTTGAAGTGTTTCTAGAGGAACATCAATTTTCTCAGTTTATGTGTAAATCTGTACAGATACATGCAATGTGTTGCTGTATTTCGAAAGAGTGTAGACTGACCATGAGTGTTCGATTTATGAATTTGTATCAGTGATTGAGGCGTGAGTGGATGGTGTTTTGTCACCAAGAAAATAGATTAAGGTTTTTTTTAGATTAAAAGATCCCAGATATGAATGGAGAATATAAAGTTAGATATACAACGGACATCTGCTTGCAAAACCACAAACTTCGTAATGAATAATACCACTCAGAAA
The DNA here is from genome assembly GCA_019009955.1 of Riptortus pedestris. Lineage (NCBI taxonomy): Eukaryota > Metazoa > Arthropoda > Insecta > Hemiptera > Alydidae > Riptortus > Riptortus pedestris. The sequence continues at coordinate 50,833,497 of CM032228.1, forward strand.
TCGTAGTCATTTAGGTGGCAAAAACAGTTTTGTCTACCCACCGCTGTTGGAATCCTTGATAAATCAATTATAATCTATTATAATTATAATCTCGCACAAATAGTGTGAACTGTCAAAACTCCCGTCAAATTATTCATCTATCATGACCAGAAAACATTTATTAAAATCATTAACTGACCTAACAAGGTACGACAAATATCGGGTAGGATGGGAAACACTACTTAACTGTAGTCAAATGACAAAATTGGTACTTAAAAAATTACTGAATAGTAGTCAAACTGCTGAAGGGAGGGTGCGTGGACATTAGGCTGAGATTTTCGAGGCCACACTTCCCAACTCAGTTTTAATCCAAGCATTTGTTTACAAATAGATTACGTCTACTTAGATCACTTTAAAAAACGAGTGATATCTACACCAGTAATTGAAAAAAATCATAAATCAGACTTGAGTGAATCATAGAGATTACCTCACTTTATTCACATCACCCATAGTACACATATACAGACTTAAAATCTCATTAAGAGGGGGTATTCAGCAGCCTAAACTAAGTAGGAGTCCCAAGCTGATTCTGTTCTGAATTTCCCTTAGTAATTGTAAGCAATACGTGAAAATCAATTTAAACCTATGAGATACTAAGTAATATAACAACATAAAGTGTATGAGTAGGAATAAAAAATACCTACAACTCTACTAAGTAGCAGATATATATATATATATATATATATATATATATATATATATATATATATGCACACACACACACACACACACACATAAAACGACAACTGTATAAACTAACTTTATCAGCAAGATTATTTATATAACAATATCCTGAACGTTGGCTCGTGTTGCACATATATAATATATTGTGTGTATGTATGTATATATATATATATATATATATATATATATATATATAAAATTGTGTTGATGTTTTCGACCAGGTTATATTTATATATGGTGTTGTTTTTCTTTTTGGAGTTTTGGTCAATGTTAGTGAAAAAATCTTAGTTTATGCCGATATTTCGAGAATCTTTATTTTCTCTTCTTCAGGGCCAAGACTAAAGATACTTAAAAACTATTACACATAACTATTTCACTTAGAACTAGGGTTATAGTAATCTCCAACATTGACCAAAACTCCAAAAAGAATAACCATATATATATGAACAGACCACCTGATTGTCGTCTGCTAAGTTTTTTAAATGTCGGTGACCATTTAATGCATTTTTTTAATGATTCCATCAAGAGAAGAACCTCAATTGCGGATATGCCTTAAAGGAAATCTGCTAATGGAAACAATGGAAACCAAAACTGATCTGAAGAGAAAGATTGTTGATTTATAAATGCGGAAATGGGAGTGGACTATAAAATAAAAAATAAAGAAGGAAATATTTTCTAAAACCATTTATTGAGTGAAGTTACTCACGATTGGAGTACTTTCTCCAGAAGAGCCTAACGGAGGGCATTTTTTACCCAAAAATAGATATCTCCAGGTTGAATAGATCCTCATTCACGTCCCGCCATTACACACATCATCTATCTCCCCTACCTATACAATCCCACTATTTTTTTTTTCCTCTCAAGGAAAAACTTTTCCTCCACATTCAAAATACCGAAACGAGAAATGATCTAGGAATCAAGCTTACAAAAACCATTTATTGGTTCCGAAAATAACTTTTCAAAAGGCATATATCATTTCAGAAGTATATAAATAAGTGATGGAAACCTGAATCTCTCTTAAGAAATGAGATGTCTGGAAGCATTCGTTCATTAAATATAATTTTCATTAAGATCGAGTAGGAAACTTCAAAATAAATAACAGTTACGAACATACTTCCCTGCAAAGCTATTCCCGTAATAATTCAATAGAACATTAAAAGAGAAAATTGCTAGCTCCCATTCATAAGATAAACATAGCGTGGGTCATTTATATTCACTGAATAAAGAAATCAGGGCATAGGGAATGCATACTTGATATGCATCCAAAGTTACGACACCGTTAAATAAATGTGATTATGACACTCGTGCAATAAGGCTAACTGCCAAAATCCAGCATTCATTTTCTTCAAGCTAAAAGTAGTCTTCAAAATGCTGTCATTATTTATATGACGAGGAAACGTTACACATACTACTGCAACTCCGCTTTGGCAAAAAGCCGCTGGCTGATAAGAATAAAACTATGGCGATAGCAGGATAAGCCTTAACCCAAACCCAAAATCTATAATATGTTTTCCCCTTGAAAATATATTTGTAAAGAGAAAGGGTGTAGACACATAGATTATAATGCATATTTCTCTTTATCATGTGAAAAATAATGCTTGAGCAACTAACATAATCGGATCGTAGACAGGACTTTTTGAAAGAGAAAGGAAGTAATGAAAATAAAGCTTCAATTGAGAAACATTCCGGAGGTAGGGGGGAGATAGGCCCAGTTGCTATAACGAATCGAAACGAGAGAGCAATAAATAAGAACAACAGTATGCGTGGATATACATATAAACTCTGCAGATGTATGTGAACACACCAAGGCCTTCTGACAATGCTCCAAACGAAGAAAAGTCCGTCGCGCAGGGGCTGCGTAAACTAAGCAGAATACCCACGGGAAGGTATACAATCGATAAATCTACATAATGGTAACACCACCGTGAATATTAAGTGAATAAATACAAACGGTAATAAGAAATCTTTCAACCAAATTACAAGTTAATAATCTCTACAACGGAAAGCGACTGAATTGTAAACAAACAAGCCAGCCAGCCAACCTCATAGCGCTAAATAGATAGATAAACGGGAAAGAAAAACTATTAATGAAATATATCTGAATATTAGATATTAATTTTAGTGGAAAAAAAAATTACTAAAACTAGTGCTGTAATTTGTAATGAATCAGAATCATTTTTATCTCAATCAGTCAAATTTCAGTAATCCAAGAACAAAAGAAGGGCGGTGGGGGTCAACAGAACGTACTTGTTTGTATTTCGTATAATAAAGGTTTGTTGAAAACAATATTTTGTATTCAACCTTGTAATGAAGTAGTTCTTGATAGGACATCTTATTATTAATATGACACTAGTAGGCGTGGGGGTACTGAAAGCGGAAACTATAAAATCCAAATATCTCGGTTAATACTCATTATACGGAAAATATGTATAGATCAATATTTATAGAAAATGTAATTTACAATAAGATTGTGTCTATACAATTTTTCGATCCGAAGTATAGTAGCGGAGATATTTCGATTTTCCTTCCATCTAAACCACCCCCTCCCACAGGTCCGATTTTAGCCGTTAACGAACTTAATTTTTTTTTTTACATAAAACGACTAAATATCGAGTTTGGTAACGATTAAACAAAAATTGCGACCGCTAAAGCAGACAAATATATTAATAGTTTTGAACTGACCTCATTTTCGTCATATCCTATAGACAGAAAAAACTCGAAAATCGCGTCATGACTATGACCTCAATAGCTGATTTCCCATAAGGCGATGTAGTATCGGAATTGTATAAATAATTAAAACTAACCTTTTGAAACTTAAAAAGACAGAGTACATATCCATTTCTTGGCTCAAAACTGACATTCTGTGAATTAATGGTTTGGTCATGAACATTATGATTAATGTTTTGGACATAAACATTATTAAAGACAAACATCCAACAAAACTTTAAATCTATTCTAAGACTACATTAAAGAAATCCTTGTAAAGTAGTTCTAGTCACCTAAATTGTTGCAACAAAAAGGAAATACAAAGACATAGTGAGTACTTCAACAAGTCCTCTGGTTTTTCTTAAGGGGGAAAAATGCCGCACAGACCAAAAATTTAATTTGCAAATGTCAGGTAGGTTCCTTTTTCTGAGATCATCTCTAAGCTTGCCAAAGAAGGGGAAATAAAGGGGTGGAGTCCTTTGTAATATCTTTCGATTCAAAAAAGAACTATCTATCTATCTTGGCTACCTAGCGTCTTGAAATAGAATGCCTTGTTGGAAAACCAATACTCCAAGGATTTGATTGCAGCACTGCTATGAATATTGAAATATAATATTGTGTTTCAATGAGATGAACTGACTTAGTATACAAGGATTGGAAACAATTTAAGTTAGCTAATGGTATGATAACAACTTGACTTATCAAAATGAGATTTCTAGACGAAGCGAATAATAAAGGCTTCCATTAGCTAGATTTCCGTGCCAGTCGGAACCTGGAACAACCAGCCCTTAAATCGATTTCCTGCCTGCTAACTTACACTAAACACGGAATTCACCGGAAAACTCACGTTCCTAAGGGCCTTCAAACAATGGATGAACTAGGACACGGAATAAGATTTCTAATAAAAGAAAGGGCAAACTAAACTCAACAAAACTTAAACCAATTGAAGAATGAACTAGTTACTATATTTAAGTAAACTAATATAACATGACTAATTACTTACAATATAAGCATAACTCCACTTTAAAAGAGCAAGAAAGAATTGTTTGTGTTATTTCAATAACCCAGAACGTTCTTCTCGAGAAAGGCCGATGATCACAATTTTCCCCAGAATTCGAATACCAAATCACACAGTATAAGTCCTTGGAGAGAGAAAAAAAACGCCCAAATCTTAACAAGTTTTTTATTTCAGCGCTAAGCGCTTTCGAAGACCATTGTCTCCATCTTCAGAGAACAATATTTGGTAGTTAGGCTTCAAATAATATGCTTCATAATATAACAGCTTATTGTTAATATGTCATGAGTAGGAGTAGTGGTTTACTGGAGGCCGAAAATTAAAAAATACAAATATCTCGGTTAATAATCAAGATAGTGAATAAACATACATAACAACATTTATAGAACATAACATTTGCAATAAGATTGGTTATATATTATTTTTTTATTTATATTATTTTTTTTCAAAATAATAAAAAAAGGAAAAGGGGTTGAAAAAGAAAGAAAATAATGAAGCTAAAAAAAAAAAGGAAGAAAAAACGGCCTAGTGTGCATGTGTCTGCGATTTCCCATGGGCGGAGAACTCAAATACAGGTCTACATGCGTTGATGACCTTAATGTGTTTTTTTTTCTGAAAACCCAAACAAACAGAATTTTTCGGTCGGACGGATAATAAAGGAGATATTAAGAATTTTCAAAATTCCTCCTCTAAACCTCCCCCCCCCTAGTCAGATTTCTGTCATTAAAGAACTCGATCTTTCGTTATACATAAAACTTTAACGATCAAACTAAACTTGAAACAGCTAGAGCTTGAACAAATAAAATATATATTTTTGAACCAACCACATTTTCGTCGTTACCTGGACATTTTCGTCAATGGACGTTTGAGGAAATTTTTCGAAAATCGTGCCATGAGTTCGACCTCAATAGCTGATTTCCAATTTTCAAGGCCAAAAATTCAGTCCACAATTTATTGTCTGACAGTTTTATGTAGAACGCAACGGAAACCAAACACATCTCCTTGAGACCCCATCTTCTCTTCTTCCTAGTCTATACATAACCCAAAAACTACAACTATATATATTTGAATGCATTACACACTTTTTTCACCTACGTACTAGGTGGAATTTCGAAGAGAGTTTGGGAGGACAGCCTCATTTGCTGAAAATAGCTAAAAATAAAATAATAATTTGACAGACAAAAATAAATGAAAAAAAATATAGAAAGAATACTAGATAAAAACTACTATGATTTCAGACGGAACAAGAGGCTTAAAAAACTAAAAATTGATAGAAAGGAGAACAGAAATAACAAATAGAAGTGGTTATAACAATGCGGAGGATAAGGGGGAGGGAAAGGCGCACACAAAGAAAAAGGGGAGAGAGAAAAGAAGGAAAATAATAGAATAAAGAAAGGGCTTACCACCTGCAGGCTCGCCTTAACCCCCCTCAGCCCTTGACCCCTGATATTTTATTTCTCCGACGTTTCGAGCCACGGATTAAGTTGCTTTCAGTTATGAAACTCAGCCCGCTCCGACCTTAGCGCACACACATGATACGTGGCATTACACACCAGAATTACTCATTGTACAATTGTAAGCTCGTGTAAAAGTCAAGGGAACACATTATAACAAGTCGCAATAGGCGGTTCATGAAATGTATATATAAAACCTTCGAGGTGAAATAGATCCAGTCAGAACGCAAGATAAAAGCCATCAAAAGTCCGTCACGGAGCAGATATTTTCATTGCATACGTATACTTCATTTGACACTTAGTTAGCTAATTGGTCTAATAGTTAAAATATTGCCTGTAATAGAGGCTTGAGATGCCAATAACTCGTTTAAATTTCAAGTTAGTGAAGAATTACAAAAGTTATAACTTGCCGTATACGTTTAATTATATAAACATTATCTCTTAAAAGGGTGGGAACAGTCCTTAGGAATCTCAAAATAATAAATGTGAAGAGAACACTAGTTCATTAGGCGAGAGAGATATAACTCAAAACTATCCTACTAATATTTATTGTGACCCTAAAAGAGGCTTCCTGTTCCGATAAGGCTCGTAAGAAGATAAGATAATTAAGAGGGGAAACGCAACGCAATAGACCACTATTTGTTTTATATGCTCTTAGATACTTGACATATCATATATTATATATCATGGAGAAGAACAGCTTACAGTGACTCAAATATATTACGTCATTCGAATGAAAAAAAAAATATATATATATATATATAATAAAACAAAACCTTTTGTGTGTGTGTATATATATAGATAGATAGATAGAGAGAGAATACTTAGGAGGCTGGAAGTCAATGAATAAAAAAAAAAACAAGATCTACTATGGCGGCCTTTATTTCACTATGCTCTTATTTAATATTTTTCAATTTAAAAGATGTAGAATAATATATTTTTATTATTATTTGACAAACCCCATAACTATACATCAACTTCAATCTGATTTGTATTTAAAGTTATTAATTAAAACGTTCCGTAAAATTTATTTCATCTATCAAGGCCTACAATTTACATGAAGAAATGCTATTTTAGAAAAGAATAATTAACCAAAAATGTTAACTTAGCGATAAGAACATTTAGCATAAACAATCACTGAAATGGCCAATATTTTAAACATTACTTCCAACTTTTACAAACTGCTTATAGAAAGATAAATAAATACAAAACCAATCTGAAAGGACGTAAGGTACTTAAGAAATAATGAAAAATTATATTGAGAATAATTATTATAGCAACTAGCTTTAAAACCAAAATCAAATTTAATTTTGTGACTGCAACTCTTATATATCTAGATGGTACACAAAGCTGATGTGATTCAGATGATTAGAATCAATAGGATTAGCAACATTAATTTCAACGTAAGCAACACTAAAATAAAGTACAGTATAATAATATATTTTCAACCGTAATATCTGAACTAGAATGTTTCCAGTTCACACATATGTGAATGTAAAACAAAAGCTATTAAGTGTCTTTACAAAGACTCAGAACGCCTAAGAAATGGCATTTAGAGAAAAGTGATATTATTATTATTATTATTTATTAAAGTCCACTTTTTGCTACTATGCCTTATTGGGACTGGTTATCTACAGGTTACTACCCTTTTCTAGCCAGGATGTGTCTAAGGATTTTATTCAATGAGTCATCGCTAAATAAATACCAATTGCCCAGGCAGGAATCGAACTCGACACTCTAAATTTATCATGTGAGATTAAAGTCAACTCTTTAACTCAAACGGCTAACCTGCCCACCCCCCTCTAAAAAAGGGATAAAAACTCAGTTATAATGTATTGTGTTTTATTTATTGAACCTCAGCACTCCAACTAATGAGAAATTGGAATTCGAGGTCTCTAGGAAACTAATATATCTCAAAATGAGCCACTATATTAATATTTAAACTATTTTTGAATAAAATGCATCAGGAATAACCAATATTACAGCCGTAAATCCAAGTTAATCACGCAACGAAGTATTCATTAAATTTATAACTATTTTTGATCCAGGAAGAAAAAAGAACAAACAATGGTCATTACATAATCAGTGAGCTGGGAAGGCGAGAGAAATTCGCCGAGTTGTAATAGCAAAACTAGGACAATGCCAAAAGATAGCCAGGGAACGGAGAGGAGGTAATGGAATGGTTGGTTAATGAGCAGGGAAGTCGAGCTGGCACAGCTGACTGTCACAACCTGTTAAATTTGATAATGGCGGCTGTGAAACGTTTTAATTACACAGCTCACGATGGGGGAGCGTATTGGCACAACGCACGGCTACTATTGCACCACGTCCGTCTTACAGCTCGCCAATGGACGCTCGTTTACGTCATTAGTTATGGGAAATCAAAAACAACCACATGCGATTCATGCATAAACATTGGTCCCCCCATAACTCAATAATTAGTTCTATTTATAAATAATATAAACAAGAAAAGTCAGGTGGCTGAAATAAAATGAGTATATTGAGACACACTATCAAAGATGTATTTCAAATTTGAGAAACGCCAATTAAAGAATTCCATCAAATTTGAGTACTTCAATATGGACCACTGCTACAATCTTAAACTATCTAAGATAAACATTAGACATTAAAAGCCTAATCAGCCAAATTTTAATGTCTGGAATATTGATCAAATTTTGGAATGATTTCTCTTATGGGGAACTTACTTGAAACAATCCCTGGGAAGGTAATGTATGTAATAACTGTTGGTTAACCTTTATGCAAGAAGAACCTCAAAATTAGAAAATGCACAATTTTTATTTATGACAATAAATTCCCTTTACTTATTATCGATATACACCTAAATCAGGAGAATGTGATTAAAACTAAGCATATTATCCTGATTTAGGACCTAATAAGAATATGTTGTTTACTAAAATTATTCATGCTAATACTTGAGATTATATGAAGAGATCAAATAAAAATTGGGATGCTATAATTGAAGCTGCTTTTTTAATTGTCTAGAAATTATAATCACAAAAGTGAATGATAGTATACCCGATAATAGACGTAGCTATGTAGGCTTTCGAAAACAAAATAAATATTTTTACAAGAATATAAATATTTGCATTAAAAAATAATAATAATAAAAAGAATTTGTCGCTCACATTAGATAAATCGAACTTAAATAGAAAATATCACTGTGACAAGTTCGGAGGGATCCACGTGGCTTTGTAAAATCATCTAAATGTTTTTTTTTATTTATCTAGCAGCATTTGACCTGTCAGCCTTAACGTTTCTCTATTTTTTACATTGGCAACTGGTTTCCATCTGCTCAACACCCCCATGTGATGTGTCTTGGATTAACCCTCCAGTGAATAAGCTCGCCCAAAAATCAAATGGTATGCTTTAGGTCTCGACAAGAACTGACGTTTGCGCAGCATTGGACTTGGCCAATATAATATCCACGACCTCCATAAAACAAGGCGTCATCGGTCGGTATCACCCGCATCGAGTCACAAGAATTACTAGAACTCAGCGTGATCTCATACAGACCATATTTTACCACGATACTACTTCCTAGACGAATGTTTGACAATACTCAAGATAAATTCTTGAATATTATCCATTGGGTTTAAGAAACCTCTTATATTACCGATTGCAAACGAAATGAACATATTGCACATTGCACATTTGTCAGTGAAATATTTTAGACGCTTGAACAACAGAAGCAGAATACCAATGTATATGATCCAAAGCTTCCACCTCTACGATTTATTTACGCTCCTATACTCAAGACTAACCCTTTCATACTATTCTGGTGACTATTCATATACAGCTGAACGTGGCAAAATGAATACCAATTCTTATGTGGCAACTAGTACATCATGCCACAATTCAGGTGTCTTAGAAATAGTAAGAGTTATGTAAAAATCCTCCAAATATTTCAAAACTTACAATGCATAATTTAGTGTCAAGTAAGTCAAGAAACGGTAACGAAGTTCCCAAGAGAATTTGCCTCAGGCCTGCAAAGAAGGAGCCACGCTAAATGAGAAGGCTGGAAACCGTTTCACACATTAATTACCAACAAGCATTCCCCATTAATGGCTCTCAGAAATTTATACCTAACTTCGATATAAATGCAAACATTATGTTCAATTGCAACACGATGAAGTAGTTACTAAGGGGAATGACCTTAAATATCATTACTACTCACACCACGGTTGTTAAACTCCGATGAATAAAGAGCATTTACATCCTTTCCAGTTATTAAACTGACTAGTCCAGCATAGAATCAGTCTGCAGCGGTTAAACTGCAATTTTAAAACTAAAACGGAGTTTCCGATTATGTATACACTACTACTTGACTAAGTGACTGGATTGATGCAAAGAAGCATTTGGTTTTTATAGTTTTCAACAAAATGTTTTCCGTTAAGTTTTTTAGTCCGATTTTAGAATTTAAAAACTTCAGAATTAAACAACATTTGTATAGAGTTGATTTTTATTATACTTCTGTTTTAAAGTGCATATCATAGTTTTAGGTATATTGTCCTGATTTTGTTGTATATGGGCAATGAGTATAGGAAATTTATTGTTATAAATAGAAAGCCAGTTATTAAGAACATCGCCTTCCTAGGGATTCTTTAAATAATACTCCCCATAAGAGAAATCATACCAAACGTCATACTAAGAACAATACCCTAGATGTTAAAGTTTAAGTCTAATGTTTATCTTCGATAGTTAACAATTGTAGCAGTGGTAAAATAGTATTAAAATAACCCAATAAGAATATGTTATCTACTAAAATTATGCATGCCATTATTGTTTTATTTATTGGCAAGGAATATCATCACAAAAGTGAATGAAAGTGTACTTGTTGATAGTAGTAGCTAAGTTGGCTTTTCAAAACAAATGAATTATTTCAATAAGCATATAAATATTTGTACTAAAAAAATATGTGTTATTCGTACTTGAAAAGGGAACGAAAGTTCATAAAAAGGAATATAATTGATTAGAAGCAATGGAAATGAGAATTTGGCAAGAATCGCAGAAGTTGGAATTAAAAGAAATCAGACGTAGAAGTTCTAAATAAGGTTAAGTTGAAGTACAAGTTGAACAAGGTCGCGGAGAAAAGGGAGGGTGAAGCTTATTGGGCAGAGAAGAAGAGGGAGGCACAGAAAGTTATATTCCGAAGCCATTAGGATTTTGGTAGATATAGCAATAAGATTGAACCCAGTTCTTACAACTATAAGGCATACTCTTAAGATCGTGATGATGATGAAAGATGAAGATTTGGGAGCTTAGGAAAGTGAGTTTCAACTTCGATCACTTCTTCTTTATTTTTGGGAAATGCTAGAGACCTCTTCATAAAAATAGGCCAGTTTAGTAATGATTCTTCAGAAAATGGAGAGATACTGGAGTTAGGAAGAGTGATAGTTCTATTGGAATTAATTAAATGCTTTAATGGCTAAGGTCAATTTAATTAAAATCAAAACATAGCTTCTTTTAAAAATTGTTATTTGGGCAAAAATGATGATTTAAAAAGAAGGTGGTTTTTGTTTCTATACAAATTGGCATTATAGTAAGTCAAGCATTTGATCAATTTAAACCATAAAGATTATAACATACACTATGAATGCTTCCGCTGAGTTAACAGGCAGTTTCAACAATTGGGAGTGTATTTTGCAGACATTTCAGGCAACAAAAAAAATCAGTCAGTTTTTTTAAGGAGACTATAAATATAAACCACTAAATATAAAAGCTTTCAATACCACTAAGTCGGGGTAGACACAAATCGATACGGAGACAACCATAATCCGGTTTGTAATAGCTCTCGCGGACAACGGGAAGACGAATAAATATGAAGGTTAGGTTGGTAGACATGCTGGCTGGAAGTATATGGTCGACAGGGGAAGGAATGCCAGGGGTAGATGCCGTTGCCCCCAGCGATGACGGGGCTCCTGTCGACCGCTCCTATCCACAGAGGCAACTTTTTATATATCTCCTATTATAGGAGAGCACCTACCTCTATGGCACAGGTCACAGCCATCTTACGCTCACAACATCCCACTATACTCCAGCCATCTTCAACAATATATAGAATAGATTCAAAGGGAAAAAATAAATATCGTTAAAAAATATTTATCCGTGGGAAGGATGTCTGCAGTTTAGTAGAGAGGCGTTACCAACAAAGCTCAACAAGCCCCTAAGTTGAAGATGAAGTATTCATTTCTTTAAGGCGAAACTAACGCATTAGAGAGGTCAAGGTTTCAATAGGCATTGCAAACAATTGTACTGTTTACCGCCAATTGCCAGTTTTACATTCTTTTATGCTTTTTAAAGCCTTTCTTAATTGTATGGACTCTAACATTTTTAAAGTGCTTTTCCTGGCAGATGAATAAGCAATGCAACCATAATCCAGAATTGACCTTGTGTATGACCTGTAAAATGTGAGCATTACACTTCTGTCAGCTCCCCAATTTGTATTACTCAAAATCCTCAAGAGATTCAGAGATTTTCTGCACCTATGAAGGATTTCCTTCATGTGAGTGGTCCATGTCAACTTGGAGTCGAAGATTAAACCTAATATTCTTATGTTATTAGATAACGGGATTGGAATATTGTTAAGAGTTAGGTTTACTGAAGGAAGTATTCTTTTCTTAGAGAAAATAATTTCTTTTGTTTTATGAGCTGAGAATTTGAGGCCATTCCTACGACTCCATTCTTCTAAACTGTAAATGGTATCCTGAAGAAGTTGTACTGCGTGTTCAATTTCGCGTTTACAAATGTAAATAAATAGGTCATCTACATATAAATAATAGTCTACACTGTTAGGCATAACATAGCGGACGCTGTCTATAGCTATTAAGAAAAGGGTGGTGCTTAAAACATTCTGTACATACCAAGATATTCAAGCCCAAACAAAACAAATGATACTCAATTCATGGCAGAAAACTTGGTTTACCACAACTGATAACAAATTTCGAGAACTGAAACATACACTTGGTGAATGGCCTTCCTCAAAAAGGCTAATTAGAAGAGAAGAAGTAGTTTTAACGAGGTTGAGAATTGGTCATTCACGACTAACTCACACTTACCTACTTACTGGAGAAGACGAACCCTACTGCCAACACTGTAACTGTAGACTTACTATAAAACATATACTGACTGACTGCTATCTAAGGACTCACATAGACCTACCATACACTTTGACTGAATTACTACATGACTGTAGCCCGTACATAGACCGCGTATTACAATACTTGAAACAAAACAACATTTTCAAAAAATTATAATGTAGGGCAATACTGAAAATATTTGCAGAAATGAGGATACTTACGTAAATATAATAATTATATGTTATAGGTTTAATATGTTATATGTGTTGAATATGTTATATATTAAATATGTTATGTGTTAAATATGTTATAGGTTATATGTTAAATATGTTATAGGTTATATGTTAAATATGCTATAGGTTATATGTTAAATAGGTAATAGGTTATTTGTTAAATAGGTTATATGTTAAATATGTTATATATTAATTATTATGCTGTATATTAATTATTATGCTGTATATTAAATAACTGATTCGTCGCTAAATCGCCCCTGTTGCGAAATGCGATTATTATATGAATAAATAAATAATTTCTTAATTGTAATAATTGATTGCTGTAATTAATATATACATAAAAATTTCAGATTTTCCTTTAGATTATGTTAGTTAAGTAGACATCACCATCTGCAAACTAAAATGCACAAGAAGTGGCTCACACTTAATATCCTCATACATAAACCACCTGTCGATGCAATATATCTTATAGGAGATTAACCAATTAACATTCACTTCAACTAAAAATGAATTTTCAAGGGTGTACGTGAGTGAGAGCATGAGTGTATGTGTTTACGAGATCGTGAATCAGTATTTCCTAGGCATAATTTAAAATTCCTCAATTATGATTTGGTTAGCAGTTTTTCAAGGAAAATCAGCTATTTCATGACGCTATATTCCAAAGCTGTACCGTCAATGTTTACCAACCCTTCCCAGAAGATGATGATGACAAATTATTAACACATTTATAAACATTTGTTACCAGTAAATTTTACTGGTATAGTATCATATAAAACTAAAGATCAACTAGATTAATATCGATAACAGACAAAAAAGTTTGGATGTTTAGAAAAGAAAGCTTAAGAAATGCAAAAAAATAATTATACATGTTTTGTTGAGTAAATTTAATAACTAAATATTTCATTTGTATATTTTATATTCATTTCCGACATGGTACTCGTCAGCAATATAAGGTTTCGCTTATTTAAAATTCAAACGAATTCCATCACTACTAATATTCTTTTAATGATGAATCCGATAAAATGACCAAGAATAGTTTGACTAGAAAAAAGCTAATGTAATCTACCCCACTCAAAATTATGAAGTGACTCCGCCAATTAAAGCCATAAATTTATTTTATTACGACAAAGAACATATTTACTTTTTAAACAAAATTGTTTTTTTTTTTTGCCGTTACATATCAGATGAATAATGGTCTTACGCACAGAAAAAAAAACATACGACTAGGTACTTACACATCCAGAAAGAGAGTGATGAACTTACCTGAAAAACAAAAAGAACAACAATTAGTACAATCATAATTAACTGTGCCATAATTTTACAGAAAATCAAGCAAATTGTTTCACATCTATAACTTTGAAATATTTAATTTTAGAACTAAATAATAAGCAAGCAAGTATTTACTTAAAACGAAAATGACAGTCATATTAAAGTATGGTATCTAAAATATACAGTGGGAAAATTTAAATGTCCGTCATGTTGCACCTGCCTTTACAAACCAGATTTTGCTTGAAATTCTATTCTCTATTTTAAAAATACCCATGTGTAAACAAGTCTTCAAATTAAGTTATAAAAGAGACATTCACTAACGTTCAGTTTAACGTGAAGTCATCGTGAAGTAGGACTGAAGGCCGAAAATGCAAATAACTAGGTTATTGTTCGATTCAGAGGAAAATAGACAGAACAGCAATAGTAGGGTATGTACCAACAAGGTTGTTACACATTTTTCAATCAAATGCATTAAAACTGAGATATTCGTAATTTTGGAATTTCAAGTTCTCACTAAATCATCACTCCTTCTAATCCGATAAAAACAGTACGTGGTGCGAACGCTTTAATATATTGACTTATTGTTAATGTTTTGTGAGTAGGAGTCGGAGTTCACGAATGGCTGAAAACTATAAAACACAAATATCTCGGTTAATAATGTTTATTAACGATTATATTGATGAACAACTTACATGTCATCTATGAAAAAACCATATTTTATAGTTCACTTACTTCTACTGTAGGACTATTTCAAGCTACTGTAATACGATTGATATTAAAACAATACAGACATATGTAACTTGGCTTCAAACTACATATATAATAGTTTTATACAAAAATAAAAATCAAGCTCGTTAATGGCTAAAATCAGGCCAGTGTGAGGGAGGGTTTAAAGGGGGATTTTCGAAAATTCCATATGTCTCCATTACTATACGTCGGATAGAAAGATTGTATAGGTCCATTCTTATTTCAAATTTCATTTACTATAAATATTGTTATATATATTTATTCTCTATCTTGAATACTAACAGAGATATTTAGATTTTTCGGTTTCAGCCTTCAGCAAACCCCCACTTCTACTAATGTCACAGAAACAATATTCTTTTATATAATAAACCACTTCATTTGAAGCTTAAAAACCAAATATTGTTTTCAAGAAACCTTTATTATACGAGATACACGCAAATATGTTCTGGTGACTTCATCCCCTCGGTCTTAAGTTCTTGGACTAATAAAATTTGATTGATTGAGATAAAAATTGTTCAGATTCATTATAAATTTCAAGACTAGATGTAGTAAATAGTTTTCAGTAAAATTAATATGTTATATTCTGATATATTTCAGTAATTTGCTTGGTTTACGCCTGCGTGACGGACTATTTTATGGTAAGTACAACATTGTGACCATGCGTTAATTTTGAATGAGCAATACATAGGATTGATCAATATTAGAGTTATAGAAAGAAATCTTGATATGATATCAGTCATTAGCAAAGTTCTATAGATCTGCTGTCTATGCTACAGATTTACCGGGGACTTTAAATTTTCAAGTTTGGTAACGATAAAACCAGTAATACTGCGAATGATGGATGTTCTTCCGATGAAATGTTTCAAAAAGCCATCACGAGCACAAGCTAAAAAGCTTCAAAAACCATAGCCTTGAAAATAACTTAACGGTAGAACAAGGGACAACAATGAGGCGAAAAGAAGCGATAGACTATAAGTTATCTGAGAGCCGCCCACGGCGATCAGAAGTAGAACTGGAGTATGGAGAGAATGGGCAGGACCCACCGCAACTCGGTCACCAGATAGCCTAGTTACCATCCAGGCAAGGACCTTGTCACTGGCAAGTCCTTTGCCCTAACCCAACCCATTAGCCTCAATCTTACATCTCAAGGGATTTGACAATCCAATGGCCTTCCCAGATGAGTCTTGCAACAAGTGTCATCAGCACAGTATCAAATGTAGGAAACGTATATTCATTTTTTAGAAGATAACCCTTAAAGGATATCAGCTATTGAGGTTGTAGTCATGACGCAGTTCTCGTAAAAGTACCACAAATATCCATCCTGCCTACTAGATGAAAAAAAAAGCTTTTTTAGGTGAGATATATGCGTTCTTGGATTACTAAACAGAGTGATAGAGATAAAAATAATACAGGTTCATTATAAATTACAGTACTAAATATAGTAAATAGTTTTCAATAAAATTAATATACTACACTCAACCGCAAAAAAAACCGGACACTTCATTTTTGTCGTATTAAAAGCTAATTTTCAGCAATTTTCTTTATGTGGGTATTCTAGTTATTACAGAGAATTTAGAGTCTAAGTCCATTGAACTAATCCCTTCAGGATTAGTAAACAATTAGATGAAACTCAGATTAGATTACTTTGTCGTGAAGTTGATCTATTCTAAACTGTAAGTAGTTTTTCGAACATTTAAACATCTTTAATTATTAACCAAGCATTTTCTTTAATTAATGTTTTATTTTTATTTCGGTCCAGAATAATGGGTCTTTCAAACTTAGATGGAAGGCCGGAGCTTACGTTACATTGCCGAAACGCTTGGGGTAGGCGAAGTCTACCATTCACTGTAATAAAAATGAAGAATAATTTTTTTTTTTTTAAATGTGTTAATTTATCTTTTTCTTTTGTATTTTTGTGTAAATAATCAATAAAAATTATTCACTTTTGGCAGATTTTGTTTAAATAACCTATAGATTAACCAATTATTTTAATTAAAAAGATTAATATACATATATATTAAGTATTTAACAAAATTATAAGACTAAATCTAAGTGTCCGGTTTTTTTTGCGGTTGAGTATATATTCAGATATATTTCAGTAATTTCATTTTCTTTCCGGACAAAAATATTTCTATTTAAAATATCAATTTACTGAAAGATTTGTTTCAGTTTTCATACAATTTACATTAGTCCACTAAATATTCACGGTAAGTAGACTTATCTATTGTAAAACTTCACATGGGAAATCTACTTAGCAGCCCCTGTGTATTAAACAGTGGGGTTTTGATGTCGAAATGTTGGTTTAATCGTTACAAAGTATACTATTAAAATGTTTCGTGTAAAATTAAAGATCACGTTTATCAATATGTATTTAATTGGACCAAGAGGTGTATGAGTTTAGAGGGAAGGAAAACTAAAAAAATCGAATACCTCGTTATTACGAGCCAGATCGAAAAATGTTACGCAACCAATATTGCAGATATTGTAATGTTCTACGATTATTTTTTTTTATACATTTACAATCAAAAATTAAGGGAGTTATTTATATTTTTTAGTTTTAAGTAAACCCCCACTCATACTCAACCCAAATAAACTATAAACCAATATATCACCAAAAATCTTATTCTAAGCTTGAATACGATGAGTAGTAGTATTGGAACTTTACTATGTGAGAGACACGGATAGATAAATTCCAATTGTGGCGTCATCAATGAGCATTCTATGATCTAGAGAGCCTAATTTATTTTATTAATGTGTCGTTAACAATTTGATAACGAATCTGGAGAAGTGGGGAATTAATGAAGGAGTAAAATAAAATAATTCAAAATATTTTCGTTATTACGAGTGGGATTGATGAACGTTTAAATAACTGGTGAAGCCTCTAAGGAACTTCCACTGCATCATGAGATGTGTTATACACAGTTAATTAACAGGCTTTTAAATAAAAGAAGAGAAATACAGGATTTAAAGTGTTTTCGATACGTCATGTGGCCAATTCCAGAAACAGAACTGCAATTTCGATTTGATATTTGAAAATATATCAGAGATGTCTATCACATAACTGGACGAGGCGGAAATGCTTAGTTTACGCAACAGTTGCGTGACGAAGTTTTTTAATTAACGTCAACAGGCTTCACAGAAAGCTATGCTCCGCACTAGAAGGGCGTAGTAATGGAAAATACAAATAATGGAAGGGCGTAATAACCGGGTAGGTGGTGGCCCAATTAAAATCTAGTCTAGTCTTGTCGATACTGATGACGTCATAGAAAATAACGTTTTGGTAACATAAATGATTTTACGGTTCTCAAAGTTATAAAATCAAAATTAGAAATGATTGCAGAATTGTGAAAAGTTCGGGAACAAAAAAAACAGTAATGTTCACTTCTGACACCCCGAATTTAGTGTTTTAATATTATTACTTACTTTAATTCACTTCGCAACCAAAACATTGGGTTATTATCTTTTAGGGAAAAAATACCATATCAAATTAAAAACCAAACCTAATAAAATGAAATACTGGATCTAAAGAACTAATCAAGAGCAATCCCAATTACAAACAACAAGCAATACTTTGGATTCACAAAACATTACTCATCAGAGCAAGACTAAAAAATAAACTTTAACTGGGTCAAGCAACATTCTAATCGAGTAACGAGCTTCGAATAAGTAACATTTCATACAAAAGTCTCCAACTGAAATCAAAACCATTCTAAAGGTCAAGTATTTTCTAAAACATTTTAATAGAATTACCACCATTAGCGTTAAAGTCGTATGTTATGGCATCATAAAAGATAAGCAGATACCAAAAGAAATCCAATGAAAAAAAAATGATTTACAGCATTCTTATTTATATTACTAATTTTATTCGACTAATAAATGGCTGTAAACGATTATAGCAAGTTGTTAAGAGATACATCCGGCAGCCATAAAGTGGTTGTAAATCAGTCCATCATAACCATTATAAAATGCAAGATATTTATAGTGTATTAAATGTACAAACAACATTTAACTTATATATTAGATTATCATAATTCATTTATGCAGCAATACAAGATCTGCTCTAACAAATTTTAGGTCCAAAAATAAATAATAAAGTCATTTATAAGATTAGAGTTTAAAAAAGTGAAATATGAATAAAGATTAGATTAGAAACGAAAAATTAATAAACCATAACTAACTCATATAGAACTTGAAATTTATAAATATATATATATATATATATATATATATATATATATATATATATATATAACACAATGATCACGTGACTAAATAGAATAAGCATTTACTATATAAATATTGCCCTCCCCCACCCAAACAAAAAAAGAAGACCAAAGGATCAATGTTGACACCAATTGAATGATTTCAAAAGAGTTCAAAATGGGCGAATTTAATAAATAAGATATGATGTAATAAGACCTTTTCCAAAGTAATCTAAGTAAGATTACTAACCTACAGATGTAGACAAATTTTTGAAATATTAATGAACATATCGCGTGAGTATGTTCCAAAACAGATCCCAAAAGAAAAATATTATTTTTGTTTCTGACGACTTTTAAAATGTCAGTAAGTACTTCCAAAGAGTCTTCCATTATAGATATGGGTGGAGGCACACAAATTCTACAAAAGAAGCTAATATTGTGCAAAATTTGAAAGAATAATTGCTAATTACGCACTGAAACAGAAACTCGAGGCTTAAATTAAACTGATTCAAACGTTTATATATAGAAAATTGATGAAACTGTTCTTTTAATTATGTACACTTTATATAGATAAAATACTGTGGGATGCCTTGATTCTCCAAATAATTGAGAAGGAGTGAGTCACTCTCAGCTATAATGGCGCAAGTAAATTTATGAAGAAACAGGTTCTAGCGTGTGGTGAACAAGTGATGTAAAAGGGCGGAAGGAAAACAAAAAAATAAAAAAAAAAAAAAAATGAGATAGAAAAAAAAAGGTGGATGGGATGAGGATAGACTAAGCCCCCCAGACTACCTGTTAGTAGCATCTGCTCCAGATGGCTTATTTTTTCCACTAGATCTAGCTGGCCATGATTCAGAGGCACGGCCGATGACCTCTTAATTCCACTCATTTGCTAGCCGTCCACTCAACGAGGAATTCGCTCGGCCAATCGACAGCCTCTCACCCGCCATGCGTAAATACACTCGGGATTCATTATGCAATTTGAACCCTCAGCTCATTATCTCCTCCAGTCTTGCATTGGCTATATTTCCTGCAACTCAGTCAAAGGATTGCAACATTGTGGGAAATGTTACAATATTTCTTACCGCAAAATGAGAAATAAACTGAGATGTAAAAAAAAAACGCTGGTCCTAACTTGAATAATCAATAAACAGTGTTTAAAAAACAGTAACGAAATGAAACTTTCATCATTATTGATACATTAAGACGAGATAATGAAGTTAACTTAAATTTCTTCAATCACTTGGATAAGTACGCTATTTACACATATTTAAAATACGTTATTCTATATATATAATTGCATTGATGTTTTCGACCAGGTTATATTTATATATGGTGTTGTTATTCTTTTTGGAGTTTTGGTCAATATTGGTGAAAAAATCTTAGTTATTTTCTCATCTTCAGGGCTGTAAAATTACTACTTTATAATATTGCACATTGTTATTAAACTAGAGTGTAACGGGGGTTTTTATGCTATTATTACTTACCAAGACTAAAGATATTTAAAAACTACTCCACATAACTATTGCGCTTACTGGTTACAATAACCTCCCTTGGTCTGTTTAAACATAGCAGGGCCACAACCTTAAGTTTTGTATATCTATAGTATATAGTCTTTTGTTTGTTGAGCTATATTATAATTATTATACTGCAGCTGTTATATTATGTTAGAACCATTGTTATGTGTTATTACATTTATTGTTATATTTTATTAAAGCTATTTTCATGTTGTATGAAAGCTATTGCGTTATTGTTATGTTATTATGCTACAGCTGTTATTGTTATGTGTTATTACAAGTATTGTTATATTTTGTTAAAGAGATCTCCATGTTGTGTTAAAACTATTATGTTATTGCCACTTATGTTACAACAGTTATTGTTGTGTGCTATTACAATAAACCAAGATTATTTCACCAACATTGACCAAAATTTCATAAAGAATAACAACACCATATATATATTCATACTTTTCATGTCCGAGGATCTAAATTGTTTGAAATTAACATAATAGTCATAAAATATTATTCCTTAATTTTTAAGGAAGTCTTTCTTCCATTGTGATGTCAAGTGAGAAAAATCATAATAAAGATCTTCTTAAATAAATCACAGGGCAAATCATAGTTTGAAAATTAACCTCTCCCATAAATTATAACAATGCTAAATAAATATCAATTAATAAATAAATACCAAGAAACAATTGAGATAAGAATTTTCAAGGCGTGGCAAACGTTGGTCTCCAAACGAACAGACATATGCCTTATTTCTTTGCCATTTACTTTGATTTATAATTAATAAAATGAAGCTAACAACTACAAAACCTAAACCAACAGAATATGAAGAACCTGGGAGTTTTTAAAAGTTCAAAGGCTGTTTGTTTTAATTTGAAAGTATTAAAAGATGATTAGTTACAATACCATGTATGTATGAAAGCACTTTTAAGGCAAAACTATAAACATTAGTGACTACTGTTAAGGCATATTTTCACTAAAATACAATTAAACCGCTTTCAGTATTTTATTTTTGCATTTAATTATTTATGTTTAGAAAGCTTAATTGCTGCTTATAAAAGTAGAATTTCAATCTCAGATATGTCACTGTTTCTTCTAGTTTAATTCACTTAGTATGGATTTCCAGAACAAACCCACAATAAAAAATAAAAACATCTTTCATCTTCAAGTATTCCGTAGAAACCGACTGGTTCATCAGTAGAAGAATATGATAAGTAAAGCTGTAAATGTATTATTTTCAGAGAAGAATAGAGTAACGATGCATTCATTACATACAACACAAACAATGAGTAACGAAGAAGAAAAAAAAGATATACCAAGAAATATTTTGAGAAGTAAGTGCTAAAGGTAATTTATTCAATAAATGTATTCGTAAAGATGTAATGGTGGTAAAATGCACAGTTTTGCAAGTTGAGAAACAATGGCCACTAAGAAAGAATAGCAACGGTACATAACGTTCTTCATAACAGCATCTCATTTAGTTTGTACAATAGATAAGTAGGTTTTTCTATTCCGCTGAAACTAGAAAAGATGTAAGCTGTAGAACAATGCACCTAGAGAAACTAATTTAGAACTGCTACCCTAATTACTGTATATAATAACACCTATTATTCAAGTCAAAATCATACTAGATAATATAGTAAGTACGAACATAGGCATCTTACATCTGACGTTATATCTTACGCCCGATGAAATTTTCCTTGAGGGTATTTATTTCAATGCTAGTGCAATTAACTTAGACTTGACGTCACCTTCCTTCAACTGCAAACAGAACCGCACGTACATTCTTCTTATAACAATGTACAAATAATTCTGGGATAGGTTCTAGGATTATTTCTAGGGGTATTCCGTCACCTCCACTAAAGGTGTATCTTTTATGGTTAATGCACCTCACCTTAGCAATTATGTAGAATTAATTGCATGCGCATATATATATATATATATATATATATATATATATATATATATATATATATATATTAGAAAAACTAAACTCCTTTAATAAGAAGTAAAATTCTGTTATCCGATACCAGTGGCGGGGTACTACATTTATGGTTTCAGCAGTTTTATAAAGAGTAGAGTATGCAAGGGATGAAGCAGATGGCACTGCAGGAAATAAACTGCATCAGAGAAAAGGTTTCATCGTTATTTCAAATTATTTTCCATGATACTCCAACAACTCTTGACGACGGCGTCAGTCTATGATTTTACGTGCATCGACAAACCTAAACATAATGCGAATTTATTATATATATATATATATATATATATATATGCTTATATCGAACTTCAAGGGTTGTGAAATTATTTTTTTAAGTATGCTTTATTCCTTGGAATGGTAAACCCCTTATTTTTTTCACTTCGAACTTTAAGGATTTGTGCATCCTTTGTGAATGATAAAGGAAAATCTGCTTAAAACATACTCAAATGAGTTGTATACTCAATTTCAAAAACAAGAACTTTTTATAAGTAACTTAATGTTGAATCTAAGCATGAAAACATTATCAAGCTTCATGAGTGTATTCCTTTTCTACAGTTTATTATTTTGCTTAGTGGCTTTCTGAAAACGAAAATCACCAAAGATCCAACTCCTTATAGCGTGATGATGATGGACGCTTGGTTCTCCTAAAGCTGCTGTAAATAATAATAATCTGCTGTGAAAGAAAACGTTGGCTTTGTATTCATCCTCTAAAAAAATAAAACTGGTTCTGTGAATCAAAAAGGAGCAAGAGTTCTGGGTGGACAGATTAAGGGAGTCCATCGCGTGGCTGGGAAGAACAGGAAGCGCCAACCAAGGCACAGAGAAAACCCGGCTGTTTTTATCAGATGCCGAGCTGATTTGAAGACGGCTGCGATCGTGTGTCACTTTCCACAGCTCAAAGCGGGCAGACTCCGCTTTCCCAGCGTTCACCAGTTAGTTAACAACAAAGCTTTCGCACAAGGAAAGATACTTTAAACACCAAATCTAATTAGAAACCTCAGGAACTATACAGACAGTTGGGTTTGAAACATTTTTTGAGAGAACATGCATTTTTCTTATCGTACAGCTCTCTCTAAAGCGTCCACAGTCACAAACATCTGAAAAATCACTATCACTGTATTCCAAAGTAACCACTAGTGTTAAAAGAATAAAATATGTTAGTTATATTTTACTCAGTCCTACTTTTGAAATGGATACAGGTTCACACGGAGAAAAAAAAACAGTAATAAATAATAACCATACAACGAAGTAAAAAAAAATACTTATATCAATGGTCCAGCCAATAGTACTTAAATTCACTCCAGTCCAGCTCCAAGAGCCGTCAGGTCAACATCCAAGACCTTCGGGCACTGACGATGATGCACTGCATCAAAAGCGCTCTGCCGTTTTAATAAATTGTTATACTGGAAGCGTAGCCAATTATTTCATCCCACCTACATTAGAAGTCACTTCCACCTGCCAGAATGCCAATTCAGAATATTAAATTCACTTGTCGGTACCTGAAGAACTCTTGAGTTCCAAAACGTGTATCTTTAGAAACGTATAGAGCTTAGAATAATTTCAAGAGCACAAGAGGACGAATATGCAAGGTAAAAAAAAACAAAAAAAAAGAGAAAAAAAAAAGGTTCAACAGAAATTCTTTCTAGAATTTGAAATTAAATACATAATTATCGAACATTAGTGATCAGTAAGCCTGGAAATAAATATTCAATAAAACGGAGCTCAGTTACCTAATGACCTAGCAGGAAATGTGAAAATAACTCACAATTCCAGTTAATTCTAAAAAAAATAAAAATAAAAAAAAAGAACTAGAATCCATAGGAAGTTAAACATGTCTCCAGAAGAGATAAAATGAGGTGTTACCTAACGCTGAGAGGAATACGGAATACGTTTCGGAGGGAGCGAAACGAGTCTTCAGCTGGAAAGTCTCAAACTGGTCTGGAGAAGTATGCAAATGCCTCTGAGCAAAATAACTACATTATAAATATAGATAATGAAAGATCAGCGTAACATAAAACTACACGTGTACGCAATTCAACAATTACGAGCTTATATGGGACAATTAATTTCTAACTCACGCTAGTATATTATATTACAACACGGAGCTGACGGGAAGCCAAACATACCTCACTACATAGCTTATCACATAGGCTTATCTACATGCTCAATACATAATATAAACACCATATATATATCTAAGACACAAGACAAATTCTGCATATGAGCTCTCACAACGTTTTTCCAAATTAACCTATGATTGCTACAAACAGATAAGAAATCTCTTTGAAGGACGACAACAATATTTCTGTAGTT
Organism: Riptortus pedestris; assembly: GCA_019009955.1. Lineage (NCBI taxonomy): Eukaryota > Metazoa > Arthropoda > Insecta > Hemiptera > Alydidae > Riptortus > Riptortus pedestris. The sequence continues at coordinate 50,858,745 of CM032228.1, forward strand.
TATAGTTAAGAAACTATTGGTTGACTGAATACCTATTCACTGTAAATTGAAACAATTTACTTCAGAAACGACAAACAATGTCATGCATATTACATAACTATGCATATCTCATTTCAAAAAATAGTCCACAGATCAGGTATATTGTTACAATCGTTATTTAATCTAGTAAGGTTAAAAAGAGTTGGTGCATCAACATAAGCATAATATTTAACTGAATAATTAAAAACACTGTAGAATGGATTGTCTGGCAGGAAAAAAAAAGACTTTACCCTTTCTATACAGACTTATAGTCAATAATTAATTAATAACCAGTATTAATAATAACTCTTTTAAATCATAGACGTAAACAATGAATGTTAAACAAATAATTTTTATTAAAAACTGGACTAACTTCCATTAAACCATCTCATCTTAGTCAATTTCTTCCCCCCTCTAATTATACAAATTTCAAAAGTAACTCAGTATGTAATTGAACAATTAAAATAAATTGTAAAATACCTTGTAAAACGTTACTAGTTTATAAAATTCCAGAAGTTGTATATAATCATTAGGCAATTTTTAAACTTAATAGGTCTCTTAAACGAAACGTGAATATGACTCCTAATTTTCTCCAACAGGAAATTGACTAGAGAGAGACTGTTAGGAAACTTATTAGAAAGTACTTATAATCACCAAAGCTCATAATAGAGCAATTTTTCTTTCCCTATATTTTATAAAAAACATGGCTATTATGTTTTTTCTCTTCTCATTCTAATCAAAGTGAAGATGTAATTGAGTTACAGTGGCTTTCACGTAGTAATTAGTATTACCTCCGCAATTAAAATGGCTAAATAGCTAAATTCAGCTGTTTAGCAGTAATAAAAAGCACGCCAATTCTATAGCCTTTGCAACGGTGATGGATGTTAATTTTAGTGTTATTATTTTATGACCATATCAGAAGTACTCTTTAATTAAATAGAAGAGCATTGATGAGAATTTTGATGCAATGTATTTAGTGCAGAAATGCATTGATTACCATGATCATAGCATATTAAAATTACCGTTAATGTTTGTTGGGTTTTAGTAATATACTCTATTTCTGAGAAAGCACTTTTTTATTAATAAAGTTTTAATTACGCGTTAAAAAGTTAATATTCATTATTTTCTAAAATTGATTAAATGGCATAACGATCTCAGCATATAAATCTCAGCTTCCAATAACTGATGTACGTTCATCGTATTCAAAAGAAGTAGAGGGGGGGGGGATTAAAACAGTGAAATTGAAAATCATAAATACTTCCGTTATTCTATGCCTAATCTATTAGAACGTTACATTTTACCTTCCTAGAATATGGGGTCAGCTTAAATCTAAGCAGCCACTACGTGGCGGTGTTAATACTGGCCCAAGGGAATAGCGAAATGTTGAGAAAAAGAAGGCTCAAATTCAAAAGTGAGGATTTTAAGAAGAATATATTTTATTTAATAAGAATGATTAATACAATTTCCATATTTAATTTAGACTAATGAATTCAGTTCAGTTCTAGTTCTAATAAGAAAAATACATTTTAACTATGTAAATATCAAACAATGTTAGATAGCCAACAATGCCTCGGTCTAAACGCGATAAATGCAACACTAGCCTAATATAAATCGTTTAATGAACGATGCATTTATGTTACAAGGAATTTATACAAAAGAAAATGATCTCAATAATTTCGTCAGTAGGTAGCAATTCGAAGGAACTAATTTATTGTATGATAAAATGACTCATAATGAATGACTAAATATCACATAAAGGGTCCATAAACAAAGCTATTTACTCTCTCAGATAAGCTTTTCGAATCGAAAATGATTGAGAAAACACTCTTCCTTATTCGAGGAATTAAGTAACACAATAGCGATAAAATCCCCCAAATGTTAGGTACACAATGTTCGGGCTCAAAAGAAATACTGTACATTAGTTGAAATTAATATTTCATTAGATAAGATTACTATGGTCTAATTGGAGTAATTGTTTTTTGACCAATGATAAATGTTTCTCCGAGAAGGCACTTTTATGTCAAAGGTTAACCTATTTTATATGTTGCAAGCACTAAATTTATTATTATTATTATTTATTAACGTCCACTATTTGCTATATGTATATGTGTATATATATATATATATATATATATATATTTCTATTAACGGTCTATTTTTAATTGGTCGGTACCAAATTCCATATTTAGTCATTTTATGAAAGAACGAAGGTCAAGTCTAGTGGGAGGGGAGAGGTTTAGAAGGGGGAATTTTGAAAATTTGAAATATCTCCGTTATTATAAGTCGGGTCAAAAAAGTGTATAACACGAATGTTGTTGCAAATTGAATGTTCTATAAATGTTGTGATATAAGTTTTATTCATTATCTCGATTATTAATCGAGGTATTCGTCAACAACAACAAGATGAATTGTGAAGAAGCATTGTTTGGAAAGTGATTGACGTAAAACTCGATTGGCTTTCCCTATTTTGAGCAGTGGCATGGGCAGCTATTGACGGAGAGCTTGTTAACTAGGAACCAGAATTAGTGGTCATTAGTTTGACGCGGGGTTGAAGGTCGGTATGATGGAAGGGGGAAATTTATCTGAGATTCGGTCGGAGAGAGAGAAATGGACATCGTGCCGTTTGCCCCTAAGTATAGTGGATAGACACATACAATTACCAATAGGACTCAAAATCCATATGAGAACTCTTGAATGAATACTGAAGGGTGAGCATCAAATCGATAAGTAAGTAGAAAATAATCCGTTTCAGCTAATCTATTTTTTTTGTTATTTTTATTTCCATGTAAGAATTAAAGGAAGTATTGTAATCGCGAAAATTCTCGATTTTCAAATTTCAACTGAATTCTCCTGAACCCATTTTGACTAGATTCGGAGTCACGTGTGTATGAATCCCGCATAACTAAAAAACGAATAGTCTTAGAATGTTGAAATTTTATAATCGAGATTGCCGTCCGTCTAGTTGTGCACCTCTCCTGATAAAAATTGGCTGAGGAGGGGGTTTCTAGAGTTGGGCGAAAAAAATATTGCTCCATACGAAGAAGATATAAGAAAATTTTGTATCTTCTTTTTTTGTTTGTCATGAAAAGATCAATAAATTCTATGGCATTTCCCGTCTCATGCATTGGAAGGGAGATATCGTACATGACATTCAAATAAAAACAATTTTAAATGAAATCAGCCAAACATTATGTTCAAATAATGTAATAGGATCACGAGCAAGTAGGAATTCTTCTTTATTATTATTATTATTATTATTATTATTATAGCAAAAGGCTATCTTGCCAAAATTCCATCCTACATATATCCGTTAATACTCGACGTTAACAATACACGTTCAACTGAATATGAATGATATGAGTTCATGTAGTAACTTTTAGTGTGAAATCGTATGACAAGGTTTAACAAAGGTTGAAAACAATAAAATACAAATTAATCAATTTGGCTAACCATAAACCAAATATTATGACTCAGTGATTAGCTCTTTGAGCAGCTTGCCCTATCATCTTCAGAGCGTAAAGCCTACCTAATAAATCTACAGCCCCAATAAGGATGAAACGTTTTTTCTAGTACCAACCTGTTTGTCGCCCTCACCAATAGTGTCAGTAAAAAAAGGAAGGAAGGATGAACTACACACAGCAGACGGTGGTCAGCTTGACACATTCAAACGCCATAACAGGCCAAGATGACAAATCCGAATTTATTATGCAGAGCTAATAACAATGTCAAATAACTCCTTTAATATTTCAACTGCAAATTTTTCTACAGAACCTCTATATGTGAAAACAACTTGAACAAGCACCGCTTCTGGTACTTTTGCCCATTAAAGAATTAATGGAACATAGTTATATAAATATAAATGACAGATACACAAATTTAAATTATTTTACCATCATTACAATGGTATTTATTATATAACATTTGAATCAAGGAAACAAAGATACTTTAATTGGATATTGAAAATTAAAACGTATTCAAATTGGATTGGCGAAGGAAAGAAAAGACTAAAATTAAATGCAAACGTGGATGCCTTTGATTGGCCTAAATGTCACTGAAGCGTTACGTAATGAAATACATTGAAGTTAGAAAGTTCAAAGGGCGCACTAATTGAGGAAACTCAATCTCTTATTACCATCTGAATAATAAAATGTTATAAGGTTAAGTAGCAAACGAAACCGCGATTACGGTATAATCTGCTATGCCTCTCTGTACTCATTATATAACGACTAAGGGCATAGTAAGTTAAAATGCATAACTCAACAGGTTTTTTCACACTCACACTGATTGAATTTATACACCGCAAGATGCAATGCTTGCGCACTAAAGAGTTAACAGCTATAACATTATGTCTTCCTGAAACAATAAAAAAAATAAAAAAATTGAACACGTAAAAAACGTAAAAGAAGCAAGCTCATTTAACATAATACCCAATGAAGGTGGGTAAAATGGTAAAAACAACAGAGAAAAAATGTTTTCATAGTCCAACAATGAAGTTGTCTCTACCAATGGTGACACTCCCAATAGCATAACTTCCTGATTTCCACGAAAATGAAAACGAAAGGAAGAGATTAAAAACGCTCACAAGATACGCAATGGTTTTCTGTACCTTCTGCATGACACTATCCATTTTAGAAAGCTCAGGAAGAGCCGATTCGGGGCCAAAGCTGTTAAAAGAGCCACCCTAAGCCATCGACAAGCTAATAATAATACGCAATACACAGAATTAGTTTGCAAACTATATAATTAATCAATCACCAGTCTTGTCTCACCTAAATGGTATCATGAAAAATGTAGAAAGACAGGATTAACATTCTATAAAAAATTCCAAGAACGTTTATTAAAATAAGTATATAAGCTCTATTATTAGTTGTTAATGTATACGACAACGGTTATAAAACGCCATTCTAAAAATTCAAAGAAATTCGGTCAAATATAGACGACAATTGCACTCAAGTTGGGAGGACTCGTAGTCCAGAAATAACAGAACTGTAAGTAACCTTTGTTTTTCTAATAAGGGAGTATTATTTAAACACCAATAGGTACATGAACTCAGAAAAGGCTTGTCATTACTAACCTTAAAATGAAAACCTAACTTTACACGGAGTATTCATTCGTAGACATTTGGTGAGTGTAAAATATGGAGAGTTTAATATTGGAAACTAATTCTTCCTTGATATTACGACTAGTGTCTGAGACTACTTACTCCACACTTCATTGTCCATAGCCAAATAATTACTAAGAGCTCTAGAGACAAGTATTGGAGAAGTTTTGGTGAGGGTGGAGCCACCCTTAACATTCCTCAGGGGTCTGCGTCGTAAACCTACTCTCCCCCACTGGCACCACCATTTCCGGCCATAGCACTTTATTTATCACTTTCCGCTCCCTACACTCAACAACAAAAGGGAAAGTCTAAAAACAACAGTACTTAGAAGGCTCCTAAGAACCAATATTAACAAAAAGAGAGCTCACGAAAACAAAGATACTAAAATGCAAGTAGACAATTTGAGTTTCTTTCTGGAAACATCGACCTGAACTTATCGATGACTACTTTAACAAACATAGTTTATAGGGGAAACGTCAGTTAAGTAGGGGCTGCGTTAACTAAGCATATTTCCCAAGTGCGCACATATATGCATTAAACTCAAAACGTAAAACTTCAATGAGAACAATATTTGGAATTTAGGCTTCAAAGAAAGTTCTTCAAAATATAACAGCTTATTGTAAACATGACGAGTAGGAGTGTGGTTTTACTGAAGGCTGAAAACTAAAACATCCAAACATCTCCGTTAATATTCATGATATGTGAGAAAATATGTATATAACAACATTTATAGGAAATTAAATTTGCAATAACATTGGTCATATACAATTTTTCGATCCGACGTATAATAACGAAAATATTTTGAATTTTCAAAATTCCTACCCTCTAAACCGCCCGCCCCAAAGTCCGATTTCAGCCGTTAACGAATTTGATCTTTCTTTTTACATAAAATGCTTAGATATCGAGTTTGGCAACGATTAAACAAAACTTGCGACCGCTAGAACGCTAACAGACAAACATATAGATAAGAAAGATAGATAGGTAAGAGTTGTATAACATTATATTATCAACCATATTTGTTGTAAAACATTTCTCGATCGGTACAGATAAAATTTTGGTAACGACCGCACAAAATTACTTCTGCTAGAGCGTTAGTCTGTCCGGCCCTCGTTTTTCGTCACCTCATACGTACGATCAATAGACATATGAATATTTTGTTCCATCCTTAATAGCTGATTTCCCTAGTAGGAAATTAGAAATTATGCTCTTGTACTAAGCAAGGATAAAATAATAGTACTGTCGATTAAAAACCACGCCGAACCAATGCTATAATGGATAAAAAATAAATAACACAATGGATATTAAGACAATGAAATAATTAGTTTAGAGTTATGAACAAGAATAGTATGGCCTTAAGCTTATGTTCTAGATTACAGGTGTAAAAGAGGATGAAGAGGGAGGCGGACCATAACATAGGACGCGGGGCCAAGGAACAGTCGATCCCCTACCTGATACGGCTTATCTCGACAAGGTCGCTTTAATTCAAGACAGCCTCTCTCATTATCTATATTTAACATTGATAACCAAATCCTTTCAACCATTAACATCAGTCGGGATCGCATCGCAGATAAAGGTGTGTTCCCAGTATCTGCTAATCTTTCATTCATTCGTGAGTGCTTCCGGTACGCAACTAACAACGAAATAATGGAAGCTGGCAGGATTCAGAACAGCAAAAATCCCGAAGATGCCGACTTTCATAGTCAGATACATAAAGGGCCTCGGAACCAGATTTCTTAGGATTGAATATGACTTACTAAATGTTCAAATCATTTAATATGGACTCTATGGATGTTCAGTGGAAAATCTTGTGGCAAGAAAATGTTTACAGGTTCAATATGTTTTCGGTAGCTAACTAAAAGAGATGGTCTGCATTTTTCAGCGTCAACGGGGTAAGCTACAAGTTGTAGTTGTACTTCAAATTTCTTGGTACGAGTAACAGCGGAATATGTCTCTAACACATTTGACTTCAAACACGAGAACTTCTTAATCCGAATTTGTTGTTTAGCTAATGAAGAAGAATGGGAACCCTTCAACGATTCTATGACTATCAAATAGATCCATGCTCACAGCAGTGGCAAGAATTACTCTTTAGAGATAACAACTCAAAACTGCAGAGAACAGTCCGTTTAAGAAATCTGGCCGGAAAAAATATTTAGGTACCCTCAAATAATTTCTTTTTTTATTATTATATTGAACGGAATGCTCTGTCAATATTTAATTCAACTATCTGTCATTTTCTTACAAGCGGCGAAAATATTGTATTTATCCAATGATTTCACAATATAAATAAATATTAAAAGTGTTAAATGTTTTCATAAATGTCAAACAAGAACCTTTGGTCAAGAAACCCACATTAACATACATAGAAAGTAGAAATAATGGGTATTCGAATTTACTATTTCAGAATAAAATGCTTGTAGCCATAAATTCAAGCGAAAAGATTTAGACACGATAAGTGCTTAAGGAGGAAATTGATAACAACGGATGTTATCAGCCCCCTTACGGTCGAAGGTGGCGCTCTCTCCTTTTCAGCCTCAGGGAGTTATGAAATGATGAAGTGTAAACTCCATAATCGATTGTAACATTTAGTGAGGCCCACGCAAATTATTAACTTTCACTCATATGATTCACATTCTAAAGCCGTGACGCTTGGAAATACTTAAGTACGACCAGATTCGTTTAATTTAATACTCTCCACGAAAGTGGAGAAATTTATTCGCCCATCTAACTAAAGGGCGCTAATACAACCGCCAGGAACCTGTTGGACTCAATTATAATAACCACCAATTGGACTGGCCTTATAAATATCCAATAGCCCAATATCAGTTGATTACCATCCACCCCTATCCAGAGGTAATTTTATATGAAATCAATCAAGTAAGATGAAATCTTTCTACAGGTACGTAAAAGCGTTCAGAACACGAGTGCATTATTGAAAAATATATAAATAAACCTAATGTAATGGTGAATATAAAATGCACATTAATAACAAATCCAGGTAGAGCCTTTAAAAGTAGGAAAATAGAAAACTCCGTCATTCCGGAGCTAATTTTCTACTGGACATCTTCTCTAATCACTCATTCCTCCAGGTCAATTTCAATTATTAAAGAATGCAAACCTCACATTTTACATAAAATAATCAAATGTCAAGAATGCAATCGATCGCATAAAAATTAAGGCTTCAAGAGTATTCACAAAATTAGTATAAATAAAAAGCTATTTTTCACGAATTAATGAGAGGATATATCTCGATATCCTTATTCTAATTGTTCAGTCAGCCTACAAATGTACTTTTACCGCTGTTTGCTTACACTGAAGTTGAGGCTTTCAATATATCGTGAACGAAAGAGCCAAGAATATATGCCGAAAAAAAACACATTTATTTAGTAAAGCTCACATGACAAGGATTGCGACATACGATTTTGTGAAATGCAAGGTTATTTTACTTCAAGAGTGAGTGTAACAAAGCATATAGCTTGTTTGATTCGAGATAAATGAAATAGCCTTGATAGAGGCGAGGTGAGGGCAATACGCCTATAGTTTACTGACTGCAAGGTCGCCATAATAAACAGCTGAGGCCGATTAAAACAGATCTAGAAAGCCAGAGAGGGCCCGGCCCACTTCTTGAAATGCAGCGGACGTGTGGGAGAAGACTGAAGAGATCCGTGTCTGCGGTGACCTAAGTTCTGTAGCCTTGTGACACCCACAATATAGCAGTCACTTTCTCCACCTCTAGCAACCTTTCCATCTTAATACTTACCCACATTCGAACGCTCAAACCACCCAGCCTGACAATGCTCAGCGCATAAAGAGTGAGAGATACTATTTCTGACTCACCGCTCTACATTTGTACAAAAAAAAACATCTGATAAGAAAGGTAGAAAAAGTGGAGAACGTGAGTCACTAAAATTACTGTAATGGTAAAGTAGTGAAGGTCTACGATAAGAATTATTTCGTGATAAATTCCATAAACAAATGTGTGGTTTCCCCACAAAAATAATCTCTTCAGTGCTTAAGGCTTTTCAATTATAAGTAATAAACTACAGTGTCAACGCCTGTAGGGGAATCTAAGCCGTTTATTCACAATTATTGTCCAACTTCGAGTAATCAACGCTGAGCGCCCTATATGGAGAGACTGGCAAATTTCTTCATGCACGGTAAAAGTTACATATACATCAAATAATAATAATAAATCTATTCACATTACACAAAGTAATAAAAATATATTTATGGTTAAGAACATAGTTTACATATTAATATTAACTAGATATCTTCAGGCCTGATCTTCCATTTTTCTGAATGTAATGAATGAATGATAAGGAAACTTGAACGTCATATTTGACCAGCTGTGTTATTATAAATTATATTCCGGTCAATATCTGTCCGAGCGAATAGTTAATTGATCATTTCATATACACATACTGGAACTACACATTTTCCTTTCTGCTACTAAAAATAAAAACAAGTGGATTCCAAAAACGTCTAATAAAATCAATCAATACAAGATGTTGACAACATTTGTAATAAAAAGAGCATTAATATTAAAACAGAAAATCCTGAAAATGACGGGAATTTCGGGACCATATTAAGTAGTTGGCTGCTATAAACGGGCACTATAAAGGGTTGGCAACCTTTAGGTAAGTTTAATTATTCAAATTTAAATTGTTATTTATTTACGCCCACTTTATGCTACTACTATTTGGTAACTGCTAATCGAGATAGGTAAAGGTGGCCACCCTATTCCCTCCAGGGTGGGATTTTATTTATTTAGTTCTCATTAATATTATTGCCCATGTTGTAATCTTGCCCACGACTCTAAGTTTACCATGTATATCTAAACCAACGTCTTAACGTGGCTAGACTAGTCCCATTTTCAGAATATACCATATATATTCTTGAAATTAATACATTTTAATAATTACAATTAAAGTAACAAATTTATTAGACAGATTGTACTCATGGCGCGATTTTCAAAAAAAAATCCAGAAAATAGGGAATTTTCTTAGCCTTGAGCGAGTTCCTTCAATCAGCTTTTTCATCAGAATTGCTCTGAAATTCAATCGGGAAGGGGTAGTAACATTAACTAACAAACAATAATAGTGAACGGCCTAGAATTACTGTATTTTTTCCATCAAAATAAAAAATAATTTCAAAAACAGAAAAAAAAAAGTTGTTGACTTTTAAACATGCTACATGCAATTGTGAAAGAGTGGTTAAACAAGTCTTACAGGTATTCGTTAAGCGACAAAGAAAAAAAGGAAGATAAATGAATATATAAGAGATATAATATAGGAAAATATCCTTGACATTAATTTAATACCGCTTCAAGAATAATTCTTTATAAAAATGTTAAGGGTGAGATTATTTCTTAAAAAAACTGTTGAAATCATAGTCATCGCTGACATTATTCAAAGATTTCTTTGTCAAGACCAGAGTTTTTTATTACACAAAAATAAGACCCTAGAAAGTAAATAATATGCTGGCGGTACAATCTTACATCTTTCCAATATATTCTTTGATATTTTGATCTAATATCCTAACCCAAATAGTAATAGACTAAAAATAAATATATAAATGAAAATGATTCATTACAATGCGAAATACATTCATCGCTGAGCATTACTATTTTTAACAGTTTATAGTAGAGATAAAATGTTTGAACTGGCTGGGTTAATTTGTGTAATGACTAATTCAAACACGGCAACCCTCTCTAACTCAACGATCCGCGCCAGTTGCTTAAAGAGGAACACTTACACTTGGTAACTCTATCCATCAACACTTTGGATTTTTGCACCTTAAGACAGTCTGAATATAATGTGAGAAAAATGTCTGCCACTTCGTACAACATATGGAAATTTCTTCAACATACTATGAATAAGAGAGTGATGGTAGAGGAGTGATGGGTGTCAGCTAATATATATAGATTCTTAATTTTTCAAATACAGAATTTTATTAAGTGTGCTAAAAGTTTCGGGCACTATTGGCACCCTTCTTCAGAACAATTTAATATAGAGGAGGAGCAGGGAGCAGTTGTTTGTGCTCCCTGCTATACTTCTATATTAAATTCCTCTGAAGAAGGGAACCAATGGTGCCCGGACCTGTTAGCACACTTAATTCTGTATTTGAAGAATTAAGAATCTATATATATATATATATATATATATATATATATATATATATATATATATATATATATATATTAGCCGTCACCCAACAATCCTCTACCATCACTCTATAAGCAACGGCTAACAATAATACTATAAATAATACTTTGTTTGTATTGCAATGTATTTTTTATTTTTTTGTAGATTTTCTCGCAGAGAAAAAAAGGAGAATAATTAGGAATTCTCGATAGAAATAAAGTTTTAACATTAAACATCTATACACTTTTAAAAATAAGAGGCTTAGTTTTGAGCTCATAGGTATGTCAGAGGTGAACATTTTGGAACTTATTAATTATTTCCTATAGCATTTTTTGATCTGATTCAGTGTAATTTAGATTTCGTATCTAACTTTCAATTGTAATAATGTTGAATGAAATATATCAAAATATTTTGTTTATTTAATTTAATAGGAGTGCAAGTGATGTGGCGCCTACATCACATTTGTTGGTTCTGGGGTAGGGTTAAGTAAATATTTTTCTTGTTGTCATATAACTGGGGAGAATGAGGAAACCATTGTACAAGACGTTTTAATGGTTTAATATTTTTTATATCAAGAAAAGAAATAACTGAATCTCCCAGAAATCTCTGAAATGTTTGTGGCGGCCTGAAGTCGAAACCGGACACTAGCTAAAAGAAGGAATAATTTATTTATTCTTTAGATGACAGGAATAAAAAAAAATTGCTACAAGAAAAAGTCATCATGTATTATAATAAATAAAATAAACAACAGGAAACTCCATTGGAGAATGAATATTTCTTTGTGACCCAGAACGTTTCCGCTTAAACGGAGCAGAGTGAAGATATTTTAGATATTAAAAAGTATATCTGATCCAAGTGGCGTGGGAATAACAAAGCTACTGGTGCGATAAATAAACAACAACGGGCCCTAAAAACCACATACACCCCCTGGCCACAACACGGCTGAGTGATTGGGATAAAAAGGAGATGAAGTTCGAAAATACTGCCAAGGACCTTCTCGCTTCGCCTAATACATCTTCCACTCCAGCAACAACTTCCTTTGTAAACTTAAAAGGACCAACTTCTTCAACGGAATTGAAGCCATAAGTTAACTAGCATCTAGAAAATACATTTAAAACAAAACAAAAATTAAATTTTAAGTTAAATACTTTTCCCGCTGATAATTAACTTCTTGAAATTATATCGTAGAATAGGTTCGAAAAATATGGTACAACATACAAAGCCGTAGCTTTATGAGGGGATCTGGAAACCATAAAGGAAGGTTATCACCAGCTTAACCTCCAATATCTGTACTTGCACAGGAGGAACAAATAACCACCCCTGACCTAGATATTAGGTTACAAGTTGTAGAATGCAATAGTTGGGATTAAGGTACACGTGGTTTTGCCAAATTTACAACTAAAACCCATCCAATCTAGAACTTAAAGAGTTTATAATAGCAAGCTAGGGATATAACCTGCAATATATTCAGTTTATTTTTATATTTTTAATGTATACCTAATTACTTTATGAACGCCAAAATGATGAAAACATAAAAACTATTGTTTTATTAAGTGAAGCCTCAAAACGGGGCACCAACATAAAATAAAACTAAAAGGAGAACGCATACATTGTGTGATAAAACAATTAAATGACTTATGTCTAGTGTGTAAAACAAAACTTTAAGTTGTACATGGAAAAATAGGTTGGTAAATAAGTTCATACAGTACTGCAACTACACCGACATATAAGAGATAAATGAATGATTGTTAGCTAGTCGTATAGTTGCAGCAATAAAGTTCATCGAGCGTAAAATAACAAAAAAAGCAATTTTAATATTACATTTAATAAATGAGAATCATTATTTTAGCTGTAAACAAAACCAATTATAACCCAATTAACTGTAAGTCAAATTGCGCATTAATTGGACTTTTGTTTTGATTGGCCCAATAAATGACACATCAGCCATTTTGTCAGAAATAAATCCAGAAAAACGACACAACAATGGTAGCTAAACACACAAAAAAATATTAATTTTTATCATGGATTAATTGAGAATGAATGCATTTAATTGGCCAAGGTTACGAAAGTTTTAAGGGCAACTCAATACAAAATTGAAGAAAAAACAGTTCGGCCAGAAGTGACTGCGTAAACTAAGCAAATTTCCGAGTTTAGGGCAACGCCCCAAGTGCGTCATCTGCACATCTGTTCTCTATTCCTCGCTTAGCAAGAATCTCAATAAATCTTCAGTTGGACATGTGACATTAACTGATATAATAGCTAAAAGTGAAATACACATGGATAAAAGTAGGGGTTCATAGAATCTCGAAAATACCAAAATGCCAATAATTCCAATAACATTCAAGTTAAAGAAAATGTTGAGATGGGCAATTGTAGAAGACTACGCTTCCAATAATATAAATTTCTAAATTATTTCTAGACATGATGGGTATAATTACTATTCTTTATTCCCTTCTCTAAATAACCACTCCTCTAGCTCGAAATCGTCTTATAAATGCATGTAATCGTTGCTATTACATGAAACGTTTTAATACTGAGTTGATCGATCGCAAATTACAGCAAGTAGATAGATGTTAATAGTTACAAATTTGAAAGACCTAGTACCACGGGGTCTGATCGAATGTATTTATATTTATATAAGTTACCGCGGACTGGCCGCTGATATTTATTTCATTTTTACTGGACATGATATTTATGATATTATACAAAACTAAAGATCCAGTTAACTGCTAAAGTCGGATCAGGAGGAGGGGTGAGACGCAAAATTCGAAATATATACCTTATTCTGGAAAAATGTATTTGCGAATTTAGTTTCCTATAACTGTGTTTCCAAACATTGTTTCTCCCTGTCTAATACAACCAAGATATTTGTAATTTTCTTTTTAGTTTTCAGACTTCAAATGAACTCCCATTCCCACTATTGCGATTATCAATGAGCTTCTAAACATCTCATGACGACCTTCAATTTCGAGTCCAAATAATTTAGACTTCTTATTAGAGGAATAATGGCCAATAGATGGTGTCGTGTCCAGATTAGTAATCTGCTTAGTTTACGCAGCCCCTGAGTTACGGACTTATGGCACGTACTAGGAAGGATGGATGGGCGTTTAAATCACTTTTTATTCATCGTAACAACGTAAATAGCTTTCGCTATATAAAACCGTCATGAAATTTAAGTACATTAGATACTCAGTAATATGTGGGATTGTCTGAAATCTGAAAAAAAAAATATAGAAAACCATAGAATAATTGTTGTAAAATATTGCATATTTCCACCATAATTGGTTAAATCCGACTGCAAATAAAGGATACATTTCGATTTCTTTATTTTACGCCTCGTTATAAACCCCACTAGCCCTGGTTTGGTAACTATTAAAGAGCGTATCCTTTAGCTCTTATAATACTAAATTAAGATCTTATTCTGTAGAGCACAGAATTGATGAGTCCAAATCAATAATTTATCAATTTGTCGCCCATATTATAGATGAAATGAAAACAATGGCCGTATTTAAGTTTGAAATAAAATGTTTTGTAATATATTAAATTTTTCCAAATGTGAGATAAGTACGAGCCAAGCTGAGAACTAAAAAAAAAATATAAATATCTCGGTTAATATTCCAGTTAGAGGAATGTTAGACCATGCTTAGAACAGAATGGTATAAGTTAAATCTGTAACGAGATTATACTACATTTTTCAATCACAATAACCGACTTAATTTTATATCTTCTCTAAATCCCAACTTCTAGTCCGATTGACGAATTTATCTTTCGTATTGAATGAAACTCTCAAAAATCGAGTTTGGTAACAATCAAAGAAAATGTACGGCAGCTTCAGTGTAAACAGACCAATATATAACATAATGAATAAAATAATATGTTTTAAGAACTAATATAGAATATTATTTTATGTATTAATAACGAGTACAAAGTAAAATATAAATAATACTCCCATGGTAAATAAATTCTAGAGAATATTTAAATTAAAACAGAACTGAAAGAGAAAGTAAAGACAAAAGGTTGGTGTATTTTCCACTTCCATAAGCAGAGGACATACTAAAACGTCAGGTATACACATAATGCCAAGAAAAGACCAGCTGGTACCATTTTCTACTAGGCCCACGAGACAGACAAGCGGCGACAGTTTCATTTCCTGAAACAGCTTTCCCGTCATTTTCACACAATTTTCTCTGTCTTTGTCTCCTTCTTTCACTTTCATGCCTCCCTATTAAAATCAAGACAAAAGGGAAGGAAAAAAAAGCCGCTATTGTTTCTGTTGAAATGCCGGCTTTATTATAAGAATTATTTTTCATAATATTGCGGCCCCGTAGTTTTCAGTTGCCATTCTGGGAATTCTGAATCCTAGTACAGTTTCACTAGATGTGACAAAAAATGCATTACATAAGATTAAAAAAAAAAAAGCCAAGATTAAATGTTCAAATACATGAACAATAATTTCCACGGCAGTGTTTGTTGGAAGTGAAGAATGTTTACATGGAAAGAGAGAAAAAACGTCCAATTCTTCACAATTTGTTTATTTCAGCGCTAAGCGCTTTCAAAGACTAATGTCTCCATCTTCAGAACTACTTGCATGCGCTCATTGGGAAAGACAGCAAGCGACCTTGCCCTCTTCGCTTGCTGTCTTTCCCAATGAGCGCATGCAAGTAGCTCTGAAGATGGAGACATTAGTCTTTGAAAGCGCTTAGCGTTGAAATAAACAAATTGTGAAGAATTGGACGTTTTTTCTCTCTCTCCAAATGAACAATAATAGTTGTTCAGTTGCAGAACAAGTAATTGTACAGGAAACGTTAAGGATGACCTCATCACAGGAGGTTTAAAATAGATCATGCCGGGAGTGTCGCCGGAGATGTCGGCTCAATAGGGACCAGCTCTAGAACACTGAAGATGGGGAGGTTCGCTCCGAAAGTACTCTGTATTTAATAAAAAATTGTTAATAGTGGAATTTGTTTGACCTTTATCCTTCGGTTGATGTGGACATCCGACCCAAATCCCGAGTTAAAATACGTAAAATGTTTAATTCCTATTCAAGATAAAAACATTAAAAAATCACCTTAGATGAATAAAAAATGCATATTTACGTCCTCACAAACATGAATTACCTCCTGTATTTGGAGGTATCAATAATTAAAAGAAAATTCGGTAATAGAAAAATGATGGATACCATTTGTGCCGAAATATGTGGTTAGAACTCCATGTTTAAACTTTTTGAAGGAGTTATAAAATATACGGAGTTTGCTGATCGTATAGAGAGCTACCAGTTTTTAAAGTAGGCCAAAAAACACAAGAGTGAATATTAAAGTTTCTATAGATCTAATCTAAGTGAGTTTTTGGACTTAATTCACATTCTACTCTCTTTATTCCCTTTAGCAAGAACCCTATGTAAATAAGACTCGCAATAAAGCTGGAACACGAGACGTTATGTAATAAATACAGCAGCTTAAAGTGTAAAGCGTAAGAGTTGAAGTGGGGTTGTGCTAAAGCTCAAAAATGCAAAAAAAAACTCCGTTAATAATGCAATATAGAATCAAAGAACATCTGATTTTCCTTAAGGAATATTTGAGTACACGACTTATAGAATGCTAGGAGAAAATAATGTCTGCTCAATAAATATGTTTTAAAATCAATAGAGAGAAACCTAATATGGCAAAAATATTCTATGTAAACATTATTCCTGGCAATCGTGTATTTCAGTAGAATACGGTTAAGAAGGAACTTAGTGGAAATTAATTCCTTCCATTACTATTAAGACTTAACAAGAGAATAAAATTGTTGTTATTATTATTTATTAATAATCCAGCATATTCCAGAGATTATTTATTAACGTTCATTTTTGCTACTATGGCTTATTATCTAAAGGTTCCCACCCTTTTCTAGCCAGGGTAGGACTAAGGATTTTATTTAATGAGATCGTCAGTAAATAAATTCCTATTGCCCAGTAGGAAATCAAACTCTATTTTCTATTTTCCATCAATAATTTTTTCAATAATGTTCTGGTTAGAAGGTTACGAAGAACTATCTCAAGATTTCAAGAGTTTTAACGTTAAATAAAACGAGAATAAACAATGAAACTAGAAGAACTCGATGTCAGGACAGCTATTGAAGAAGTGAAAAGAAGCAGTATTGACGGTTAGTCACAAAAGATGTGGAGAAGGAGCTACAAAGAAGTGGATTGTGAATTAGATGTCGATGAGTGAGAGGGGAGGTGTGAAGGTGCGATGTCAAGATGGGAGCCGACAAAAAGCGGCCAAAGAGACAAGCAGGCAAGCGACAGAGTCCAAGTAAAAAATATTTGAAGGGAGTGACAATAATGGGACCTGAGGTTTTTCTCCCTTTTCTAAATAGAGTGAGGGCACTGTTCGGCCTTGAGCTCCAAGGACTCCGGAGAAAGGAACCCACATATCAAACAACGTGCTAAGCTTTTTATTTGCAATTCTAAGCAACTCAAACATCTAAAGTAAAGAGACCTTTTAGCATTACAACCAAACAAAGGTAATTCATTTTATAAATTTATTCAACTAAATGGACCACGATTATTTGCTATTTAATTCTCAAAAACGTTTAAATCAAACATATGTGGCAAAAATGAACAAACAAATTTTTCAGTAATTCTGTAGAAAACAACAACCAACATGATTAAATAATATAAATTCCCTTTGAATTAATGCAACTGAATACAGCATAACCCAAAATTATTTTATTTTCCTCAAACAAAAAGAGTGTACATCGGACTAAAAAAATATTTTCTTTACCAAACTCGCATCTCAATCAATAATCACCAATAGTATTCACATATCCAATTAATGAACTCTAGAATATCAAAAAATGGAAAATTTTGTCAAACAGAAACAAAAAATGCATAACATAATATGAGAGAATATTTGCAAAGTGTTTTCTTAAGCGTAAGTAAATGTCACAACTGACAACTATCAAAGGGCATAATGGAATTAGTAATAGTGGCAATTCTAGTGCAAAAAAAAATGAAGCTTTTATGGACTGAATTGACGAGCCACAATACAAGCTGAATAGGCGACATGGCGAAGGCACCATCAGAATCATAAACAAACAGTAAATCCGAGGTTTACTAGCATAGGAAATTGAAGTATTTGATCCCAGGGGTACCGTAAGAACATGTGAGAGCTAGTTCTTGAAAATGTCACTAACCAAATAATGTTTTTTAAAAAAAGGTAATTGTTGACATTGCATACACCAATGGTAAAAATGTTATGAATTAAAAAATTTTAAGTAAGCTTAGATTTGCTGCACATGCCATAAATATTGCCACTAGTTAGAGATGCTCAAAAAGAATTCCCATCTCCCAGGGTTGCAAAAGTCAAAGGATTTTTATTTCCTTGTGCGAAGCAATCTCAAAAGTTTTTGGATTTCAAATTTAAACGGAATTATAAGATTTGAACTTCCCTGAACAGTCCCCTCAGACGTCAATACGTCGTATGTGAGCACCGCGCATCAATCAAAAACAACTAGCTTTATAATGTTGAAATTTTATGCTTAGGGCTGTTGTGACGTCTATTTATGCACGTCCCTTTTTCATCAAAATGGATTAAGGGAAGAGGGGAGAGGGAAGAAATAAAAAATAACAAATTTCTCCGTAATAAATGAAACAAAACATTAGTGTAGATCCATTTTTGTTTACCATAAAAATTATGTTCTATAAAATTTTATCAGATACATTTGAACCAATATACCGAATATAACTATCAAATGAATTCATTTCGAATGAGGTTTATCAAAATACTTTGTTTATTTACGTTAATAGGAGTACAAGGATAAAAAATATAGATGAAATGAACTTTCTAGTCACAACTCTTCCCCATGAAGCAGCATTTTCGTTTCTAAATAAATATCCGCGATAAGATCAGCCATAACAAGTACTTAGTGGAAATCAAACTTTTGATTCAAGATAATATATCCATAATATTATATGATATTATGATACAAATTAACTATAACTTAACGTACAATTTCGTCTCATATTACCCCTTAAAATACAATATGAAGCTAATGTATATTTTCGATGCCTTAGAAGGGAAAGCGTACAATTATGCCTAAAAAGAAGATACTAGCTCCTCTGTCTTCCCTTATCTTGGGTTTCTCCAAGGATCCGAGCAAACTGTTGAAACAATAATACCAGCTAATATCCTAGTGACATCTCTTCACTGACAGTATAAATGTTTTTATTAAACAAATGTTTTACTGAATTAAAAATTTTCCTTTCTCCGAAATCCTCCTATGTACATTTAAAGTATATACGAGTTTTATAAGAATCAATTAAACGTTTTTAATCGAGAAAACACTAAATGTAATCAAGTGTAATATTTCATTCACAGGATATATCAATTCAAGCGACTAATGGGCTATCTCTTGAAAGCCGTCATCATCAGTAACCATATATTATAACCACTGCCTTTCTTAATCTTATCAAAAGATAGTAAACATATAATTTTCGACAAATGATCGTATGGTTTATAAAAAGAAATATAAGGAGGAAAGAATTATGAATCCTCAAAATAGCAAAAGTGTTTGATATTGAACAATAAGTGGGATCCATAGAGTGAGGAACAACTAGTAGTCATCAACGAGTAAATCTGACAAAAACAGATAGGCATAGAACCTTCCAATTTCGAAGCTAAATAAGTAAAATAGAGATCAAAACTCTAAAAGGTTCGCACAGAAAGCTAAGACATTTAGAAAATTAACTCAAAACCTTTGGAGCGTAAAGATAAATCGTATATTAGTATATCAGGTAAGAAGTAATCAAGTATGTTCAGATAACAATGTGTACTATCCAAAAGCAAGAACCACAGAAGGTCCAACACACTGTTGTAACTAATTCTGGCAAAATAGAACATGGGTAAAGATATAACAAGCAAGAATATAATTAAGAGTTCCCATTCATCCTATTTCTATGGCAGGAGACTATTTATCAATCAGAATTGGCAACAATTTATCTGGAGACATGCATGATTTGCTACCACTTATCTTGATTGTTTGTTAGAAAAAGAATATGAGTTTGGCCATGGATCATTTTATACACTTGCTTCGTTATTGAATCACTTATTCCATTGACCCACATCGCCTTGTGAAAAAAATATTAGGATTTATGTTAAAATAAATAAATGGTATTTAAATGAGGTCTGAAACCTAGAGTCCTGTTAATACAGAGTTCGATTCTGACTTGGGCCATGGGAAATTATTTAGGGGTGAACTCATTAAATGAAATCCTTAGTCCCACCCCAGCTAGAAAATAGTGCTAACTTTAAGATAACATAGGGATTATCTAAAGATAGCCCCCGTCCCAATTGGCACAAAGTAAATAACAGCAAATGAGGTCTATACGCATATTTCAAGTATAAACCTAATTAGTCACAAGCATTCTTGGGACAGAATACGGCAGGGAACGCGACAAGATCAACGCTTTAAACAAGGAAGGCAATGAGGGAGGCTAGATTCCTGCACTTGCAGCAATTCTGATAATCCAAGTTGGCTTTTATATATTTAAAAAAAAATGCAGAATGTATGTATGAGTAAGTGTGTGATAAATTGATTTTAATTACTAGCAAAAAAATCTAAAAAAACAGAAAAAAGTACATACATTAAAAGTATCCAAATCCTAATCCTAAGATCAAGGCTTCAGCTGTCACCAAAACCGAGAGGCCCTTCCGAGGCTGTTGTGACAAATAATTTCACACATTTGGCATAGTAAAGTTTTAAATAAAGTTTTAGTTTCTAACAGAAAATCACGATTGTAGATCATTTTTAATTTCACGCCCAAACCGAAAGACAATTGGAACCACTCACTTGACATCTAGACCCTCAGTTAGCTCACTCATTAGACAGCTACCTATAAAAAATAATAAAATTAACCGTTTCTTAGTTCTCATAACTTCCAATTAACTGTGTTGAATAATGCCCTCTTAAGTTATAATTAGAGCACATCCAACTCAGACATGGCCTCTATTTTAACTCCGTCAAAGACAGTCATTCCTAAGGTTTTGCATTTACTTAAGAAAAAGAAAAAAATGACCACACAAATCGATCAGGGTTAACTATATAAATGAAATTCGTATGCATATAAACATATTTAAATTCCATGAACCAATTTTTCACGTTTCAGTTCATTTAAAAACTAATGGAATCAATAAAGTTATTGTCTATTTGGCCGTCCATTGGTACTCTATCACTTAAAAACGAAAAAAAAAGAATGTATAGACTTTATAATTCTATGAGGGGTAGTGCAGAAGATATGATGTTTTTTTAAGAAAAATACATTATTTGATGTTTCATTCATTGTTTAATTTATGAAATCATTTTGATGTCTTTTTGCTCCTAAAATGAAAAATATCGCGTAGAATGTCAATGGAATTTTATATTTCATGTGATTAATAAACTCCCCTACCCTAATCTTTCCCTAATCCAGGAGTAGGTCAAAGCATTATATTTCGAAAGGAAATATTTTTATTTCAAACCGTCCACACTGGAGAGCCTAGTTTTTAATGTGGTTCTTTTCATTAGTCATGAAAAGTATATTACAGGATTCCCATAAAAACTTGGAAATCAAAGTTATTTTCCGATCAAAGGTACATCTCCTTCTAAGGTATTGTAAATATGATCTGTAGATTAGTGTGATTCAGCTTCAACAGAACCAATTTAAACTAATTATTACTTATGGGAACATTCTTAAGGCATGGAGTCATAGAAATAAATATAGTCAAATAAAAACGATAATAGGAAATATGGCAATAGATAAAGAATTTGATATGAAAATACAGTCCACGAACTCCAAAGCCTACCTCAGGGACATGGTTTGTCCCGCTAGACACATTCCTTGGCGAATAGTCGAGGCATTACATACCAAAGATCTCTTACTCCATTATTCAAATAGCTACTTAATTGCCATGTGATGATAAGCGGCTTATAGAAATCAAAATAGGAGCTTGGATAATAAATCAGTGTATTGTATTGATAAAACGACAATACAAAAAGTCCGCTGCGTTAACTAAGTAGATTCCCCACGCGCGTCAAGTTTTTGCATTTATCTCAAAATTTAAAAGTACAATGAGAAAAATGTCTGGCATTTAGACTTCAAATAAAGTCTTTCATTATATGGCAACCTATTGTTAATATGACATCAGGTAGAGTGGGTGTTCACAGAAGGCCGAAAACTAAAAAATGCAAATATCTCGGTTAATAATAGAGATAATGAAAAAACGTACATAACAACATTTATAGAACATTTGCAATAAGATTGTTGCAATACAAGTTTTTGATCCGACGCATAATAACGGTGATATTAAGAATTTTCGAAATTCCACCCTCTAAGCCCCCACTCCAACTGGTCGGATTTCAGCCATTAACGAACTTGATCTTCCTTTTTTTTATAAAAGAATTAAATGGCGAGTTTGGTAACGTCCAAACAAAAATGGCGACCGTTAGAGCGTTAACAGATATATATATATATATATATATATATATATATATATATATATATATATATATATATACTAGCTAAGGTACCCGGCTTCGCCCGGGAATTCATTTGAGGCTGAATGAAGATGGTATGGTATGGTTTTGGCAAGGCTTTACTTTCCACAATATTTTTTTTATTTCCCTGTCCCAGTGTTTAGAATTTATACCCGTCGTTACTGTGGATTTGTTAATAATAAAATTATTTGTTATTTAAGACTTTACTGTCCTCAATATTTTTATATTTCCCGTCCTCTGTGTATGTATTTTTTTTTATAACGTAATGGACCATATAATTCATAATCCTAGAAAGTATTCTATCTTCCAAACCACGTATGAATAAGTTCCTTTCCCTTCAGGCGGTACAATGTCCAACGGTGACAGCTGTTTTAGGTACGTCATAGCCTCTATTAAAACACTCTTTCATAAGTCTGGATTGTAAACTGTGTATTCATATTGGTTTTCAGTAAAGTATATCATAATACATTAACGGAGCAGAGTTAATAAATACCAGAAATACCTGGGGGCTCCTCCCTAGCGTTTATTCTTGTAAATTATTTATTTATGATAATTAAAGAAATTCACATTCCTGAGAATAATAATACATTGCTATAAGCATCAATTAACATAGACCAATATGAGGTCGGAAGGGAAGCGGCAGAACTGATAGGACAAAGGAAGTAGCTCGACACCTACATAGCTTCAGTGCTGCCAACCTGCAATGGATTAAGGATAGCTATCCTCTAATACATTCAAATATATTAAAAAATCATATTACATTATCTTCACAATTCTAAAACTGTTTCAAATATTTTTCTCGTTTTAATTAAATAATGTATTAAATATACTTAGAGAAGGGTGGGGGCAGTATACCTTATTTGGCGCAAACTGTTACTGGCGTTAAAAAATAACATAGTTTTGAATTATTAAGGATAAAATTCTAACATGGATTTTAATTAACTTATCCAGGTGAGATACTTGGGTAGTTCATTGTATTGGAATGTATTGTTGTTGAGAATATCAATATTTCTAAGCAATTTACTTGCTTCATACCTGATTTTACAAAAAAAATAATTATAAAACAAAATTTACACTAATTAAAAAAGTAAACAACTTATGTTATGTGCACGATTGCCAAAAAACAAATAGACGATGAAATATCGCGAATTTTTATTTCAGGCCTCCCTTATAACCCCCATTCCCCTTTGAACCTAAAATTTTTAGTATAGCTTATAATCATGGAAGAATTAATGCTAATTAACATACCGAGTGTTGTTAAGTTCGGTTCTACCGTTAGTGCCCAATAAAATAGTTGCCCCGCTTTAGTTTTTAGCGTATAAAAACTTTGTTATACTTTGTTATAAAAGAAAAGTGTATATAACAAAAACTACTCTAAATAACAAAATAAACAACTTTTGTTATGTTCATATTTGCCACAAAAATAATAGGAAACGAAATATCGTTATTTTATATACATACACACACACAGTTTTGAACGGACCTCATTTTCGTCATCTCCTGGATAGGATCGATGAATTTGTGAAGAATTTTTTAATCTTTGGATTCAAACCTGCCACCTATAATACAGAGGTCTAGAGAGCTTTTTCACTATCGAGACCACGCCGGTCTCCAAACAAATAAATTACAGTACGCAATCATCATAATTTCTTTTCTAAACGTTTTAAACATCATTCATTCATGAATTTCTATCGGGTGAAAGATATCTTGCCTTTGTTAGCAGAGAGAACGTTACTCCCAAAAACTTAATGAACACAACTAAAGGCGAAAACTAACGCGATAGATTAGGCGATGGTGCAAGTATGAATGAATAAAGGAACAACTTGAAGAATAATGGTGAATGATAAGAGACGTCAAGAGGCGGAGGACTATTGTAAGTGAAAATAAAAAATATCGATTAATTTGAACGATAAGAAGAGTGAACGATGTAGATAGAGAGAGGGCTTAGGTAAGCAGGCTGGACCTAGTTCACGCTCCAGATACAATACACAACTCCAGGTCACGCCTCTTAATTAATCCTTCCTTCAACATCACTTCTTACAACTTTTTCCACTTCCCATGGATTAGAATACACTTTATTTAAAACTAATTTGAATAATTTCAATGTGAACTTAGCTTGTTATTTTATAATTAAAGAGGTCGTCGAGTATTAACTCCAAAATGCTGATGTGTGTAGCACTCCAAGGTACCTACTATTACTCAAAATTGTCGTAAGTCATTGCAATAAAATACTCATAAGAATGTATGAAGTCTACAATTTAATAAAAATTTTATAAAAAAATCTCTTTTTTTAAAAAAAATAAAAATATTCAGTTGCCCTTAAATGAAACTATAATATCACATAAAACTATAAAATCACATAAAAAATAAACTAAATTATCGCAATAAACATTTGTTTACAGATATAAGGTCGACTATATTTTACTTGAATTTTGGCTTTTACAGTACTTCGAAAATAAGTCTTCGTCAAATCCCTGAATAACAAGTGCACAAATCAAATTCTATGTGACTAAAAAAAATAATAAAGAAGAAAAAAAAAAAAAAAAACCTCATAGGCCCTTGATTAATTTGTGGACCATCCAACAGATAACAAAATGCATATTTTTTTTAATATTTTATAGAATTTTGAAAGTCTAAAAACATTTCAAATTTTGTGAACGAATATCAAGAAACCAAAAACTTACAAATGAGCAGGGTAAACATTTAATGATACTGTAATTTTCTGGAAACCCCATATTTTCCACTTTTTAACGACCGTAACGAGCTCTTCCCAGCTCCTCAATGGTCTTTCTATATTTTTAAATGCCTGCATTTAATTCATTTAAAAAACACATACATTAATTATTAAGAAAAAAAATTCGTATTCATTTTTATAAAATATCACTTGATATGCTTCCTGTAGTAATGCTTTACATATGTTAACTATTAATGAATTAAAAGGAAGGTAGCTTATATTATACTAGGTAAAATATTATAAAGGTAAATATGTTTTTCGTCCACAATAAGTAAATAATCAATGATCAAACATACTATACAGACTCTTAAACATATATATTTTCATTATCCACAAATCTAAATGAATTATTAGCCCAAGGTGACCTCTATTATAGACGAAGTTTCAAAAGATTTAAAGACCGTTGGTCTATTTAAATAAATATTATTCAAAATATTCTTAATTTGCTTTTTAATTTATTATGGCTTTTATGAGTGTGAATGTGCGTGTGTGATATAGTATGTAACATACATAAACTATAATATGTTTATCTATTTTACATACTATACAATTAATTAGTTTATCACACAATTATTTTCTCGCATTTATTGTCATTCTCCATTGATCATACCTTTTACTTTCATAACACAACTGGAATAAGAAATAACACTGCCTTGTATGCAACTTTTGCTAATATGTACAATTAAAACCATTGTAACGGTCTTATTAAAAAAACTAGAAGCTAAATTCAATTATACAAAAGTAGAGATAGTAGATATAAAAAAATATATAGAACCCATTTTGAGGTAATGGATGGCGGAGGAAGCAAATCACAGGTGAGTAAAAAAGGTACTTCACAGAGATTTCCCGTTCCTAAAGAAAACCTGTGTATTATTGATACTTACTCGTAAAATTAAATTTGAGAGAAAGATAGAAAAAGTCCGTCACGCAGGGGCTGCGTAAACTAAGCAGATTTCCCACGTGAAGTTATACAGTAGATAAATCTGCCCAATAACAACTGTAGTAGTAAGGTATCTCTTAACCTATTCAAGAGGGACGAATAGTTACGGAAACGGCCGCCAGAGCTCTCGGCGGAAAGTCCCGAACATAGCCGACTCCCGCCGACCACAGGCAGAATACAAATGCAAATATCTCGGTTAATATTCAAGATAGAGAATAAATGTATATAACAATATTTATTGTAAATTTAATTTGCAATAAGATTAATTCTGTACAATTTTTCGATCCGACGTATAGTAACGGAGATATTTCGAATTTTCGAAAATTCTCCCCTCTAAACCCCCCCCCTCCCACTGGTCTGATTTTAGCCGTTAAACGAACTTGATCTTTCTTTTTACATAAAACGACTAAATATAGAGTTTAGTACCGATCAAACACAAATAGCGACCGCTAGAGCGGTAACAGACAACTATATATAAATATATATATATATATATATATATATATATATATATATATATAGATATATAGAGTTTTGAACGGACTTCATTCTCGTCATCTACTAGGTAGGATCGATGGACATTTGAAGAAAAAAATCGAAAATTCCGTCATGAGCACAACCTCAATAGCTGATTTCCCTTAAGGGAAATCTGCTAAAAAGATAGAAGTCGGTATATTAATGAGGAGTAGAGGGGAATATATGTTGTTTTAAGAAATAAGCCTTATTTAATCTGCGAAATCATTTGGTTGTGTTTTTGCTCCAACAATGAAGCTATAACGGCACGCGCGAGCTCAAGAGATAAATTTGGATGAAGACGTTAAGCACATTAAGTAAATCATAAGCTTACGATAGCGGATAAAATCTCTAGCGTTCTTATTGTTCTTTAATATAACAAAACCATAAATGGAAAGAGAGGGGGGGGGGGGTGTTTCAGTAACAAGGAACAAAAAATAGCTGAGCAGTTTGGCAGTAGAACGGATTATAACACAATGACGTGACGTAAGGAGCTACTGTGAGGAGTCCATCATGCTATCCAATGACAGGACCATTACAACATACTTAGGCCTAGTCTATCCCTCTCTCTCTACAAATAACGGCACACTCTAAGGCCCGGTGAGTAGACACTATAGGCACAAGAGTGGCCAACTAACGAGTTAGTGAGTACTTGTTGAATAATGATAATAAATAAAAAAAAAAAAGAAGCAATTACCCATTTCCTTATCTTGAACATTTGTTTGTATTATGAAAAATAATATGGAAGGACAGCTTCGTATTTATTTAATTGCTCTTTAAAAAATAGTTGTTAATAGAGAAACATTTAAAACATAAAATCTAATGAAAATTGGGTTAAATAATAATTTATAGTAAATGGTTAAAGTAAACTCAAATGTCCGTCATGCAGGGGCTGCGTTAACTAAGCAGATTTCCCACGTGCGTCACGTATTTGTATTTATCTCAAAAATTAAATGTTCAATGAGAACAGTATTTGGTATTTAGGCTTCAAATAAAGTACTTCATAATATGACAGTTTATTGTTAATATGACATGAGTACGAGGGGGGGGGGGGTTTACTGGAAGCCGAAAACTGAAAAATACCACCGTTAGTAATCAACATAGTGAAAAAACGTACATGAAAACGACGCATAATAAAGGAGATATTAAGATTGTTCGGAATCCCCCCCTCTAATCCCCTCCCTCCCACTGACCGTATTTAAGCCGTTAACGAACTTGATCGTTAGTTTTACATAAAACGTTTAAAAATTGAGTTTGGTAACGATCAAATAAAAATTACGACCACTAGAGCGTTAACAGGCAAATATATATGTAGTTTTAAACGGGCCTTATTTTCGTTATCTCCTGGATTGGATCGATGGACATTTGAGGGAATTTTTCAAAAATCTAGTCATGAGTACTACTTCAATTGCTGATTTCCATTAAGGGAAATCTGCTAAAAGGCTATAGAGAATTGAATGTTCACTGGAAATAACGTTCAACATCAACTTGGCAAACTATTGATAATTCCATTTATGAAATTTACTTATTGATAATTCTATTTTTGAATTTTACTTATTGATAATTCTATTTTTGAATTTTACTTATTGATAATTCTATTTTTAAATTTACTTATTAATAATTCTATTTTTGAAACTTACTTAGTTAAAATTCTATTTTTGAAATTTACTTATTAATAATTCTATTTTTGAAATTTACTTATTGATAATTTCATTTTTGAACTTTACTTATTGATGATTCCTTTTTTGAAATTTACTTATTGATAATTCCATTTTAGAAATTTAATTAGTGGAAGTTCTAATGAGAATAAATAAACTTTGAACATAAAACAAATATATTGGAGTTTCCATAAAAAATAAATAAAAATAAATTATTAAATTATATCTCAGAAAGAAAAGTAAAACGTGGAAAGGCCGCTGCACTGATCACTTTTTCTCGTGACCCAACAATTGTTAGTTGCCTAGTATGTCTTTCTGAAAATTATATTTTGCTCATTAAAAGTCCCATAAAATTATGGTGCACTGATACAAATAAACAAAATATCAAATGAACTCGAAAAAGAAAAGGCAATTAGTCAGATATATGAGGTGTACGCAGAACACATAGATAAACAACTCAAAATATAACACCAGTTTCTGCCACAAGCTGCCACCCCGAACCTAGCATAATAACCACCTGAGAAGGTCATAAATCAGTGGAATATAGGGCAATGCTGGCCCAACTATTACCTCGCTCTCAGTGCCGTTAGTCGGTAGAAACAGACCTCCTCACTCCTATCTACCTCAAACACCGCAGATAGTCTCTACTTCAGTTGGAAAATACTGCATAACAATAACTATATTTCTCCCAATTTTACTAAATGAGACCAACGTTTATATGGAATAGGTAGAAGGTAGACTAAGGAATTTCCCACGTGTGCCAAATATTTGGATTTATCTCAAAAAGTAAAAGTTCTATGAGAACAATATTTGCTAATTATGCTTCAAATAATGTACTTAATAATATAACAGCTTATTATTAATATGACATGAGTATGGGGGGAGGGGGGGTTAATGAAGGCCGAAAACTATAAAATGCATGTATCTCGGTTAATAATCAAGACAGTGAAACAATGCACACAACAACATTTATCGATCATTACATTTGTAATAAGATTGGTTCTATACAATTGTTCGACCCGACACATAATAACGGAGATATTAATAATTTCCGAAACGATTAAATATCGAATTTGGTAACGATTAAACCAGGATATAAGTTAAAATTTTAAACGGACCTCACTTTCGTCATCTACTAGGTAAAATCGATGGACATTTCAAGAAATTTTTCGAAAATCGTGTCATGAGTACAACCTCAATAGCTGATTTCTCTTAAGGGAAATCTACTTAAAAAAAATAAGTATATAAAATTTTTAAAAAATTATCATGCTAAACGAAATTAGATTTTATTCAAAGCAAAGTCTCGCCCTCTAAAGCATATTTAATATTTAAAGCTAAAATAATTTTACTTCGTCAATAATAAGATATTTTTGAGGGAGGCCTCATAATGAGTAAACATACTTCAATTATGAAAAGCAGCAAATATTATTATGCAAATGCATTCTCGCCTTCAATAAAGCTAGAACTTTGACCAATCCAGGACAATGACTAAATGAGTATGCATGTGACGAACTGCATAGCCTTGTGAAAACCTCTCTATGAAAAGGAAGAGTTATTTTTCTTGGAATGAAAAAAAAAAAATACAGTAGTTTCCTGTCGCTTCGTACATGAGACTAGCCAGGACTCAAGGTATCAGGCGAATTATCTATTTGATTGAAGATGTAGCAAACTTTTCTGTGACCTAATACCCAAGTCATTTCCAAATATTTGTGAGCAACCCCTAAAAAATAGTTTTTTTTGGTAATACTTAAAAAATCAAGTCTAAAACAATCTCTAATTTGGCTTAATTGAACTACCCTAAATTGTAGTCAAGGTATTACAGGACTTTACCAAAACAAGGCTGAACTTGATGAATAATAAACCAGGACGTTCCTACAATCCATAAATAAATGAAGCTTAAATTAAAATTTCACGAGGGGTTACTCAAACCATAAATATCCCATGATTTAAATTCCAGTATCGATTACAAAGCGTTTTAAATTTTAGATAAATTAAAAAAAGAATGAAAAAAAAAAATAGCAAAACTCAAAAGTTCAGTTTGAGACTGAGACCCAAAGTTGAAAAAAATGATTATATAAATTGCACGTTGGCTCACAAAAAAAAAATCAAGCTATTAGGAACTATTAAAAAATGATATCAGGAAACTTGTGGAGCAGAACATTTCACAAGGCTAAGAGGTTAACAGTTACAATCGATTGTACAAGTGTGTCCGTGATAAGCTAATTCTGTCCGCTTTTGTAAACCTTGCACGCTTATAGAGGGAAAAGGTGCAATTGTTGCACCTTCAGACAGCAGCCGTTACAGGCTAAAACTACGTCCTTCATGCAACATTATACACCAATGCAATTGGCAACAAATTCTAGGCAATTTACAAAATCAAGTATGGACAATTATTTGGAAGGCAACACTGAGTGAGTGAGTCTTTCTCGACGGGGAGCAAATTGGAGGGAGACTATTCATGCTGACGTTTTGCAACGCCCATTATAAAAGTTTTTTTTTTTTTAGGTTTTTACGAAACATCGCTCATGCAGTGAGATCAGAAAGTTTAAAATTTCGTAATAAGAGAGAATTGGACTGAACTCCAAATTAGTACTAACCAAAGAACACCCAGGGGGACAGGAACGTTTGCTAGCAACCTACCTCAACGAACTTCCAACAACGAAGCACATAACTAATGCCTGCGAGTCGTGTAAAAGTAAAAACACAAAGGAAACAGCGACCATTAATATGAAGAATGCAACAAGAAATATCAAATTAGGTCAGTTGGAATTTTAAATATAAAAAGGAAATAAACATAAAGGTGGAGTTTTTGCGATTTTTTTGTGTTCCACGTTAAACAACTGGAGGATGGAAAAGGAGGAGGATGGAATTCAAGAATTCCAAAAATACAGTGTGACTACAAACATTTCGTAGTGACCATTCAGAAACGTCTTTTTAATAATCTGAATACTAGCCTTTTTAAATAGTAAAATTAAATTTGGAGACGATTGGTAAGCTATGTTCTTTTAAATTATATAATTTCAGTGGCTTTAGGAAATTCATTTATACAATCTCTAAGAAATAGAGTGCATTTTTGCATAACGCAAATGCCGAAAATGGATTACTCTAGAGCACAAAAATGGTAAAACAGATCACAAACGCATATTTCTACAAAATAAAAAGTCACGAAACACAACTTTCTCATTCAAAGCTCAGGAACCTTGCACTTTTTGTAATCAGTTCATCCCTAATAGCCTGTCACATATACTTCTCTACTGTGAGAAGCTCATCGAAGACACGAAATAATTATCTACAAACACTTTCCTCAGCACTTAGTGATGTGCATAAAATTGAAGAGATACTTAGTATCGATAGCCTCGAAAAACTACACAAGATTTACTGCTTCATCGCGTCAGAATGCAGTACTCTGGAATCTATGAGTGCTGATGGAACACACTCCAGTTAAATGTTATATTAAGACGGAAAAGGGTTTACACAAAATGCTTTTAGTTATCTTTTATGTACTATATTTTACTATTTACACTATATTGCTTTTTTTTTTGTTTTCTTTTTTGTCATATTATTGTTGATCTCAAGAACTTGGATTTAATTATTTATTAAAAAAAACAGAATTGTTATTTGTTTATTTAATTTTTACAAAATACAAACAAATAAATATATATTCTATTTCTACAGAATATGCGTAGTCCAAATAAGAAATCAAGAAGGAATGGTTCATTCTAAATCCCTATGAACATTTCTAAATGGCATTAAATGAAATAAGTGAATGCAATAGCACCAGAAAGAAACACTATGACGAATAGGAGAAGAGGACTAGGAATATGACAACATCTGCCCGAGACTATCTGGCAATGCTAGGCCCTGACATTTGACACATGTTGCAGCGGCCTGTGCTGAGCTATGCAGGCGAAGCAGGGAGCACGAGCATACCGATAAGGGGATCATGTACCCAGAGAACTGAATTCCTCCTCAAGATCACGTCTTCCTTGGAGAAGGTTATCCTACATCATCACAGGTGCACCATTAACAACCTGCAATTATCAGAGATTTAGGTCGAGTTACCTTATCGTCCTTTATTACTGTTTCGAAGTACAATCTTTTTTTTTTTTTTGTTTTGGTCTGATAGTTAAAAAGTAAATTGCTTCTAAACTCGCTAGAAAAATAAAAATCCTCGGCTATAAGATATATGAACAAACGCACCTGAACTTAAAAACTATATACCAAATCAAACATTTAGATATTAATATTACATAGTCTCTAAATTTATCACGAACAATTATGCTCATTTGGTTCGAAGATGAATATGAAAAGGTATAATTGAATTGCTTCCCGTTAAAAGGTGGGAACGTTCAAATCTGGTAAAAACTACTGAAATCTGTAAAAAAATCGGATTAAAATCACTTTTCATCAACATATAAGCGATACTGAGCGAAAAACTGCAAAGGAAAATATATTTAATTTAAATTTTGATTATTTATCTGGAAATTTAATTTTACTAATCCAATCATTTTTAGTCGTTTTTATTGTGTTTGTCATTGAAAAGCTGTGCTTTGTTAGAATTGCCAATGCCACAAAAATATTAATATCAGGAGTTAAAATAACTCAAGCCTACTTTTCTCCCTTCATATATACCTACCTATATCACATATACATATAAACTACATTATGTATAAGACAAAAATATTAACCTACTTCAAATCAGTTTTTTCTCTTAACTATGTTGTCGAAATATATATTATAATAATGAAGCTCAAAGGGAGAGGGCTACGACTTTCAATATTTAAAACATATTACTCTTAAATGTAAACTATACTATTTCCGAATGTTATGATTAGTTTAAAAGTGAGGTTTGAGGGTTGTAAATAATTTTAAATCTGAGCTGAAAGGACTCATTGAGCCGGGAAATACTCTGGAGGTAAATAAAAAAACAGGAAGCCATGGGTGGAGAGGATGGTTGCCTGTTCCTATATTAGGCAGACATCTGGAAGGCCCGGGTACCAGCAGGTAGTTGGCACACCCTTCAGATTCTCTCCGCTCTCATTCTTCACAAAAGCTTCCAGCCACCAACAACAGTTTTTTCCCCAGAAATAGGGGGCTACAGTTTCTGTAGTAATTGCTTTTTTCTCTCCCCTTTTCAAACAAACATTTTACCATTGGAGTATTTTCAAAAGAAGATGCGTCGTATATACTACGCCGAAGACGCCTTGCCCACATGTTATTCAATGATCTATATCGTTATGACAAGGGAAAAAATAAATTTCCATCAATAAGTGATCGAAGTAGAAAATGAAAATCTTTATATCAACAACCCATGAAGAGTTCACGAGCTCAATAGGAGTACTTCTTTATAGAATAGTCACTCAACAGCCCGCTGAGGTAAAGAACAAGTCAAATTTAGTATTCGAACCAGGCACTCTGGGTAAAGAAGCACAACTTACAACAGCTGCGTTATGCCCGTCCAAAATATGTCAAACTCTATATGCCATTCAGAATACAGACCAAATTTAAAAAAAA
This sequence comes from Riptortus pedestris, assembly GCA_019009955.1. Taxonomy (NCBI): domain Eukaryota; kingdom Metazoa; phylum Arthropoda; class Insecta; order Hemiptera; family Alydidae; genus Riptortus; species Riptortus pedestris. The sequence goes on from CM032228.1 coordinate 50,892,883, forward strand.
ATATGACAGATGATTCCATAAAAATAAAATGTCAGTTTTTTAAAACAGCATGAATTCAAAATAAGCTCTGTATGTATTAAATGAGAGACGTTACGTTTGGATTACGTTAGTGTGTGACAAAGGCAACTCTCACCCGTTTGCAATAGTTAATCCCATAAGAATCGAATGGCAAATGAAAAGATAACAACAAACGTCTTTTGAGAAATGAGGCCAGCATTAAGAATATTCATGAAACACTTTTCAAAGACGTAACAATATACTTGGGAACTTTTTGACACCGTTTTATTTTAATTGGAAGGCTTCATCTCCAAGTATAATTCATTGCAAAATAGAGTAACAAATTATCCATAATAATGCTTTTCATTCACTACTTGGAGGAATCTTTATCTCTATTTTAGAAAAAGGAAGAAAAGAACTCAGTTTGTTCAAAGTAGCCAGACAAATATAATTTGACATAAAAAACAGAGAAAATAAAATGAATATATTTACGTGTTTAGTGAGATGAAAATATTTCAGCCAATTAACAGACATCTATGACTCATTTCGTAGGTTAATTCCAAGATAAGTCTGGAAGTTAATGAGGAAGTCATTATTCATTAACTTTAAATTGATGTAGGAGAATCTTCCTAAATAGGCCCAAGTAATGCTGCAAGAAAGGTTCAACAAAAAATATAGGCAGTAACGGACCCTAACTATGGAATCAGACCATACATTTACTTTAAAAGAAACATTTTAGCCAATGTGTTGACAAATATATACCAAAAACTGTTTAATCGGTCATCCCAATAACTATATCCAAATCAACAAAGAAATAATGCCACCCGGTTGTTATCATTATATTACCCGATTTTAAGATTATGTCACATTTAGTTTTTCTAAATCATAATACACTTTGAACAATTTTGTGCCTTGGTTCGACTTTTGGGTGGAAAAAGGGAACTGATTTATTGAAGGGTCCACTAAAAGGATAACCACGACTAACATTTGTTAAATATCTTTATTATTAGTAAAGAACAATTCTTTCTGAGTTCTCACATATGGCATTAACAATTCAAGTTAGCTCTTTTCAATGGGATGAGTCCGAGGATGAAAACATGGCTAAGATCGCCACTACGAATCTCCCCAAACATAAACCAGTCAGGATTCACTATCTTCTCTTTAAAAGCTCATAACATCACCAAAGATATAGATAGCATTGCAAGATAGAATCTTAGAAGATTGACTTAACTCGATTTGGGGACATACAAATAACGCAAATACCAAATGGCATAGCGGAACAATATTGTGGTATTGTCATTTTTCGTAGACACGATTTCAAAAAGAAAAGGAAGAAAGCAAACTGCCTGGTATATGGGTTGTTTGCAATCGCCAGATTGCTACATTGTTAAAGAATCATAATAACTGGATACGGTTGTTAAATATGTGATTTATTGGCCTCAGAAAACCAACTAGTATTTTGAAAGGGTTTAATTTCACAACACAGCGAAGTTGTGAAATTGAAATATTTTGTTAAGAATGATTATGTTCGAGCTATGGGAAGAGAGAAAGGGAATGAGAGCATAAACTATAGGCTGGCCAGAGGATGGAATATAAAGAGCTTCCCGTTTCCGCTTCCACCCTCCATCAGTTATCGTCGGCTCTATCGGCTATAACACCAGAGGGCTGCGGCTCACCAGTCTGCACACTTAATGCCTCAGCAAGGAGAAATGACAAAGACCCGTCAACATGTCACATATCTTCTATCAGATATATTGATCCCTCTCGCCCAAAAAGAGCGTAAAACAAAAATCCAATGCTACATTTCTTGTGAGTATGCGTTAGCTTGGGTAAAAATAGACAAAGGAGGATACGGTCGTGGAAGTTTATACTGCAAGATCACACGATACGCCCCAATTAAACTCCAGTCTTTCATACAGTAAATCTGTTAATAACCTGCAGGCAATGGATCTCAATAACCCATTTATTTTTTTTTACTAAATATTTAAGTAAAATAATTAAATTAATTTTATTTATTAGAATTTAAATTAATTAAATTTAAAAAGGATCTAAATGAAGAAAGAGGACTTATGTATCTCTTAACTTATTAGGCTTGGCCTTACAACGAACAACTCAAACAATAGATGGAACAACTAGAACAAAATAGAACCCTTCGAAATAAATATTTAGTGAAATCGTGGAAGCTCACACAGGCATAAATCCTGAAAATTCGTAACAAGAATAATTAAAGACGAACAGGAATTACTGCTCTCAACTTTTGACGATATACCTGTTTAAACATACTAATAAGAGATTACTTTTTAATGGGTGGTACCTATGTTGGGAAAAACCGGTTAAAAAAAGTAAGAATTTTAATACGTTTTGTGAAGTCATTCGTGCTCCATAAGGAATCCCATGCACCAGCCCAGGCCAACCATTGGCTACGAAATATGTCTTCTGCTACTGCCAAAAAAAACCATTCCCAAATCCCATATAAAGTAACTAGATTACTGACAGGATAGCCAATGGATTAAAAATATACTTACTCAAAGAATAAAACATAGTACTATTTCATTTGATATAAATATAGAATTCGACAAGACACAATAGTGACTTCGTGATTATTCCGGGTGAAACGCCTCTGCATCGGAAACCCTTTACATAAACAAATATGGCGAGTAGTAGTAGGGGAATAAGAAGATTATCAAGAGTTCCCCTGGACCAAATTTCGGACTTATTCGGTGATAATATGAAAAACCAACGAGACCTCATATCTGGGAATAATTTACCCCATAAATTTAGCGTGGAAACGTACTAATCTGCTATGTCTGTTTCATGGGGGGGGGGGGGGTTCATATTTGGGGCTAATTAAAGAAACTAATAAGAATTAAACTAAAATGAATCTGAAAAAATATGTTTTATCATTTGGAATACATATAAAGGGATAAATTATTTCCTTATGAGTATGTCTGGCATTTGAGGCGTTAAAATAAAAACTTCGGGGCAACATGAGTTTAGAACTGCTTTGATGACTTGGCTGTTGCTGTTCTGAGGATAGGTATTGATACTCTCTTTTTCTTATTTCGCCAAAGATTCGTTACAAGAGCGAGGGGGCCACAAAGTCTCCAAAAAAATGTGACCTTGGAAAATCAACACACCAATTGCTTTGTCGAATTCTGTTGATGAACTATCCCAGCAAGGAAGTTTCAAGAGTAGTTAGTACAGTCAGAGAGTTAGTTTATCATAGCTGATAAGGTGAAAATCATTCAACAAGCTTAATCGAGCGAGAGCGACATAAGTCTGCGACGGAATTGATACAAATAAAGGAGACTTGCAACGGGTGCTTGCACTAATCAAAAGAGGGGAAGGAGAAAATTCAACTGATTGTTCAGAACCATTTGCGACAAATGTAGCCGACTGAAACAGTAAGGTCAATTCCTGTGCTCTGGAGCATTACGGTAAACCAACAGTACTTTTCACAGCCAGCTCTTCTCTCTCCCCTATCTTTTCCTCAATCTCTTGTCTAACCTCCAATTATTACAAGCTATGACGTCACAAAACTATTTTCTAGTAAATGGTCGAGGAGAAAACTGTCAGTCTTTAGTCAATTCAAGCCAACCAGTAAAGCATTATGAACAGCGAATAATAAGAAATAATATGACTGTCGCAATTCCGTCTAGTGATGTCTGGAATAAAATATTTTGTATTTTTTTTATTTAAAGACCATTTTATGCAACTACAGGTAAATGAGACAAGTTATTTATAGATAATCTCTTTTTTCTCGCCAGATTAAAGATTTTATTCCTCATCAGAATTGAGTATAAAATTAAAGACTGTCACTAAATAAATTCCTATTGCCCCATTAAATCGAATCCACGACTCTAGGTTAACCAAATGAATAAAAATTGCGGCACATAGATTAATCAGAGCCCCAGAATAAAATAAAAACAAACACAGAGCCAGTTTTATTTAACTGTAGGCAACTCTCAGTAAATATAGATAGTGTATTCCACACTTGAACTACATTAAAGCCCTTTGTTTTTTTCACTGTAGTGATGTGAATTTATTAAGAAAATTGGAAATGAAGGTGAAGACTGGATACCCCTAACTGAGTTCATTTTCTAGGATTCATTAGAAAAAGTCAATCTTCATATTTATATATAGTTTTAAATTATTATTGATTGTTTTAAAATTTTATTATATTGACGTTGCTTTTTTTGTATTATTTATTTTATTTACCTTTTGCTTTTTATTATATTTTTTCCTTATATTTTTATTTTATATTCTACTTTTATATATGGGTTTAATTTTTGTCGCAACATTTCCTTTAATTATAACTCAACTTTAATTTCAATAGCATTTACTTTAATTTGATTTTTTTTTAATGTCATATGGTTGATAATTTTGTCAGCAACTCGCCATCGGTGAGCAGCCACACACAATTATTAAATAACGAGGTTTTCTTCATCTCTGGAATGAATTTTGTCGTCAATCGAAAAAGTAATGATAAAGGCAACAAGCAAAATTAAATTAAAGGGGGAGAGGTTGTGAAGAAAAACTCCATAAATTGTGATATTTAGAATGACAATATTTTTAACACTTGTAAATAATTCACTTCGTATTTTAAATCGGAATAGCCATTTCATCGCACAGAACAGAAATAAATTACAAAGAAAATTAATAACAGGATATATTCTAAATGAAGGAATTTAAAATAAATGCATTTTAATATGATTGATAACAGTTGTTGAATGGTGAATGATGTACTTTGATCGGGGTGGTAAAGCCCTCTGTATAGCTGGCAATACATATGTAGATGTTTCGCACAGCAAGTCGCCCTACTTAGCATACATAAAAACCTCATTCGTCATGTATACAAATACTTCTCTGCTATGCTTGTCAGCCTCCGCGGCCAACGGGACCTTTAATTAATGCAAAGCATAAATCGTTCCGCTAAGTCCAGCTAAGTAAGTCTAGGTACGAAAGAACACCTTTTAAGCTCTAGGATTCTACGTATTTCAACGCTTAAACAAATAAATTGCAATAAAACAACAATGGTATAATAATAAACTTGTAGTTCATTGCTCAAAACCAAAATTAATCCTTATTCCTCTATATATATATATCCCATAAGTGTAACATCCTCATATATAAAGAATTTAATGAAAAAACAAAACAAGCAGTTAATAAATTCAGAATTTCATTGTCATGTGTCATTTGTGAGGACAACTGAATTCTTAGATCAAATATTTGAACCACCTTCACGAGGATAAATTCATTAACTAAATCTATTACTTTAATGGAGAATGCTTAAAAGTTAGATAATACTCTAATAGTAAAGAAAAATTAAATATAAAAACAAATTTAACGTCAATACAAACAAATAATAGCAAATTATGATATATATTGAAAATCAGAAGTCAGGAGCTGAGTAAACAAAGCAGAATTCTCATAAGCTAAGCTATCAGACAGATAAGGTCCTATCATACTCTATTCTCTATTTCTTACTTAATTATAACCATATGTACTGGATAATTGAAATTTAAGGTCGTCATAAAATGAATAGTTATGTAACAGAGCCAAGAGAAAATCGGGAAGAGCAGCTGTGTTTACTGAATACTGACGACTAATAAATACAAAGAATCAATTGATATTCAAGTAAGAGAACATTGTATAGAACCACAATTATAGAAAATATCTATATCAACAAGATTGTTTCTCTAACATCATTCGTACTACTCCATAATGACAAAGACATATGCGATTCCATATATCATCTCTTCACAAGATAAACTTGGAATCCTTCAAGAACGATTTCGATCATTAACCCATTAAGTGGCAGCGTCCTATTTATAGGACAGTCACTGTTCATGCACTGACATGTTCAGGAAGGGGATGGGAACTCCTCTCCCCCCTCAAATCATGTCAGGACAGGTCAGTCTCAGAGTTCCAAGTGTTTTGAACCTCCCTCTTTCAGTATCCTCTGATCTTTGGGATAATAAAGTAGTGTTTTCCAACTGCTGCCAAGCTACTTATTTTATTATTTTATTATTCCTACAGAAAAAATGGTAAGTAACTTTTTCTTTCATTTTCTGAATGTGAACTGTTGATAATATTCTTCCAAACAATAATTGGTTGAGAATATATTTTCATCTAATTTTTATTTGCAATTGAATCGACTGTCCTATAAATAGGACGCTGCTACTATGTGTATATTTTTTTATTTGTAGGATCCGCCCAATCCTCAAGTTTTCAAAACAACAGAGGAAGCTGTGGCCTATTTATTCTCTGAAGAAATAGAAGCTGATATATTAGCTATACCACCAGATGTCCTGGAAGTCTCCGACCAAGAGGAAATAGATGACGAAGAACTGGGGCTACGTGGAACTACCATTTGTACGTGACATTCCTGGTACTATCGAACTAAATCTTCTGGATGACCAACCACCAGGTAACATACTAGATGATGAAAGTCTCAGCCAATCAAGCTCAGAAGAAGAGACACCCATAAATAATCGTCCCGCTAAGAAAAAAAAGAAATTATATAAAAAAATTATAACTACTCCAAAAAACAAAACTTTGGAAGGACAGGTATCTTGGGAGAAATCTGACATTACTTATAATTTTGGAGAAATAGGAGACAAAGCCAAATCAAATTTTGAAATTGTAATGAAGAAAATTGGTAGCTTTTCACCGGTTCAAATTTTTGAGGAATTTTTTTCTACTGACCTTCTACACTTCATTGTTGACGAAAGTAAAAAGTATGCCCACCAGTGGAAAAATAAACCAGATTTCTTGATTAGTGAGGATCTTGTATTTTCTGGTTACCATTCCTTACCCAGTCATTGAGCCATTAGTAAATGTTTCCAGACGAATCAAAGGACAAAAAGAAAAAAGTAAAGTATTGCAACCTGCTGTTATAGGACATTACAATCAGTTTATGGGAGGTGTCGACCATCACGACTGGTTACATACCATTGCTATAAGGGGAAAAAAATGGTACTGGCCAATCTTCACAAGAGTAGTTGACATGACAATTGTAAATACTTTCGTATTATATAACAAAATTTCAGAAGAAAAGAAAAGTCTAAAGGATGTTCGCAGTGACCTATCTAAAGCTAGGAGCAAATGCACGCAGGAGTGTGGGAAGACCGTTGGCTTCAAGAAGTTCCAGAGCCAAAGTGTTGGAGAGTGTTAGGCTAGACGGAAAGGGGCACCTTATTGGGAAGAGAGATAAACAGCAGAGATGTCAATTCGCTGATTGTAAAGGAAAACCATTGACCTTTTGTACAAAATGTAATGTAACACTTTGTACAAATTGTTTTCCGAAATTTCATTCATAAACAAAAATGTTTACAAACCTTAAATATATTTTATTAACATATATGTATGTATTATACAGTTAAGCCAATGTATCTTTGTAACTAGATGAGTAAAGAAATAAAATAATTTTTGTCTATTATATTTTAGAAATATTATTGAAACTTATCCCAAATGGAGCAGCGTCCTATTTATAGGACGGCTAATATTTCAGAAAGTAATTATTGGAATTGACTTAAATTTTCTGTAGAGGCTCTTCTAAGACACATAAACACTCTGTGAGAATATTATTTAAAAAATCCCACAAAAAAAAATTGGCCACTTAATGGGTTAAAAAGCTTGTTCTACAATTTTGCAGGGAACGCTTAAAAATCATGTCTGGACTAAGGAACAAAAACTGTTGGAGCGTTAACAGGGAAATGAATAAATAAGCTTGTGCATGACCTCATTTTTGTTATATTCTAGGATAGGATTGAAGGACATTTTAAAAACGTTTCCTAAAATCGCATCTTGCGTACAATCATCTCTAAGGAAAATTAGTATTTTATTAAATAGAAACGAATCCTAAATATAGAAGATAATATATTAATCTGAAAACAAAAATAATTGTATTTTTAGATTTTATTTTTATTTGAAAGCAGCCCATGAGATAAAGTAAATGAAGTCCGACCCTGAACTAATTCAAATAACAGATCAAAACTTCACACAATTTTCGATAGCTAGTAAACACTGGTCTGTTTATTAAACTATTATATCCATTTGTTTACAAAAATATACGTTTTAAAAAAACACACTATTCTCATTATTAAGTTTTTCGTTTTTGGTATTACGATAAAGAAAATGTAATCAAATAATTGGAGTCTTTTTTACTTTAGCCATACCAGTTATTTATTGATATTAGTGATTAAAACATATCTATATTTATTTAAAAACATATCTCGATTTTGAAATAAATAAAATTACACATAAAGGAGGTTACCTACCTATTACCTCCTAGATTTTAAGAAACGTTGAAGTAGCTTTTGTTAATAACGAATTTGATACTGGTCGTGTTCTTAAATCAGACACGGAAAAGTAGAAGAGGGCAGTTATGAAGCTTGCTTTTCACCAAAGAAGATAACAAAAGAACGAGGATATATTTGATTGTATTTTAAAATCATTAAAAGCATATTGGCCCACTACATGAATAATACAACGAATTGTATTACTAAACTATCATTTTTGTTTACATTTGAAGCTTGTTAAATATATTACTTTAATCATCCGTTCTTCACTAGTACTTTAATAACTAGATAAATCACTCTTCTAGAAATAAGTAACTGCTGTTGGTAAAGTAAAAAAGACCCTCAATATCTGCTAAAGGTAGTTTCCCTGATCAAAAAAGTAACGACAGCAATCATTCAAAGACACAACTTGTTACGATAAACATATTGTTCAAATAGATTGTTTACCAGGACTTCCATCGACAAGAGGAGGGCTCTATTATGTATTAGCTTCAAAGTGATTAAACACTAACTCTAAACTCGCAGGATTATAAAAAAACTACGTTCTTAAAACAAAGCTAACGCGACAATAACAGTATTGAAAACCATGACTCATTCAGATAGCTGACTGATAGTAAAACTCTGAAAGTATTCAACAATGTTTTTATAAAAGACAAAGAAACTATTAAAAAGCCGAGACGAAGTATTTTGTGACCGTGAGTGACGGTGGATTAAAAGTTAAATGTCAGATGTTCCAGTCGTGGCTTATAAATTGAGTATTGTGTTTTTTTTTAGTGACGTAAACAAACATTTACATCTTTGTCTTATATTATGTTCTGTCAGTTACAACAAGAAGAAATACGTATTGATTATAAACACGTGCCGATAATAATAAAAATAGCACTACTACACACAAAATAGTAACTATTGAAATGACAGACTAGTGATGAGCAACATGAAAGGCAGCTTGGGATATCTATTGACATGGGTGAATATTTTTTGGGAGACTTACTTTTTGTCTTTGAGAGTTAGGCGGCAGCTGTGGCTCAGCATTGGATATCCAAGAGGCGTGGCCGGCCCATACGGGAGCCGGTGGGGGCAACACGTACAGCATGACCGACGGCCACCGGGAGACTGTCCGGCACCTCACTCATCTCTCCCCTCCAACCCCTACGCTCCTGGAGGGGAGCAGGGGAGGGGGAAACTTATATCATACTCCCGTCTCTTCTTCGCCCCCGGCACTAACTTTTCTCCCCAGCCTCCATTTTCACCCCGAAGAAAAAAAATACACACACGACAACAGCTGTCAACATTAAAATAGTGCGGCTCTCCGACATACAATAAATTATCCACGATAAATAGAAATCTAGAGTAATCTAGTAAGTGAGTCTGTGGTGTGGGGGAGGGGGGTAAACTGAAACTAATACTCTTATAAATCCTGTTCGCCAGGTAGCTCATTTAAATTACAACTTTCTTCTCCATTAGAAGAAAATATAACACAACCCACCATTTTTAACTACGAACTTTCTATCAAAAAATTTGAAAAAAAAATAAAATTTTTTTTCTTTAGTAAATAAAAACTGATATATATTGTACAACACAACATATTTCATTAGAAACAATTTATTTATGCATTTGCACAACTAATGGTTTAAAAAATATACGATAAACATCTGGTTATAGGATCATTAAAGCCCTACCATTACAAAAAAAAGTCCGTCAAGCAGGGGCTACGTTAACTAAGCAGATTTCCCACGAGTGTCACGTATTTGCATTTATCTCAAAACTAAAAAGTTCAATGAGAACAATATTGAGTATTTAAGCTTCAAATAAAGTACTCCATAACATAATAGAATATTGTTAATATCAGATGAGTAGGAGTGGGGGTTTACTGAAGATCGGAAACTAAACAATGCAAATATCTCTGGAAATAATCAAGATAGTGAAAAAATGTACATAACAACATTTATAGAACATTACATTTGCAATACGATTGGTTCTATACAATTTTTCGATCCAACGCATAATAACGGAGATATTAAGAATTTTCGAAATCCTCCCCCTCTAAACCCCCCTCTCTCTAGACCGATTTCAGCCGTTAACGAACTTGATCTTTCTTTTTGTATAAAACGATTATATATCAAGTGTGGTAACGATAAGACAAAAATTGAACAAAAGAAAATATATATATATATATATATATATATATATATATCATCTCCTGGGTAGCATCGATGGTCATTTGAAGAAAAATTTCCAAAATCGCGTCATGAGTACGACCTCAATAGCTGATTTCCCTCGAGGGAAATCTGCTAAAAATCCACTCATTTATTTCAAATCGTTCCAGAGATATCAGCCTAGAACACTCTTTATTATTATTATTTAATAACGTCCACTTTTAGCAGATTTCCCCTGAGAGAAATTAGCTATTGAGGTTTATGTCTGTTAACGCTCTGGAAGTGGGAATTTTCAGATACCGGTTTTTGAAGTGAAACTATGCAGATGGGGAAAATGTATTCCTTTTACAAATAACTACTACGTAAGTAGTTTAAAATAAATTAATTCTAAGAACGTTTGTTGAAGTAAACATTTTTTTTGGATTCTATCATCAATTTTTTTTTCTTTTTTAAATTTCAAAATCTATTCTTTTACCCGTAGACTTGTTTCAAAGATAATTTTGTTGACTACAACTTCTATGTCATAGCTATTTTCAATAAAATGTGCCATTTCTGAAATAAAGATTTGTGCAATATACGGCTAAAGGATGCATCAAATCGAAAAATTCACTGATACAAACTCGTTTTAGAATTTGATTTTCAACAAGAATCCGCCATAAAAAGTAGGCAATTCCATTGGAAATTCTGAAGTTATGGTTGCTTGAGAAGGTTACGAAGTTGAATATGAACTGAAAGAATTCTTCAAGGGTCCCAATTATGAAACACTAAGTCTCAGCCTTGTAATAATAATAATAATAAGCTTTATTGGCATCCTTTTCCAGGATATAAGCCTCTCCCTTAGGAGGTATAATAAGGAGTCCATCCTAATTGTCATTGTTTTCCGATCGTCCTCTTCCACCATTCTCTATCTCTCGCCACTCTCCACCAATTGTTGCCAACGACTGCAGTAAGCTCGCCCCTCCATCTCAGGCACTGTCTTCCTCTATTCCTGACCATGTCCCCTGGGGTCCATTCTGTGCAGACCTTCGCCCATCGCTTGTCATTCATTCTAGCCAGATGACCTGCCCAGCCCCACTTCAATCGGTGTGCTTCAACTCTGAGGTTCTTCACCGGCACTCTTTTTAAAATATCCACATTCCTCTTCCTGTCCCTCTTTTTAACTCCTAGTATACTCCTGAGCATAGCCATCTGTGTCGAGTTCAGCTTGGAATCTGCTCTGGCTGTAAGCGCCCAGGTCTGGGCTCCGTAGAGTATGGAAGGATACACATACATGCTCAGCACCTTGCTTTTCAACTTGTCACTGAGCGAGCCTTTGAAGATCTTGAGTGAACAGTACTTAGACCATCCTATTTTCATTCTTCTCTGAAGCTCGTTTTCCATTCTTCCTTTAAAAGACACACACTGTCCGAGGTAGATGTATTCCTTTACATACTCAAATTCCTTCCCTTCAATTACAACTGCTGGTTTTTCTGCGTTTGTCATAATACAGGTGTTTTGGTGGTTAACTCTCAGGCCATATTTTGTGCTAACCTTCATAAGTTCTGTGAGCATTTTTAGTAGGTCTGCTATATTATCCGCAATCAAGCATAAGTCATCAGAAGTATTAAAATAATTGGAGATTTTAAGGGAGTTTGCTAAAATTATTATAAGTCAGATCGAAAAATTAACTAATTAAATTTTCAATAAATTTGTATGCATGATTTCTCTATCGCGAATATTAACCGATATTCGCATTTTTAGTCTTCAGTATACCTCCACTTCTACTAATTTGCACTTACATTATAGTAACTCGGTCTCAATACAGCTCATGTCAAGGTTATATTTAACACCTGTTTACATAAGTTTCTTACTACGGGAGAAAAGAGAAGAGATAGCGAGATGACGGAAATTTTTATCATTAGCAGACGGATCCTGTGGAAACTTGAAGATTTCAAAAATTGGGTCAGTGAGTACAACCTCAATTAGCTTATTCCTTTCGTAGGAAATCTGCTAACGAAGCGAATTTGGTTGGTTACAGGTTGACTGCGAGCACATACAGAAAGTCCCTCAAATCGAGAGACCCGAGTGTTACCTAAGAGTGAGTCCTTCCACACATCTTCCGTAATGGCACCTGCACTGCCATCAAACCCCTACTTACGGCTCATACAGCCCAACACATAGCAAGTATTACGTCACACCCATCATAGGAGCTACTATTCGACACGGCTGTTACTCCCCTAGGAAGGAAACACTCACTAGACACATTCAAGTACAATACAATGAATGTCTTACAGCTTTCGAAAAGCTTTTCCAAAGACTGCAAAATCTGGAGAGACTATTAATGTCAGAAGACATACATAATGAGCCCATGTTGTACATGCACAAATGTTACACGTATTTTTATTTTAGAAGATTTCACTAGAGAGAAATGAGCTGTTCAGATCGTACTCATGACCAGTTTCGAAGATTCAAAAATCTTCTTCAAATGTCCATCTTTCCTACGCAGGAAATGACTGAAAATGAGGTCCGTTCAAAACTATATATATTTGTATGTTATTGCAATTTTTGTTTGATCGTTACCAACTTGATATTTAAACGTTTTATGTAAAACTAAAGATCAAGTTCGCTAATGACTAAAATCCAAGGGGGAGGGGGTTAGAGGGGGAATTTCGAAAATTCTTAATATCTCCGTTATTATGCGTCGGATCGAAAAATGGTTTAGAACAAACCTTATTGCCAAAGTATGGTCTATAAATGTTGTTATGTATTTTCACTAACTTGATTATAAACCGAGATGTTTGCAATTTCTGGTTTTCGGCCTAGAGAAACCCCCACTCCTACTCATGTCATATTAGCAATAAACTGATATATTATGAGGCACATTATTTGAAGCTTAAATACCAAATATATTTCTCATTTGCGTTTTGAGGTGAATGGAAATACTTGACGCCCATGGGAAACCTACTTAGGTAGCGCAGCCCCTGCGTGACGGATTTTTTTTTTTTTTTTGTAAACCGAATTCTTTAAGCGAAACTTGCTAACACCATTGGCATTAGTTAAATTGGGGTGCGGTCTAATAAATAGGAATTCCTCTCACACTTAGGTATTTATTTCAGCAGATGACATTTCCACAAAAATTTGCCATTATCAAATTCTATCAAACAACCAAAAACACGTTGAAAGCCCAAGTAATAATAACAAATGATCACGTTTAAAATATTCATAAAGCAACAAAATATTATTTAAACAGCTTAATATTAAAATATTACGATAGAGGAAGGTTTGCCTAAATGATGTAATGAAAACGCAAATTTGAATTCAGCAGAGTACTTTAGGTATTTCCACTTTAGATAGTTAGTACCTGACGATGACGCGTTAGTGGAAGAATAAGGCCTTGTTCTAAAATAAATAATATGGTGGAAAGTCATCATGTTTGTGATACATCTATATCACAGATTTGAAACACCAAATCCTGAGCCATAAGAATTACGAGAAATGTCAAATTAAATTCGTCCCACATTGCGAGGTACATACAGAAGTCATGACGAAACTAGTAAAACATCGGAAGTATGAAAACTATTCAGGTTTCCCACTAGGTTGTATGACATACTAATGATCTCTTTTCACCATATATTTTCTATTCCAATAAAGTATGAATAACGCTCTTAATATTTCAATTACGAAAAAATGAATAGAACAACAATTGTAAAGCACCAACAGTGTAACAAGATTGGTTCTATGACACACATCGATGCAACATATGATAAAGGAGAAATTTTGAATTTTGGAATCCCTTCCACCCCATTCCTGATGCGATTTCGGCCATTATCTATGAACCTTTGAGTGAACCAAAACAGGTAAATATCGATTAATGTATAAATCAGATAAACATTTCTGAGTTAAACGTAAAGTCATAATTGATGACGTCATCACACATCCTATCTGCATGCATTTCACAAATTTCAATGAAAACAACATTTGATATTTATACTTCAAATAAAGTGGTTAAATGATATAACAGGTTATTGTTAATGTGACATTAATATAAATGGACCTGTTGGTTAACATTCAAGATAGAAAAACAATGTATATAACTGCATTAATAGAATATTACTTTTTCAATAAGATTGGTTCTATACAATTTTTAGATCCCTCTTATAACAACGGAGATATTTTAAATTTTCGAAATTTCAACCTTCTAATCTCCCCTCCCCTGATTTCACCTATTAACAAACTTTACCTTCGGTTTTACAAAAAACGATTAAATATCGAATTCGGCATCGATCAAACAAAAATGTCTAACCGCTATAAGCGTTCAGAGACACACAGGCACTCTCTCTCTCACACATAGACATACATAGTTTTGAACGGACCTCCTTATTGACATTTCCGAGGTAGGATTGAGTGACATTTGATGAAATTTTTGAAAATCGTGCCATGAGTACAATCTCAATAACTGATTTTCTTTAAGGGAAATCTGCTAACATGGGATCAGGGAAGGTCAAAAAGGATAGTTCAGTTGAAATATGAAAACCGAAAGTTTCGAGTTAAAAATACTTCCTTTACTTCGTTCAAGTTAGAAAATCGACTTGTAGATAACCACTTATAGAATATGGGAATCAATTCTGTATATCATATTTATAGTTATTGTAAGGAACAGACGAATGTAAAATTCATTTGAAACATATAGTTCAAAACAAACAATTCATTAAAAAAAAAACAATATGCCACAACCCTGAAAAATCACAGAGAGAAGGAACATGATGACTCACAGGTTCATCATTAACAATCCGTTAGCTTTCTCTGCCTATCACTTGATTAGAAAATGTTCCAACTGATTTCCTTAAAATGACTCCAAAAAAAGCAAACCAGAAACATCGAAATGAGGTTAATTAAGTAGATGACAAACATACTTACAAATCTTCCAGTACAGTATGAACCACTAAAAACTGGAAGAAGAAAAAAAATCGACCTCTCTATCTCAAAAGTTTATTAACATGATTTACAGGTCAACTAGTGCATAAAGCAAAAGTAATATTAAACAAATGTTATTCAAGTTTGGTATACCCGGTAAAAATATTTGAAGAATGTGCTAAGCAGAAATTTTAATTCAAATGATGAGTTTGGTGCAGAGTCAACCATTAGTGGAAAAATGAAAAAAAAAAAAAAAAAAATTTAGTCTGCTTTATTTGGGTGGTAAAACAACATAGGAAGACGTTACTCAGAAAAGCATTACGCTGGAACGTTGGCTAGTTATCTATTTTTTTTTTTTTTTTTTTTTTTTTTACGAAGAACTAATTATAATTTAAGTCTTACAAGATATAGTGTATTTACTTTCGATTAAAAGGTAAACTATATCTAATCGCACCCTTACTATTGCCCTCTAGCGGTCGCAATTTTTGTGTTATCGTTACCAAACTCGATATTTAGCTCGTTTTATGAAAAATGAAAGATCAAGTCCCTTAATGGCTGAAATCGGATCAGGGGGTGGCGGGAGGGGGTTTGGAAGATTTTTGAAAATTCGAAATATCTCCGTTACTATAGATCGGATCGAAAAAGAGCATAGAATCAATCTTATTGCAAAATAAACGTGCTATAAATATTGTTATTTGCATTTATTCCCCTACCTTGAATATTAAATGAAATATTATCATTTTTCAGTTTTCACCCTTCAGCAAACCCCCAGTTCTACTCATTTTACATAAACAATATTCGGTTATGTAATAAACCACATTACTCGAAGCTCAAATATCAAATATTGTTTTCAAGAGACCTTTATTATACAAGATACATGCAAATTTGTTCTGGTGACCCCCTCCCGTCTTTAGTTTTTGGACTACTTAAATTTGATTGATTGAGATAAAAATTATTTTGATTCATTATAAATTACAGTACTAGATACAGTAAATAATTATCAATCAAATAATACGTTATATTCAGATATATTTCAGAAATTCTTTTTATTTCCGGTGAGAAGTTGGCAGAACTGTTTGTTTGCATTTAAGAGGCATCCCGTCGGGAGGTTTCTTATTATCGTTTGTATTTATTCACTTAATATATAGGGTGGTGTTGAGTTACCAGTATGTAGACGTATCTATTGTTAAACTTAACGTGGTAATTCAGCTTAGTTTACGCAGCCCCGGACTATTTTTTCGACGAAGAACTAATTATATTTCGAGTCTTACAAGTTATAATGTATTCACATTAGACTATAATGTCAAATTTCTCTAAACGCACGTTAACTTTTCATTCAGAGGGTTCTAAAACAGAGTATTGTTGTACACGGTAATAAGTCTTAGAACTCCTAGAATCTGATCCTTGCGGCTATTGTTGAGGAAAATTTTAGGTTATGTTTCCAAGCAAACGTTTCTCAATATCCTTTCAACTAGACATTAATAATGGCAAACTCGGGAACGCGAGCTCCGGCAAACATTCAAATATTTTAAAATCTGCACTGACTTGAGCAGCTGGTGCAAATTCTTCAAGAGCGCCAGGCATTCCACCTAGGTTTCTACTTTATTATCTAACGACTAATGGTTGTGCTGTATGGGCCTATTAAATAAGGTGCTAAGAGCATTCGTTCTCACTTAGCTGATTTGTAGCCAGCCTCGCCTTAAGCAAGAGATAACCCCGCAGCTATCAGAGCCGCCCTTCCTGATTTGACTTCGTAAAATGCTACCTTCAAGAGTCATTCTCGTCAATCTGATAAGACGAGAATAACTGTTAAGTAGGTACTTCTAGTGACTACAATGCCCCCAACAAGCTTATCTTGTCCGCACTCCCTTACGTTAACGTTGGAAGAGACGATGAAGAGGTAATGACTCCATATTTATGTTATCTCCATCACCCCATGGAGAATAATGTAATTTGTAATCGAATGTTTCAGGCGATTCTTACACTTGTACTCAACAAAGATCCGTTCCTTAGCTTTCCAGGAATGCCAGTAGAAATTATATTTAACAGTGAAGAGGAACACTATTCTTCTGCAATTCTTAATTTCCCTTTGTTTATGAAATCGGGACACTAAATTTTGATTGTATCTATTTGTTCAATTTAAAATAGAGAAGTGGTCATAAAAACAGCCACCAGCACCATCTGTTGCGATCTAAACCAAACAAGGATGCCCCTGGAGTGTGCTGACCTCTTTAGGGTATTTAATCAAACACAACCTGAGAGGATATCCTGGAGTCAAGGCAGATGGAAGGACAGGCTGAGGAGAGAAGAGTTACATCCTTGGCGGTGTACAGTATACTTGTGCCATTCTCACTTCTTTACTCATTTTTCACCATGAGTGAGTAGGAGAAAAGTACATCCAGGTGGGAGACCAAGATGAAGGGAGCAAGAGTAAGCGAGACAGATCCAGATCATCATTTTCATCAACATGTGATTAAGTAACCCTATATTTCAGTATCTAACTCACTAATAGCAAATGTCCTGCCATAGACCATTCCCTCTATGTAAAATATGTATCGTGTAAAATACTTAATATACCATTATCATAGCAAATAACCAACTTGTACATTTCAAAGGTCTTCCGGAATTCTAATTCAATAAAATAACATGTTCCTGAACCACCACCTCATAAAATTGCAATGCTGTTAGCGGGTAATGCCGAATGGCTAAAACACTATTGTATCACCCATATTAACCCTATCACTTTATTAGGCTCATCACAAAACCCTTAAATAGGTTATTTCTAATTCAATAATTACTAGTTATCTAAATTATAATGGTAATAATTATTTGCTGAAAGAATCAAAGGAACTGCCAACAAGAGATCTATAGGCTGCAGAATAGGAATTGTTGGTCATTATTCAAGTTGAATATTTCACAAATGTCAACAGGCTACGTATCCAAATGATAAATGCTACCGCAGAAATAAACAGAAAAAAATTGAAAAACCAAAAATGCTTAAATCTAAAATTCTAATTTAGCATTCTAATTTAAAAAAAAAATAAATACACTTTTAAGACCCACGCACTGATATTATTGTAAAAATCATAGTTTATCTACATTTCAATCTACTTTATGCATCAACGACTAATCTGGAAAGATTATCTACAAATATCAACGCTTTCCTAATCAAGATGGGGAATAAGAATGATTTGAAAGATTATTCGCTAAATGGTTTCCCATTAAGTACGCAGAAATTGAACGCACCAATTTAGATGTAGCATTAAGGCCTCAGGTTAGCCATGTCAGTGAAAGCGTTGTTCACATGGTAAACCTAGAGTGGCGAGTCCGATTCCCGCCTGGGCAATAGGAATTCGGTGACGAACTCATTAAGTAAAACTCCTAGTCCCACCTCTGGCTAAAAAAGAGTGATAACCTGTAGATAACCCGCCCTAATTAGAAGTAATAGCACAAAGTGGACGGTAATTAATAATAACAATATGTGTTCATTAAGAACTAACACCCGAGCTCGAATAACCTGAGTACCTCACGCAGATACAAATACATTTAAACAAAATCTATTCATTATCTGACCTAAGGGCGATTTCAACAATGAAAGGTTGTGTTTCCATCAGATTGTAAGTATAATGCTGCCAGAGTGCATTCAAGATCCCTCCCCCCCTACATAAAAAGAAGAGACCAAATGTGAGCCTTTTGTGTTCAAAAGAAAGAAGCCATATGCTTTATAAACCACATGTTGCCACGCTTGGGTGCAATGCAGATGGGAAGGGCGCTTTAAGATTTAATCCCTGGAAACATACAATTCCATCACTAAAGGGAAGTAGCACATATGGTGGACGTATGCAGGACTCGATTTGAAAATTCGGTTTTAATATTAAAAATTTCGAATGATAAACAACAACCCAAGAATTACTGGGCGATGAAATACTGCAAGTAGAAAAATCCGAAAAGAGAAGATTGCCCTTATCGTTGTTGGGCATACAAAATTAACACATAGTTATTTATTGAAAGGCTTCTTCCCGCCAACCAGCGATTGTTGTAATGTCCATCTTACTGTTTCACATCTTCTCCTTAATTGAAAAAAATACAATCTTCCAAGAAGAGCTTTGAAACTTAACCCGAACTTAAAAGAACTCCTTAGATACGATGAAGAAGAAATCAAAAGGATTTTTGCATTTTTAACTGAAACTCTTTTGTTCCAAGAACTATTGATCCATCTACCGCTAATGACAATAGTAGATGCGGTATATATTGTAAAAAATACATAAAATAATCTTTTATATATTGTATATAAATGCAATTCAGATCAAATCCGAACGGGATACATTGTTTTCGCGTTTTAGAGAGTTCTAAGAACAAGTGCATCAAAATCAAAAATATGATATCTAGTCACCAAAAATACGTTTTTCCTATGATAATATTGTAACACTTTTAGTATATGAATCAAGGATATGAATATTGTCAATGAAAAATGTTATTTACTTTACTACACAGAAAAGAATGGGAGGTTTAAGTGGAAGTCAAACCAATTTTCGTTAATATTGACTTTATAAGAATATTATAAAGAACCAATAGTGTTTAGTGTGTATTTTCCAATCCTAAAACGTTCTTTAAATTTATGATTCTAAAATTTCAGATTCCCTGTCACAAAATACAAATTTTGTTCCTTGAGAATTCTTCCATATAGCTTAGAATTTTTGTTTAATACATTTTAATGGAGTGGATGTATATTCTCAAAGTATTAAATTTTATTCTTTAGCTCTATTGATAGGCGAGAGGAGGGGGGAGGGGTTACATGGATGTATATACTTCCTTATGTTTGGCAATACCATCATTAATATTGATTTTGTAGAATAATAAATTGCGTTCAGAATATATTTCCTATATCATCTGGTAAGACAAAGAAACTGACTGAAAAAAAGAAGTGCCATTTTAGTGCCATTGCTTATTATGGACCCTTCTCATTGTAAAATATCCGCCCAGATATGCAAATTTAAATTAAATTTTTACCTGACCATTTTAGACTTGCCTTACATTTTTTATACTCACTGTAGGTACTGAGAATAAGAAAAATATCAAATTTTAATTTTTATCTCAAACAGTTTCCCAAATTACGGCTTCGTAGTTTTGAAAAACAAGGACGGACATACTTTTTTGAAATCGCTATAGAAGCTGTTCTATTTGAGATAGGAAGGTGAGAGTGGTTTCATTATATTCTGTTAGTTATAGCCTTTCATGTGACATGTGACACACAATAGGTTCTAATATAAAGATTTTTCAAAATTTCCCTAGTTGGACCTTGAACGTATATTTAGTATACATCAAAGTCTCAAAATGGGCAGATACTGCGTTAATAGGTAACAATTTTTTTTTAAATCTGGGTCGTTTCAGAAAATCGGTAGCATTTATATAGTATTTTACGTTATACAATACTACATTTGGTCTTCTCACTAAATAAAAGTGTCACTTTTTGCTTGACATTGGCTGTGTGCTTTTCATGGTCTCTTCAGATCCAGTGAGAGTGTAAATCCATCCAGTAGGAATTGTAGGATAAACTTTGCAAAGGACGTCCGTTACTAACATCCATAACACAGTGGTTTCCTCGGATATGAAAATGAAGCTGCAGATCCAGGAGGGTGACACTGAAACATGCCACTGTACTTTTAATACATCATCATCTTCATTCTTTTCCAAAACAATTCAACACATCAATTGTCATCATATGCTGCTGTAATATATCCCTTTATTTCTGTAATTTGCAGCCTGGAGATTTTTGAACTAGTACCGTACCTCTTGCTTGACTTTCTGAGGAAAACTTAACACTGACTTACTTATGGTATGAAGGTATTGTTGTGTCCCCTTAACAGTTATAGACTGGTTCGATCGCTACTCCAAAAGCTTTTAGGATTTAACATAGTCAGTCTTCTTGTGTGTATAAGGTAAAATGGTTTCCGTTTGTATTTTGCCTTACACATTCATAAAATTGGATGGGAGTCAGGATTTGACTTTCATATGGCCGCTGAAGACTTGCTTTACCGGTTAGCCACTTGCCTGTGCCGTGAATCCCACGACACGGCTCCTTTCCATGAGAAGTAGCTGAGAAAAGCCATTCGGCCCAGACATCGTCTTTGTGATAGCACAACTTTAAAAAGTTTTTTTTTTGTTTTTGTACTAGGCAGCACATCTGTCAGATTTATAACAAATCTTCGTTGGTACTTTCTGGAAGTGTTTTGTTAAAAACTCAATACGTTTCTTTTGAAATCTGTAAACAAACACAGTATTGTGCTCCAAACATTCGGAAATCACAACAAAACTGACATGATTGACCTTATCACAGGCACACAGTCAATGTCAAGCAACAAGGTCGTACTCGGTCGTCGTAATGGACGCGATTTCCGAATCATTTCTTCAAATGTCCACCTACCCAGGGACGAAATTGAGGTTCATTCAAAACTATATAGAGACATATACATTTGTCCGTTAACTCTCCAGCGGTCGGAATTTTGGTTTGATCGTTATCAAACTCCACATTTAAACGTTTTATGTAAAAATAAAGAACAAGTTCATTAATATTATTATTAACAGTGGGAGGTGTGGGGGAGGTTCAGAGGGGAACATAAAAAGTTCGAAATATCTGTTATAATGTCGAAACGAAAATTGTATATAACCAATCTTGTAAATTTAATGTACTATAAATGTTATCATTTCATGTATTCCTACTCATGTAATATTAACTATAAGCTGTTACATAATGAACAACTTCATCCCAAGGTTAAATACCAAATGTGGTTTTCATTGAACTTAAGCTTTGTGACATACATGCGAATATGTTCTGATAAAGCCATCAATTAAGGTTTGTCGTTCCTTAATCGGAAATATTTATTTTATTAAAACCATACTTGTTATTCAACGGTTCAGCCAACACTAAAGTTGGTGTTTGTTATAGGCTAAAATCGGACCTGATTAGAGGGAGGGGGGTTATAAAATTCCAAATATATCCGTTATTATAAGTCACATCGTAAAATGTTATAGAACCAATCTTGTTAAACTATTGAGGCTCTACAATTGTTGCCCTATACATTTTTTCGAAACTAAAATGTTAACCGAGTTATTCGTGCATTATTGTTTTTTTCCATCCACCTTCTACTCGCCAGTTTGGTCTGTTATACCTGCACGTGGGAGATCTAGTTTGCACAGCTCCAGCATTAAGGTCTTTTTCTAAGTAATTAGAGGAAATGCTTCTTGTATAATTACAAATACAGTAAAATAGTACATAAAGGCAAACAATTTTGTAAAACGACCCAGATTTAAAATAAGTTTTACCTATGAAGCCATTATCTGCCCATTTTCAAACTTTGACAAATACTAGATATAAGTACAAAATATACCTAGGAATTTTTGAATTTTTTTCAAAACACACTTTTAAAAATAATGAAAAAAAAAAACACCACTCTCACCTTCCTACCTCAATTAGAACAGCTTCTAGAGCGAATTCAAAAAAGCCAGTCCTGCATTTTTGGAGCTTTTTTCAAAACCTTACGAAGCCGTATTTCGGAAACAATTTGAGATAAAAATTAAAATTATTTTTTTTCATTCCCAGTCGATACTACGACTATACAAAATTTTCGAAAATTCTAAAATGATCAGGTAAAATTTTAATGAAAAGAGTGTTTAATTAAAAGGGAATGACCCCTATACTAAACAAAATCAAGTAATATTTTAGTTTCCAGCCAAATACCTTTAAATAAACCGTTAAATAAATATGAAAAGAGTTTTGGTGCCAAAAACTTTTGGCTCAAGAGCCCATGAAGGGCCTAACCCTACCAAATAAAAAGGGCTGTGTAAAATTTGTTTTCAAGACCCAAGATCATGGCTCTTACTTTTTCAATGTCGAGAGAACAAATTAGAAGAGTATTTTAGACAGCGAAAATATATTCAACTGCCTTTTCTAATATTATTTTCTTTTAGTAGATTTTCTATGAAGAGTGTCACATATTTTATTGTACTCAGGATAATATGTTTAAAAACTTTCTACAAATGTCAACTTATACTTATTTATTTATTTATTTATATATATATATATATATATATATATATATATATATATATATATATATTATAGCCTCTGACTATAAATTGATTTCTTCCCATAGTTTCACGATACTATTTCGTTTCAT
The DNA here is from genome assembly GCA_019009955.1 of Riptortus pedestris. Lineage (NCBI taxonomy): Eukaryota > Metazoa > Arthropoda > Insecta > Hemiptera > Alydidae > Riptortus > Riptortus pedestris. The sequence goes on from CM032228.1 coordinate 50,916,409, forward strand.
ATTGAATTCAAATGATAACAATTTTTGGCTTTAGTGTTTATTTCTTTCTTTTTTACCTTTTCACGCCTAAACTACAGAACTGAATTTTAAGAAACTTACGTGGTTGCGTGTATTGCTATTGACCCATCTTAGACTTTAAGCTATACTACAATAATATTCCCAGAAACGAGCAGAAGGAGTTTCCTATTTATTTTTCGGCGAACGTGCACATAACCAACGTTGTGTATTTTTTTTATTTTCGGTAAAAAAAACAGAAAAAAAAAAACCGATGATTAGAAAAGAGGGTTTAATGAAAAATGAAAAAAAGAAAGTACGAATAACTCGCTTAATATTTGTGCTACAAAAACTGCAAACAATAACAATTGGGTTCGATTTCAACCAATAACAAATTCTATGTACAATATTGACTGAAAAGGTTAAATATCGAGTATGGAATCGAGTATCATATAAACATGTTCGAGACAAGAACGTAAAATCTTAAATGATGGCACCATCACACAACGAATTTGCATGTACCTCGCATAATAAAGGTCTCTTGAAATTAGTATTTGCTATTCAAGCTTAGAATAATGTGGTTCACGATATAACTTCTTATTATTAAAACGACATAAATAGAGCCCCCCCCCCCTCCCGCCGGTCAGATTTCAGCCGTTAAAGAGCTTTAGTTTACCATGAAGCGCTTATATATCGAGAGCGGTAACATAGAAGTTTATAAAATTTTGAACGGACCTCGTTTTCGTCTTCTGCCTAATAGATAAAGTCAATAGGCATTTGAAGAAATTGTCCGAAAATCGCGCCATGAGTAGAACGTCAATAGCTGATTTCCCTTAAGGGATATCTGCTAAAAAGGGCTTAATTCTGTATGTAAGCTGCCCTTTAACATCACATATACTTCAAACAGATCAATACCCAAGTTAAAAGTACATGTTGCTTCAACACCCATCAATTCACGATGTTAAGAAATGAAATATATATGAAGTAACTGAGTCTGTTGTTATTATCCTTTCATTAGCATTCTGCTCGCGGAGAAGAAAACTAAATACTCTCTCTGACATTATAAAGGCGTAAAACACCTCTTGGCATTTTGCAAGTTCTCCCGGTCACTGAGCAAGCTATACCCGACAGGGAGAAATCGCCCGGCAACATCAAGAAAAGGTCACAGATTCGCCATATTTATGCAACACAAAAAAATTAAAACGAAGTTTCTCAACCTTAAAACTAACGTGAAAATAAAGTATTTAATGAACCGATATTTTCTTGTTAAAAAGAGTAATATTCAATAAAGGAAAAACTTAAATATGCAATAAACCAATATTTCTCTACATATAATAAAATAGCCAAGACTAAGATCATTTATTTCAAAACAAATTTGGTATTTATTACCATCTAGATATAAATTCTGGAAGTTTTACTGGGTATGTGTGCTAGTGGAGTGTTAGTACTTAATATTTAAATTAACTTCTTTTTTGTTTCCAGTAAAAATGCACTTTAAGGGACCATGTATTTGCCGATCACATTAATGTTTTCCTTATTTTTTTTTTTTTTTTTTTTTTTTTTTTTTATGTTCTCGAAAGAATCATTTAATTAACTCTTAACAAAGCTACTAAAAATAATTACACTTGCGTACATAGGCACTTTCCTTTTGTATTTACCACGTTAAAGGGGTAAATTACGGGCTCAGGTTATCCTTGTGAGATCCAGCGTTAGTCTCAATTTCAAATGGTAAACCTTGAGTGACGAGCTCGATTCCCGGAAAATAGGAATTTATTTAGTGAGAAGTCATTAAATGAAATCTTTAGTCCCATTTCGAATTAGCCGAATAGCGCAAAGTGGACGTCAATAAATATCACAACAATGTTACACATTTTTAAGGAAAATTTCTAAGCTATGTATCACACCTAGGCTTTAAAATGTATCATCATTAAATTTACATATATATATGTTGCTCCTATTTCAGTTCATCTTCTACAACTTGTAAGGAAATATCATGCCTGCCTTCCGATGTCAAGTGGAGCCCCCATTATAATTTAGGTGCAATGACTGAAGGACGACTACGTCCGAGGCGGTACCAAAATATCTTAATTTTGTAACAATTAGTGTATAATGCCTTTGTTGTATTGACCCAAAATAAAATTTTCTTTTCTATTTGTTTTCTTTTGTTCTTGAAAACTTTTTAGTAGCGTTGCATCAAAAGATATTATCCATTAAAGTTGTTTTTTTTTTAGATTTACAGACCTTGCACTCGAGTTATAACTATCCTGGGGACTAGCATCACTGCCCACTGCATAGAACTCCATTGTGCCCTACTTTGCTGCAACAAGCCATTTAATCCTGGGTCTCCCACGTGGTTGATGCTCCCTCCACCTCTGATCACTGTCTTGTATAGGGAGCCATTTGAGTTATTTCTTGCCAAATACCCCCCATCGTAACCTCAGGCCCTTCACCTGTTATGAGGGACTCGTTTCGCATATTAACTGTTATCTTATTTATCTTCTTCAGAGCCCCCAGTCACTAGGCATATTATTGCCTTTTTGGGCATATTATAGCTAAGATAACCTCTGTTTCATGAATGCCCATCAGTAGTACAAATTTGACAATGGAGCTATGATAAACCCCTATTCTTTAATTTATTAATAGCATGGATCAAATTAATTCATTTCTATAGCATAAAATTACTATTTATTTATTTATTAATTAGGATATCAGAGGTGACGTTTTTGACCACATTATAATAATACCACAATCAATTCCATTCAAAAATTTAATTAAATGTAACTTTTTAGATCCTAAAAAAAAGATTGTTTGATCTCAAATCCAATTATAAAAGCAAAAATAAAAAAAACATCTCTCTCTCTCTCTCTCTCTCTCTCTCTCTATATATATATATATATATATATATATATATATATATATATATATATATATTTCAATGTAAGTCCATTTTTCAGGTATTTGTTCTTAACAAATCAACCCCACCCCTTCAAGAAACAAATAAATTATTTATCTTGGAAGTTAAAATATGCAGTAAAAAAATTAATATTTCCAGAAGATAAATATTGTAGGATCAGCTCATATATCTTTGTTTTATTTTAGCCATAGTTGAAATTACCTTGTCAAATTGAATTTAAACTTAAAATCTGATGGTGTATTCATTTTTGGGTTTTGGTCAACAATATTGAGACAAGGAAATTTATAACGACTACATATTTCAAAAAGAAACACCTCTTTCTCTACAGAAATATAGAAGGACTAGCTCAGGTACCCTGCTTCGCCCGGGAATTCATTTGAGGCTGGACGGTGATGGTACTTTTTTTGGCAAGGCTTTACTTTGCACAATATTTTGACATTTACCCGTCCCAGTGTTTAGGGTTAATACCCGTCGTTTCTGTGGATTTGTTAATAATAAAATTAATTTGTTATGTAAGACTTCACTGTCCTCCATATTGTCATATTTCCCGTTTCCTGTGCATTATGCATAGATTTAAATTATTAAGGACAAAATATTAACATACATTTGAATTAATTTTTCCAGGTGAGGTACCTGGTAGTTGATATTGAAAAGAATTACTGAGCAAATTTCTCTAAATAACAAAATAAACAACTTTTGTTATGTGCATATTTACCGATACCCCAATAGGAAACGAAATATCGCTATTTTTAATTTCTGGCTTCCCTTATAACCCCCACTCCTGTTCGTCTCAGAGGATATTAATATAGCCTAAAGTCTAAGTTTGGTTAGTAGTAATATACATACCAAGTTTCATAAAATTCATTTCAGTCGTTTATGCGTGAAAAGGTAACAAACAAATAAACAAACAGACACCAAAGAAACAAAATGCAGTTATGGTGTCTATGACATGTGAAATGAAAAGTTATCGTGAAATTTCGCGAAAAAAATCAATGCACAGACAGAGGTTACAATTTTATAAATATATAGATTAAAAAATGGCTATCCTATAAGAATAGGGATTTCTTAAATGAGGGGAACAAATTACTTCATCTATAAAGAAGAAAACAATTTGTAGTTATAAAACATTAAGGAAATGGAAAGAAGGATGTTTCCTGTAAATTAACAATTTTATATTAGTAGTAAAGAACAAAGCTGAGAAAAAATTCTGGAGAAAAAGCATTCTCTTAGAACTTAATTATTCTAAGCAATTAAAAACCCAATATTCCCCTCCCCAAAAAAAATAGTTTTGCAGTAAACTGAACACAAATATTTTAATCAAATACCAAAAGAAATTTGAGTCACTCATGATTTTTTTAATTAAAGTAATATCCAATTTATTAATATTAGTATTTTTTTTTTAATTAACACATTATAATCCCTTATTCTACCATGATCTAGTCAGGATGTGATGAGTTACAAATGTTTTCTAGCCATGGCGGAAACAGGATTTTATTATATTGGTGTCACCAAATAAAATATCTATGACCATAAAGGAATAGAACGATCCAAATCAAACACTTAAAATATAAGACTAATCTGAGCTATTATTATTAAATTAATATCGTTTTATACAATTTTGGTTGTAACATAGGACAAGAAAGTAAAATTGGAAACCTCCATTGTCCCATATTTCTATTTATTTATAAATATACCCTACTTGATTTGTGGCATGCGACTCGCATAACATAGGGCTTGTCTAGATCAAATTGTTTACAGGTGGTTTGCTTTCAGAAACTGTAGTGAAACTCTGGTGACTAGAGCCTCTAAAGGTTATCTAAGAGCCGCCACACTTAAATAATCAGCTCGGATTAAAATTTATGAAGGTTAGAAATAAACCACAAACCCCTTAGGAAGAAATTATTTGTTAATAATTAAATAGAATCGTGGACAACTTTTTTTTTTTTTAAATAATATTTCTAAAACAAAAAATTAAATGGAAAATAGAAGCAAAAACTATAAAACTGTACCATGGAAACCTCTCCCGACAGATATATACTATATTAAAAATCTGGACACAATACAAAATGTGCCAGGTAATTTTAATCTAACTCAGAATTATATATTTTAATCCTGATAGCTTTTGTTGACACTATTAATTACATTCTCTTTGTATAGAACACAAATGACTAGATAATTATAGTGAAAGACAGTATTAAATCAATTTTGCCAACAAGATAAAGCATCAATTCTTCCAGGGATGCTGTGGAATGGGGCAAGAGGGGTAGAGGGACTAACTATCTGGATGGATAATAAACAAGTCCTGTTTTCCTCTACATAACATTTATTAGGAGAGAGTGCAGTTTCAAAGCTGCCGCTATATCTTGAGTAGCTGCACAGAGCTCTAGAGAGGAGCAGCTTGTATACTAAGTCCACACTATCACTGAACATGAAGCTGGTCCTCTGAGAGTTATTATATAACGTTTTGTGCAAGAAAAACGGCGTAGTCAGTTAAATAAATTATTCAGTTGAATAAGGTGTTATTGAATAGTTGTTAAGAAGTTAAAGCAATAGGCAGAAATGACTAGTGGTTAACTAGAAATGGACGCACATTTATTACCAAAACATACATCTCGAGCATCAAAACTATTGCCAGTTAACTTTTACTTTTTAAAGTATAATGTAAATTGCTATGAAGTTAATCACTTTTTTAAAAAAAAAATTACTGTCACATTTATAAACATGGTTCACTGAAACACAGATTTCATAGTATGAGTATGTAGTTGTTTTTTTTTTTTGTTTTTTTTTCCCTAAAAGAAGATATAAAGGTCTCAATCATTATAACAAAAATGAAATATTCAAAAATTAAGATTCCATTTTATTTTTTGTTTTCTTTTTTAGAATTTGGGGAAATATATGGTTTTTAAGTGAAACTGAAAGTTAAAAATAATTGTGCACATATTATGAATGTAACACAGAATTACAAATATATTGGCCAAAACCAAGAAACAGAAAGAAAAACTTCCATTTTTATTATACGGGGCTTCGTTGTCTGAAGAGTGTTGCGGCAACTGCGAACAAAGTAGCCTTTAAATAAAAATAAACCCTTCTCTTTCATATTCCTTATTGAAACTAGCTTTCTTCTTGATATAAAGTGTGTTCTAAGTTCTTCAGTTTTGTTGTATTTATAATTTAAAATTTGTATTAAAGATAATAATTTTATCCTAGTAATAACCAAGAAAGAAATATGCTTTTTCCCATTTAACAAGGCAATTATGATGTGTTGAAATATAAAACGAAGATAAATAAATTAATATTAAATTCTGTTAAAGCAGTTATAAACAATATATATTATTACATAAATATAAATGGTCTTTCGATTGATTTAAAATTCTAGAGAATTACTTATATCATAACAAAGTTTATTACATAACATTTAGAACTTTATAATTAAGAAACGATACAATGAAAATGGTAAGTCAAATAGTAAAAAAATAATAAATAAAAGAGCAACCACATAAAAAAGAAATAAAAGCTTTTTTATTTTGAGTGATCTCTTATCACTTGGATAATCAACTGGTGAATAACATCTACATAAATTAAGTGAAAAGGTCTTATTTTAGTTATAAAGAGTTGTAATAACTGCATAATAGAACTCAAGCAGCCTAATAACTAGTTCTCAAAATATGAATACAAGCCCTAAAGCAGTAGAGAGGTTTTAGAGTGGACATTTAGTAAGTTATAAAAAAATTATATTCTAATAATAAAAACGTAATTAAAAGCTAGACCATTTCAGTAAAAATTCTAAAATATCATTAGAAAATGACTAAATGTCAAAAGAAACTAATAAATTTCAAAACATTCAAATGGCTGAAATGTTTACATAAATACAACATGTCATGCCATCTAGTGAGAAAGCTTGGAACTATATCTAGAGGGAAACAATAACTCAGAACCTGGAGTGCAAAAAAATAGGTATTACTCTTAACAACCTTTTCTCAGAAAGATAAGTTATAAATAACAAAAATGCAATCAATTATTGTATGGGAGGCATTAAAGGAACTACAGAATGAGCAATGGAGTTCGAGATTTCGTTATGAAATGAGAGCACAAATGTCCCCAACTATCATAATTATAAGGACATTAATGAATATCAGACATTTCTTAATAAATCACTAGAGAGGTAAAAATTAAATAAATACTGTATTTCAAATATTTCTTTCAAATTCAAATATGGAAAGAAAATTTAGACTGGTGTCAATTGGTTTAGGGGATTTAGATCCATATTCGACATGTTTAAGGCATAAAACTGCCCAGATGAGGTGACTTAAACTATTTAGCAATAATAAAATAAATAGTAAATAGGAGAATGGATAACAAAACATGAATTTCACACAGCACTGATGTAATGATGCAGAAAATCAACTTTAAGATTGGGATCAACAGTCTGACAAACATGTAAATAAACTTCAAGTGATTGTTACTTCCTATCAGTAAATTTGCACAAGACAATAGACCATTAGTAAAACAAATACACTTCGAAAACAGGAATTAAGGGGGTTGGACATGATCCCACTATTTGTTAACCTAAAACAAGGGCAACGAGTTGTGACCAGGGAATCCCAGATAATAAAACCAAACGTCATCGTCACTTAAACAATAATGATCTAAAAAAAATAAATGACAATTAAATAATAGATAATAAAAACTTACTGAACTTTGAGGGGAATTGCCTACACTTGGAGACCTTTGAACAGTCACTAGGGCCATTCCCCCTTAACAGTCCGTAATGAGTTCACTTTACACTATAAACTAACTCCATTCTAGCTACAGCTACATGCACAAGTAATTTTTAATACCAAGCACAGTTAAAACAATATTCACGTATAGGCCATTTTTGATTCCACTGCTTCTTTAATTGTATTGACATCTCTCAGGTATTACAAGTATTCTAAATTTCAGTATTCCAGCCAATCAAACATTTAAAACTGGTGTAATGAAGAATAATATCTAAATAAACGGAGTAAGTTAAAATATGAGACTGATATTTGATATTTAAAGAAGGAAACAAGGATTCAAAAGCGCGGGAAATTCAAATGCTCAGACTCGAACTGTCATAACAATGCGGGATCAATGTCAAACACTCAGGTGTATTGTGGTATAGTAGTGGAATCGAACCATTGCACTATTCATGATATATGGCATCAATTTGAAACCTACATAAATGGGCATGAGAGCCCGAAGGATGAATATGTAAACAAAGGAAGAAATATCTCCATTCCAAAAAATTGACTCGTACAAAAAATAACTTGATTGATTTAGAATGGTTTTATAACGTTTATCGAATCCACTACTGCATAATAACAGATATATTAGCAATTTCTCATATAACGTCATCTTATATATATATATATATATATATATATATATATATATATATATATATAACACAAAATATATACAAAATACATGTGTGCGTATATATACTTGCTTGAGAAGATTGGGACATTTGCGCCTAGGCACCTCTCAATATTGAAAGTATTCAGATATATAAGAAAGAAGATACTTTTTATTTAAAGGCCACTTAATTAGTTGAATCCGGCATATAATTGCACAATATTATGAAAAGCGATCCTTTAAATATGGATAGCTTGTATTGTTGGTATTTTTGTTAACCACCACTTTATCCTACTATGCCTAATTGGTGTTACCTACATGTTACCATCCAATTCTAGCCATTAGTGTTATCTACATGTTACCGTCCATTTCTAGCCATTGGTGTTATCTACATGTTACCGTCCATTTCTAGCCATTGGCGTTATCTACATGTTACCGTCCATTTCTAGCCATTGGTGTTATCTACATGTTACCGTCCATTTCTAGCCATTGGTGTTATCTACATGTTACCATCCATTTCTAGCCATTGGCGTTATCTACATGTTACCGTCCATTTCTAGCCATTGGTGTTATCTACATGTTACCGTCCATTTCTAGCCATTGGTGTTATCTACATGTTACCGTCCATTTCTAGCCATTGGTGTTATCTACATGTTACCGTCCATTTCTAGCCATTGGTGTTATCTACATGTTACCGTCCATTTCTAGCCATTGGTGTTATCTACATGTTACCGTCCATTTCTAGCCATTGGTGTTATCTACATGTTACCGTCCATTTCTAGCCATTGGTGTTATCTACATGTTACCGTCCATTTCTAGCCATTGGTGTTATCTACATGTTACCATCCATTTCTAGCCATTGGTGTTATCTACATGTTACCGTCCATTTCTAGCCATTGGTGTTATCTACATGTTACCGTCCATTTCTAGCCATTGGTGTTATCTACATGTTACCGTCCATTTCTAGCCAGGGTGCGACGTCGGATTTTATTTAATGAATTCTTCACTAAATAAACTCCTGTTGCCCAGTCGGGAATCAAACTTGCCACTCTGTTTTCTATATCCATCAATAATTTTTTCAATAATGTTCTGGTTAGAAGGGGGGGGGGTGGTTATCCGGGAAGCCTATTATCTCATGCACATGTCAGAAGGTTTTTAGTTTGTTATTTAAAATAACTTTTATTATACACACTTTTGTCCTTTAACAAAGTAGAAACGAGATATACGCTAAAACTAAAGCGGGAGTAACCAATTGTATTAGCACAAATTAATGTCTATTTTATATAGGCGTAATAATGTTGCTTTTTAGATTTATATGGTAGTTCTATGTATAATTCGGATTAGTGAGGTTATAAATATCTGCAGTCCCCCCCCCCTCCTTTAATATTTATTTTCACAAGGAAATGACGTCATTTATTTCCAATGGAAATGAAAACTATAAGATCATTTTCATTATTCAATTTTTAAACAAATTCACGCTGAATTTGCACAAGGAGTGATAGCGGAAGTTGTGGGGATTCTAACTCTTTAATACATATATAGTAGCTTGTTTCCTCCGATATGTTGACGTCATTGAAATAACTATATATAACTATTAAATGTTACTTGATAATGTCCTAATGACAAAAGACAATATCGGTTTAAACTCGATTTGATTGTTTAAGTATTATTTAGGTTGCATGGAGGGCTACGATCCTTCCCCCTCACCTCGCATTTTGAGTATAAATTCAATTATTTTTATATTACCACACTTATTTATTTCCACCGGGTAAATTAATTATTAGAAAAATCAAATTCTTATATGTTTTGAATAATTAATTTAAGTAAAGCAATGCTAGTAACCCTCAAGCGGAAAGAAAAGTTGCACGGAGGCTAACATAGTTAAATGTGTTAACTTATTTCCTCTTGAACGTTGGCACTATTGTAATTTCTTTCTACTTACTACCGATTATTTCTAAACTATGTGTGCTCGGAGTGGTTTTGACAGAAAATATATGCATTATAGATACTATTTCATTATAATAAATGCTATCCGTGATTATGATTTGAATTATTCATGGTGTGTAAGAAGACAAGATGTGTAGAGAGATTGATAGGAAACTCATTTTCATTTATTCTTCAAAACTAAAATTCCTTATATTAGTTTCCTATCTGACCCTTATGGGGAAACAATACGCTCAAGTGTAGTTGTACACATTGAAGCCTTACCAAAAAAAAAAAGTCCGTCACGCAGTGCCTGCGTAAACTAATCAGATTTTCCAAGGTTGGAGAGGAAGGTTTACAACAGATAAATCTACATATTCGTAACACCTGTTATCCACAAACCGGGTAACAAGATAAATGCCAAGCTCAGTGGAGAAGGGTGTGGGTTTATTAGTTAAATTTAACTAGCCTCATATCAATAGGCAGAAATTAAAATAATAAGGGCGCCACGTTGTTTGTTCTCAAAGGTAACAACGAAACCAGTATTCTAAAAACAAATTAGTTTATTTACAATAGAACAACTATACTTATCTCTAATCTTAACTATAAAAATAACAACTAAATAAAGGATTAAACAATACTCCCCATGGGGGACTTATCAATACAAATAAATAGGCCTTTTCTGTTTTAATTGTGTATACACAATAAGCATAACTTTGGTACCTCACATACGACGAGATAACTTCAATTCTTCAAGCTCTGAACTTTTCTGAACACTCTGATCCGCCTAAGCGATTAGCGGGAGCAAAATCCTCACTGGAGCTCGAGGTGGACGCTGGTGTCTGCCGCTCGCTTGTCTCCCGGCGATCGCTTCTTGTCTTAGGCTCTCGCGCAGCCTGCCCCGCGCACCAATCTCCCGCCCATCTTTCTCAATCACCCGTCTTCGGCGACGTTAAAAATGGGCCGTAACACACCACCGTGAATGTTAAGGGAACAAATACAAACGGTAATAAGAAATCGTTCAGTCAATTTACAAGTTAATAATATCTACAACAGAAAGCGTCTGAATTTAAACAAACAGGGCAGCCAACTTCGCAGCGCTGAATAGACAGGTTATTCTAGACCGGAAAGATGAACAATTAATGAAATATTTCTGAATATAACATATTCATTTTATGGGACACTATTTAGTATAGATAGTGGAGTACTTTGAAATGAATCAGAATAATGTGTATCTCAATTAATCAGATTTTAGTAATCCAAGAAGAAAAGAAGGGGACGGGGGTCAACAGAACGTACTTGTTTGTATCTCGCATAATAAAGCTTTGTTGAGAATAATACTTGGTATTTAACCTTGTAATGAAGTGGTTTGTGATATAACAGCTTATTATTAACATGACACTAATCGAAGTGGGGGTTTACTGAAAGCATAAAACTATAAAATCCAAAATCTTGGTTAATACTCATTATACGGAAAATATGTTTAGAATAATATTTATAGTACATTTAATTTGCAATAAGATTGTTTCTGTACAATTTCGAAATTCCTCTCCTGTAGACCCCCCCCCTCTCCCTGGTCAGATTTCAGCCGTTAACGAACTTTATTTTTCTTTTTACATACAACGACTAAATACCGAGTTTGGTAACGATTAAACAATAATTGTACCGCTAGAGCGGTAACAGACAAATATATAAAAGCCCGTTATGAGGGGCTGCGTAAACTAAGCAGATTTCCTGCACTTGGTATATTACTACTAACCCAACTTAGACTTTAGGCTATTTTAATATTCTCTGAGACGAACAGCAGTGGGGGTTGTAAGGAAGGCCTGAAATTAAAAATAGCGATATTTCTTTTCGTATTGCTTTTTCGGCAAGTATGCGCATGACAAAAGTTGTTTATTTTGTTATTTAAAGTAACTTTTGTTATGTATACATTTGTTGTATACCGTTTCTTTGTTACCTTTTCACGCATAAACGGTTGAACCAAATTTTATGGTATTTAGTATGTATATTACTACTTAAGGTAAGTGTCCACTTGAGACAAAATAGTCTCGAGAGCAGTGGCGGCTCGTGTATAGGCACTGTGGAACTGCAGCACCCCCATTTCCCACTTGATATTATCTATAACATTTAATATAATGAGCCTTTTTTCTGTATACTTGTATAATATATAATCCTTAAGCTTAATGCAGTAACCATCCCCCAGTTTATGAAAAAAGATACAAAAATCTTTGTATGGAACTGTGTGCTTCACAGTTCCAGCGGCGAGGCGTTTGACTGTTGTGCGCATTCGCTCACAGGAAGCTCCACAAGGGAGAGGTAGCACTGTCGTTCCCGCAGTGCCGACTCCCGCGTGCTGATTTCTTCAGTTTTCATCCAGAGATCAAGGAGAAAATTATTGATCTTTTCGCGCAAATTAAAACAAGAAGAATGGATTTCATTTTTAAATGAATAGTTTAAGTTTGAACTGTAACAATTTAGGTTAAAATAAATAAAAAATGTTTGATTTTGTTCTTTTAGGATTTTATCAAGTTTCTGAATAAATGTTCTTTTTATAAATGTTTGTTTCCTTTTACACAATTTTATAACAAAGACTAAACAATTTCTGGAGCATCACCCCCACTAATTTTAGCTACGAGCCGCCACAGAGCAGTCTCGAGACTTGACTCTCAAAGTTATATGGGTCTGAAAGGGGTCTCGGAGAGTACAAGTCTCTGAGACAGGATTGTGACGAACCGGAGTGGGGGTTATAAGGGAGGCGCGAAATTAAAAATAGCGATATTTCTTTTCGTATTGCTTTTTCGGCAAATATGCACATGACAAAAGTTGTTTATTTTGTTATTTAGAGTAATTTTTGTTATGTACACTTTTGTCGTAAACCGAAGTATAAATGAGTTATTCGCTAAAAACTATAGCGGGAGTCAATCATTTTTTGGCACAAAATTTTCAACCGAACTAAAGAAAACTCGGTATATAAATTAGCACTAACTCCTTCATGATAATAAGCTGTACCAGCATTTCTAGGGACGAGCAGGAGTGGAGGTTATAAGGGAGGCCTGACATAAAAAACAACGATATTTCGTTTCCTATTGGTTTTTCGGCAAAAGTGCATGTGACAAAAGTTATTTATTTTGTTATTTAAAGTAACTTTCGACGTATACATTTTTTCATATAACAATGTATGAAACAAGTAATTTGCCTAATAATATTGATATGCTCAACAATTCATTCCAATTTGAGCTACCAGGGACCTCACCTGGATAAGTTAATTAAAATCTATGTTAATAATTTATCCTTAATAATTCAAATTAATGTGTAATTAATTAACGCCAGTAACATATTGCATGAAGTAAAGTACACTGCCCCCCCCCCCTCTTCTCTTCTTCCAAACATTAATTCATAGGAAACGCCAGTATGCTCTCAAATGTACTTAATACTTTATTTAATTAAAATTTGAAAAATATTTGAACAGCCAGTTCTAGTATTGTGAAGATAATGTAATCAGATTTGTTAATATAATTTAATGAATTACAGGATTGAGATCCTAAATGAGTAGTAGGTTGGCAGCGCTGAGCCCAGGGAGGTGTTGAGATACTTCCTTTGTCCTATCAGTTCTACCGCTTCCCTGGCGACCTCAAAGTGGTCTATGTTTACATGTTACTTGATGGTTATACTTTTAGCAATGCAGTGTTATTCTCAGGAATGTGAATTTGTTTAATTATCATAAATAAATAATTTTAAAGGGATGAACGCTGGTGGGGGGGGGGGGGGTCACTCAGTTATTTCTGGTATTAACTCTGCTCCGTCAAGATTTGATATACTTTACTGAACACACTATGTACAAATATAAATATACAGTTTACAATCAAAACTAAGAAAAGAGTATTTTTAATAGCGGTTATGACGTACCTAAAACAGCTGTCACAGTTGGGCTTTGTGCTGCATCAAGGGAAAGGAACTTTTATTCATACATAGTTTGGAAGACATAATAATTTTTATGATTGTGAATTATATGGTCCATTACGTTATAAAAAACAATTACATGCACAGGAGACGGGAAATATAAAAATATTGAGGACAGTGAAGACTTACTTAACAAATAATTTTATTATTAAGAAATCCACAGCAACAACTGGTATTAATACTAAACACTGTGACGGGGAAATGTCAAAATATTGTGCAAAATAAAGCCTTGCCAAAAAAATACCATCTTCATTCAGCCTCAAATGAATTCCCGGGCGAAGCCGAGTACCTTAGCTAGTATATATATATAGTTTTGAATGGATCTCATTTTCGCCATCGATGGATCTGGGTTGGATCGATGGACATTGGTCTATGTTTACATGTTACTTGATGGTTATACTTTTAGCAATGCAGTGTTAAAAACTATTGCGGAGGTCAACCGAACTAAACCAAACTCGGTGAATTAGCAGTAACTCCTCTATGATAATAAGCTGTACCAACATTTCTAGGGATGAGCAGGAGTGGGGGTTGTAAGGGAGGCCAGAAATTAAATATAGCGATATTTCGTTTCCTATTGGGTTTTCAGCAGACATGCACATGACAAAAATTCTTGATTCTGTTAATTTGGAGTAAAATTTGTTATGTTCACTTTTTTTTAAAACAACATATAAACGTGATATACACTAAAAACTAAAGTGGGAACCAACTATTATATTGGGCACTAACGGTTAAACTTAACTTAACAAAACGCGGTATGTGAATTAGCATTAATTCTTCCATGATCATAAGCTATATTAAAATTTTTAGGTTCAAACGGGAGTAGGGGTTATAAGGGAGGCCTGAAATATAAATTCGGGATATTTCATTTTCTATTTGTTTTTCGGCCATCTTGCACATAACAAAAGTTGTTTACTTTTTCATTTAGACTAACTTTTGTTTCATAATTTTTTTTTGTAAAATTAGGTATGAAGCAAGTAATTTGCGTAGAAATATTGACATGCTCAACATTTCTTTCCAATATGAACTACAGGTACGTCACCTGAATAAATTAATTCAAATCCATGTTAAAATTTTATCTTTAATAATTCAAATCTCGTTATTTTTTAACGTCAGTAACAGATTGCACCAAGTAAAGTATACTGCCCCCCCCCCCTTCTCTTCAACCAAACATTAATTCATTAGAAATGCCAGTTAGCCTTTTAGTGTATTTAATGCTTATTTAATTAAAAAGTCAAAATTATTTGGACAAACTTTAGCATTGCGGAGATAATGTAATCAGATTTGTTAATATAATTTGATTTATATCACAGGATTGATATCCTAAATGAGTTGGCATCACTGGACATAAGGAGGTTTGGGGTGGGGCTGTGTACTTCCTTTGTCGTATCTGTTCTTCCGCTTCTCTGCCGACCCCATATTAGTCTATGTTTACATCATAATTGATGCTTACACTTTTAGCAATGTAGTATTATTCTCAGGAATGTGAATTTGTTTAATAATCATAAATAAATAATTTAAAAGGATGAACGCTGGGGAGATGCACCCAGTTATTTCTGGTATTTATTAACTCTGCTACGTTAATATATGATGTATTTACTGAACACGCTATGAACCAATATGAATATACAGTTTACAATCGAGACTTACAAAAGAGTATTTTTAATGGCGGTTATGACGTACCTAAAACAGCTGTCACCGTTAAGCCTTGTGCCGCATCAAGGAAAAAGAAATTTTATTCACACATGGTTTGGATGACAGAATACTTTCTATGATTATGAATTACATGGTCCATTACGTTATAAAAAAACTAGATGTATAGGAGACGGAAAATATAAAAATATTGAAGACAGTGAAACCTTACAGAACAAATAATTTTATTATTAACAAATCCACAATAACGACGGGTATAAATCTTAAACACTGGGATGGGGAATGTCAAAATGTTGTGTAAAGAAAAGCCTTGCCAAAAAAATACCATCTTCATTTAGCCTCAAATGAATTCCCGGGCGAAGCCGCGTACCTTAAGCTAGTATATATATAGTTTTGAATGGATCTCATTTTCGCCATCTTCTGGGTTCGATCGATGGACATTTGAGGAAATCGCGTCATGAGTACGACCTCAATAGCTGATCTCTCTTAAGGGAAATCTTCTAAAAGTAATGAGTAGAAATAGGGATTTACAAAAGGCTGAAAAAATAATATAAGAATAACTCTCTTACTATACCAGTTACGAGTAAATGTATAGACCAAAAATTGTAGCGCATCTGTATTTTAACAAGATTGGTTCTATAACATTTCCGACTCATAATAAAGGAGAAATTTTTAAATACTGAACATCCTCGCCCCCCCTCCCTCCCATTTCGTGGTCCGATTTGAGTCATTAAAGAATATGAACATTTATGAAACGGTCAAATATTGAGTATGGTATAGATCATATAATCATTTTCCAGTCAAGACCAGAAAATCAGAAGAAGTGGGGATTTATTCAAGAATGAAAACTAAAAAATGCAAATATCTCGGTTATTAATCAAGATAGTGAAAAAGCATATGTATATTACAACATTAATAGACCATTTAATTTGCAATTAGATTGTTTCTATTCGATTTTTAGATCGGACGCATAATAACGGAGTTATTTCGATTTTTCGGAATCCCCCCAAGCCGTTTGATCTTCTTTTTTTTACATAAAACGTTTAAAAATTGAGATTGGTAACGATCGAACAAAAATTGCGACCGTGGACATTTGAAGAAATTTTTCAAAAATCATGTCATGAGTACGAACTGAATAGCTGATTTCCCTCAGGGGAAATCGACTAAAATGAGAGAATGTCTATAGGAATTCTGTTATATTACCAGGGAAGCTTCAATTGGCGACCGAAAGACGGAAATAATCAGGCTGTATTAGCCGTCTTTGAAATGAACATGGCATCCCGTGAAATATAATTATTAGATTAATGGAAACGCTGACTAATCCCTTTATTTCCATCGCACAGGGATAATGTCTGCAAAGATTCTCTTGTTATACACGTAATATATAAAATATCAAAAAAATTATATTTAAAATGACGATGATATTGACTTCCAAGAACCCCCCCCCCCTCATTTATTTAGGCCGAAGACGGCATTCTAAAAACGTTTGCTCAATACCCTTTTTCGATAAAACCAATATTAACAAATATGTGTAGTTGACGCCTATAGACAATCCGAGAGTAAATATATACCAGGGTGTTCCAAATTCCCGTGCCACTCCCCTTAAAATCTACAATTATTTTAATACAATGCTGAGACTTGGTGTGTCATAATTGGAACCCCTGAAAAATGTTTTTAATACATATTCAACCTCGTAACCTTCTCCAGCGACCCCAGCTTTGGAATCTCCAATTGAATGCCCTACTTTATATGGCGGATTCTTGTAGAAATTTTAATTCTAAAACGAGTTTATATCCGACTTGGATTGAATTTATTGAAAAATGCTGCGAGTTTTATTTAGTTCGGTTGAGTCTTTTGAGCCAAATAAAATTGTTGACTCCCACTATAATTTTTAGCGTATAACGCCTTTATACTTCGGTATACGACGATAGTATATATAACAAAGGTTTCTCTAAATAACAATAAAGTCCGTAAGGCAGGGGCTGCGTAAACGAAGCAGATTTCCCACGTGAAATTTTACAATAGAGAAATTTCACGAGAGTCGATCAGTTAAGGAAACGGTCGAACTAGCTTTTGGCGGGAAAGTCACCCGTCCGTTAGCCGCCCAGATTTAATAAAAATCTGCAACAGACAAATATATGTATATATATATATATATATACTAGCTCAGATACCCGGCTTCGCTCGGGAATTCACTTGAGGCTGAATGGTGATGGTATATTTTTGGCAAGGCTTTTCTTTTCACGACATTTAGCCGTCCCAGTGTTTAGGGTTAACACCCGTCGTTTCTGTGGATTTGTTAATAATGAAATTAATTTTTTATGTAAGACTTCACTGTCCTGCATATTGTCATATTCCCCGTTTCCTGTGTATTATGCATAGATTTGAATTATTAAGGAGAAAATATTGACATACATTTGAATTAATTTTTTAAGGTGAGGTACCTGGTAGTTCATATTGAAATGAAGTGTTGAGGAAATTTCTCTAAATAACAAAATAAACAACTTTTTTTATGTGCATATTTGGTGAAACCCCAATAGGAAATCACTATTATTAATTTTAGGCTTCCCTCATAACCCCCACTCCTGCCCGTCCCTAGAAATGTTGGTATGGCTTGTTATAATAATAGCGTTAGTGCTAATACATATCCCGAGTTTTATTTATTTCGGTTTGGTCTTTTGTCCCAGATAAAATTATTCACTTCCGCTATAGGTTTCAGCGTATATCTCGTTTATAATTCGGTATACGAAAAAAGTGTATATAACAAAAGTTACTCTAAACAACAAAATAAACAACTTTTGTAATGAACATATTTGCCGAAAAACCAATAGGAAACGAAATATAGCTCTTTTTAATTTCTGGCTTCCCTTATAACCCCCACTCCTATTTGCCCCAGAGAATATTAATATAGCCTAAAGTCTAAGTTGGGTTAGTAGTAATATACATACCAAGTTTCATAAAATTCGGTTCAGCCGTTTATGCGTGAAAAGGTAACAAACAAACAAACATACACGAAAGAAAAAAAATGCAGTTATGGTGTCTATGACATGTGAAACGAAAAGTTATCGTGAAATTTCGCGAAAAAAATCAATGTACAGACAGAGGTTACAATTTTATATATATACTAGCTCAGATACCCGGCTTCGCCCGGGAATTGATTTAAGGCTGAATGGTGATGGTATTTTTTTGGCAAGGCTTTAATTTGCACAATATTTTGACATTTACCCGTTCCAGTGTTAGGGTTAATTCCCGTTGTTGGCATTTGTTAATAATAAATTAATTTTTTATGTAAGTCTTCACTGTCCTCCAAATTGTCATATTTCCCGTAGACAAATAGACAATGAAATATCGCGAATTTTTATTTCAGGCCTCCCTTATAACCCCCACTCCCGTTCTAACCTAAAAATTGTAATATAGCTTATAATCATAGAAGAATTAATGCTAACTGACATACTGAGTTTTTGTAAGTTCGGTTTACTCCTTAGCGCTCATTGAAATCGTTGACTCCCGCTTTAGTTTATAGTGTATATCTCGTTTATACTTTGTTAAAAGACAAAAATTAATATGACAAAAGTTACTCTAAATAACAAAATTAACAACTTTTGTTATGTTCATATTTGCCGAAAAACGAATAGAAAACGAAATACCGCTACTTTTAAATTCAGGCCTCCCTCACAACCCCCACTCCTGCCCGTTTCTAGAACTTTTGGTATGGCTTATTATAATGAAGGTATTAGTGCTAATATACATACCGAGTTTTATTTAGTTCGGTTGAGTCGTTTGTGCCAAATAAAATTGCTCACTTCCGCTATAGGTTTTAGCGTATATCTCGTTTATAATACGTTATACGAAAAAAGTGTATATAACAAAAGTTACTCTAAATAACAAAATAAAGAACTTTTGTTATGTTCATACTTGCCGAAAAACCAATAGGAAACGAAATATCGATATTTTTAATTTCAGGCCTCCCTTACAACCCCCACTCCTGTTCATCTCAGAGAATTTTAATATAGCCTAAAGTCTAAGTTGGGTTAGTTGTAATATACATACCAAGTTTCATGAAATTCGGTTCAGGCGTTTATGCGTGAAAAGGTAACAAACAAACAAACAAACAAACATACACGAAAGAAACAAAATGCAGTTATGGTGTCTATGACATGTGAAACGAAAAGTTATCGTGAAATTTCGCGAAAAAAATCAATGTACAGACAGAGGTTACAATTTTATATATATATAGATAGATATAGCTATATTAAAATTCTCTGAGATGAACAGGAGTGGGGGTTATAAGGGAGTCCTGAAATTAAAAATAGCGATATTTCGTTTCCTATTGGTTTTTCGTCAAATATGAACATAACAAAAGTTGTTTATTTTGTTATTTAGAGTAACTTTTGTTATATGCACTTTTTTCATATACCGATTTATAAACGAGATATACGCTAAAACCTACAGCGGAAGTGAAAAATTTTATTTGGGACAAAAGACCCAACCGAAATAAATAAAACTCGGTATGTGTATTAGCACTAACGCTTTCATTATAACAAGCTACACCAACATTTCTAGGAACGGGCAGGAGTGGGGGTTGTAAGGGAGGCCTGAATTTAAAAATAGCGGTATTTCGATTTCTATTCGTTTTTCGGCAAATATGAACATAACAAGAGTTGTTTATTTTGTTATTTAAAGTAATTTTTGTCATATAAACTTTTTTCGTATACCGAATTATAAACGAGATATACGCTAAAACATATAGCGGAAGTGAACAATTTTATTTGGGACAAAAGGCCCAACCGATCTAAATAAAACTCGGTATGTGTATTAGCACTAATGTATTCATTATAATAAGCCATACCAACATTTCTAGGGACGGGCAGTAGTGGGGGTTGTAAGGAAGGCCTGAATTTAAAAATAGCGGTATTTCGTTTTCTATTGGTTTTTCTGCAAATATGCACATAACAAAAGATGTTTATTTTGTTATTTAAAGTAACTTTTGTTATATACACTTTTTTTGTATACCGAATTATAAACGAGATATACAGTAAAACCAAAGTAATTTGCGGAGAAATATGCTCAACAATTCTGTCCAATATGAACTACCAGGTACCTCACCGGGAAAAATTAATTCAAATCTATGTTCATATTTTGTCCTTAATAGCTGAAATCTATGCATAATGCACAGGAGACGGGAAATATGACAATTTGAAACAATGGAAATGGAGTTCTTACAAAAAAAAAACGACGGGTAAAAACCCTAAACACTGGGACGGGGAAATGACAAAATATTATGCAAAGTAAAGCCTTGCCAAAAAAATACCATCACCATTCAGCCTCAAATGAATTCCCAGGCGAAGCCGGGTATCTGAGCTAGTATATATATATATATATATATATATATATATATAGACTAACTCAGATACCCGGCTTCGCCCGGGACGTCATTTGAGGCTGTATGCGGATGGTATTATGTAGCAGGCTTTACATTGCACAATACTTTGACATTTACCCGTCCCAGTGTTTAGGATTAATACCCGTCGTTGCCGGTGATTTGCTAATAATAGAATTATTTGTTCGATAATTCTTCACAGTCTTCGATATTTTTATATTTCCCGTCTCATACATGTAAATATGGTGAATTTTTATTTCAGGCCTCCCTTATAACCCCCCTCCCGTTCCAACCTAAAAATTTTAATATAACTTATAATCATAGAAGAATTAATGCTAATTGACATACCGAGTTTTGTTAAGTTCGGTTCAGCCGTTAGTGCCCGCTAAAGTTTTAACGTATAACTCATTTATACTTAGGTATACGGCAAAAGTGCATACAACAAACGTTACTCTAAATAAAAAAATAAACAACTTTTGTTAGGTGCGTATTTGCTGAAAAAGCAATAGGAAACGAAATATCGCTATTTTTAATTTCAGGCCTCCCTTATAACCCCACTCCTGCCCGTCCCTAGAAATGTTAGTATGGCTTATTATAAGGAAATCGTTAGTATTAATTCACATAGCGAGTTTGATTTAGTTCAGTTGAGTCTTTTGTGCCAAATAAAATTGTGGACTCCCGCAATAGTTTTTAGCGTATAACTCATTTATACTTCCGTATACGGCAAAAGTGCATATAATAAAAGTTACTCTAAATAACAAAATAAACAACTTTTGTTATGTTTATATTTGCGGAAAAACCAATAGGAAACGAAATATCGCTATTTTTAATTTCAGGCTTCCCTTATAACCCCCACTCCTGCCCGTTCATAGAAATGTTGGTATGGCTTATTATAATGAAAGCCTCACTGCTAATACACATACCGAGTTTTATTTAGTTCGGTTGAGTCTTTTTTGGCAAATAATATTGTTGACTCCCGCTATAATTTTTAGCGTATAACGCATTTAAACTTCGGTATACGACAAAAGTGTATATAACAAAAGTTACTCTAAATAACAAAATAAACAACTTTTGTTATGTGCATATTTGCCGAAAAACCAATAGAAAACGAAATATCGCTATTTTTAATTTCAGGCTTTCCTTATAACCCCCACTCCTGTTCGTCTCAGAGAAAATTAATATAGCCTAAAGTCTAAGTTGGGTTAGTAGTAATATAGATACCAAGTTTCATAAAATTCGGTTCAGCCGATTATGCGTGAAAAGGTAACAAACAAACAAACAAACATACACGAAAGAAACAAAATGCAGATATGGTGTCTATGACATGTGAAACGAAAAGTTATCTTGAAATTTCGCGAAAAAAATCTCTGTACAGACAGAGGTTACAATTTTATATATATATATATATATATATATATATATATATATATATATATATAATATGAATTATTATATATGATTATACAATGAATGGTTACTGAAATTAAAAAAAAAAAAATGCAAAACCTTTTTTTTCTTTTCTTAATTTCAAGATCCATTCTTTTAAAGATAATTTTATTGACGTTTATCTCACATTTTTCAATAAAATGTGCCATTTCTGAAATAAAGATTTGTACATTTTACTAAAGGATGCTTCAAATTAAAAAAAAATCAGGGATATAAACTCGTTTTAGAATTAGATTTTCTGCAAGAACCCCCCATAAAAAGTAGGGCATTCCAATGGAAATTCCAAAGTTATGGTCACTGGACAAGGTTAGGAGGCTGAATATGGACTGAGAGGATTCTTCAGGGGTCCCAATTATGATACACTAAGTCTCAGCCTTGTATTAAAATAATTGGGATTTTAAGGGGGTGGCATGGGAACTTGGGACACCCCATGTGTGTTGAAGTAATTTGAAAAAAACTGTTTTTAAGATTTAAACAGAATTCTCAATTTTGACTATATTCAGAGAGTTGTCTGTATGTTTTATGTAACATGCATAAATAAAAATGACCAGTCTTAGAATGTTGGGACTTCATATTTAAGGCTGTTGTAATATCAAGTAGTGTCCCCTTTAGATCAAAATTAATTAGGGGGGGGGGATGGGATTTAGAGGAAAATAAAAAAATAGAAAATTTCTATGAACCTACTAAAGATTCTGAAGATTTATAAAGGTAATTTTTTATTTGACATGAGAAAGGTCAAAAGCATGTTCTAAGAAATTTTTTGATAAACTGCAATGGAACAGATATATTGTATAAAACTTAAAAAGAAAGAAATGAATTCTAGAAAATCATATGTTATACTAAAATTAATAGTACAAGGGTTATCAGTCGACCACATCCCAAAACAGTCTTTATGCTTTTACCAGATTTTCCTTAAGTCATAATTTATTGAGGTTGTTCTCATGACACGATTTTTGAAAAATTTCCTCAAATGTCTATTGTCTTATGTAGTTGTTTAAGTTTTCAAGGATGAACAGTTGAACCGAATTATATAAAACTTGGTACCAATGGTGGCTCGTGTATAGGCACTGTGGAACTGCAGCATCCCCAATTTCCACTTGATATTATCTATAACATTTAATATAATGAGCCTTTTTTTCTTTATACGTGTATAATATATAATCCTTAAGCTTAATGCAGTAACCATCCCCCAGTTTGTATTAAAAATCTTTGTATGGAACTGTGAGCTTCACAGTTGCAGCGGCGAGGTGTTTGACTGTTGTGCGCATGCGCAAAGAGGAAGTTCCAGGCGAGGCTGCAAGGGAGAGAGAGCATTGTCATTCCCGCAGTGCCGACCCTGGTGTGCTAAGGCTAAAAATTTTCTGGAGCAGCACCCCCACTAATTCTAGCAACGAGCCGCCACTGCTTGGTACGTACGTATAATACTTTTAACCCAACTTAGACTATAGGCTATATTAATATTCTCAGAGACGAAAAGGAGTGGGTTATAAGGGAGGCCTGAAATTAAAAATAGCGATATTTCGTTTCCTATTGGTTTTTCGGCAAATATGCACATAACAAAGTGATCCATACATGTCTCAACATGAATTTAAGACACAGAGAATCAATTTTATATGTGATTTTTTTTCCATTTTTCTTTTATATATTTTTGTATTTGTTTGTAATTTTGTATTTTTCTTTGTACTTTAAATATAATTAAACAAAAATATATATATACTTCATAATGTTTTCATTTATTTAAGCATAAATTAAAAAAAATAATATGAAATTACAGCATCCGGGCGTGACTTACTGGAACGTCCTAGTGAAAGAGTTTGTGCCCATTCTATGATGCGTAATTAAAAAAGTCTGTCACGCAGGGGCTACGTAAACTAAGCAGATTTCCCAAGTGAAGTTTTACAATAGAGAAATCTGCATACTGCTAACACTTAACACCACCGTGAGTAAATACAAACGTTAATGAGAAATCACTCAGTTAATTTTAATAAGCTCCCAATGGAAACGGCTTATGAATTGTAAACAAATACGGCATCAACAGAATGTATTTGCATATATCTCACAAAGTAAAAAGTTAGAAGACAAGAAAGGTTAGATTACAGAACAGTTAGGGAAATGGCCGAACTAACCTGGAAACTTAGGACAATAGCCACACACACAATACATAAAAATATCTCGGTTAATATTCAAGATAGAGAAAAAGTGTATATGACAATATTTATAGTAAATTTAATTTACAATAAGATTGGTTCTATACAATTTTCCAATAACGGAGATATTTCGAATTTTCAAAAATCCCCCCCTCCCACTGGTCTGATTTCAGCCATTAATGAGCTTGATCTTCCTTTTTACATAAAACGATTAAATATCAAGTTTGGTAATGATCAAACAAATATTGCGACTGCTAGAGTGTTAACAGACAAATATATCTGTATATATATATCTATATATATATATATATATATATATATATATATATATATATATATATATGTTTGTTAATGCTCTAGAGGTTATATATATATATATATATATATATATATATATATATATATATATATATTTTTGTTCGGACCTCATTTTCGTCATATCCTGGGTAGGCTCGATGGACATTTGAAGAAATTTTTCGAAAATCATGTCATGAGTATGACCTCAATAGCTGATTTCTCTTGAGGGAGTTCTGCTAAAAGGCTATTCCCCGGTTAACAGGTTAAACAAGATATACACTAAGGTGGAAGTCAACAATTTTAAAGGGCTTAAAAGACTGAACCAAACTCAACAAAAAACTCTGCATGTGTATTAACACCTTCCTGATTATAAGCTATATCAATATTTCTAGGTGCAAACAGGAGTGGGGGTTATAAGCGAGGCCTGAAATTCAAAATAACGCTATTTCTTTTGCTATTGATTTTTCGGGAAATATGCAACATTACCCAACGAAACTCTGTATGTGGGCTAGTATTATAACTTCCTTTATTATATTCTATATGACATTTTTTAGAAAAGAACTGGAGTGGGGGTTATAAGGAAGGCACACTTACTTGTTTGTTGCCACTGAAAAGTCATATATAACCATAATCAACAATATTGGTAATATTATTTTTGATCCGACTTATAGGAGAAATTTTGATTCCTCCCCCCTCCCCCCCGCTACATATAACCAATATTGCTGCAAATGTAATTTCCTATAAATGTTGTTCCCCTTACTCTCTTGAATATTAACCAAGATTTTTGCATTTTTTTTAATTTTCAGCCTTCAGTAATCGCTTTTTATCTTTATATACATATATAATTCTACTGTACATGTGTATGTCACTGAACTCTTCCTAAACGGCTGGACCGATTTGAATTTTTTTGTATGCGTTTGGGTGACGCCCTGGATGGTTTAGATTCACAAATCAGCCCGACAGATGTAGCAGGAATGGGGGTTGTAAGGGAGGCATAAAATTAAAAATAGCGATATTTTGTTTCCAATTGGTTTTTCGGCAAATATGCACAGGATAAAAGTTGTTTATTTTGTTATTTAGAGTAACTTTTGTTATATTCACTTTTCTCATATAACAAAGTATAATTGCGATATACACTAAAATACCAAAGTGGGAGCCAACAATTTTATTGGGCACTAATGATTGAACTGAACTTAACAAAACTCTATATGTAAATTAGCATTAATTCTTCCATGATTATAAGCTATATTAAATTTTTTAGGTTCGAACGGGAGTGGGGGTTATAAGGGAGGCCTGAATAAAAAATTCACGATATTTCATTTTCTATTTGTTTTTAGGCAAACGTGCACATAACAAAAGTTGTTTTTTGTGTTATTAAAAGTAGCTTTTGTTTTAAAGATAATATTATTAAATTTAATATCCTAATCGCTTGAAATATCATGCAGGACAATGTCTGTCGGGTCCGCTAGTATGTATATAAAATTAAAAATATTATCTTCTATTTTTGAGCATAAACAATAACATCAATATAATAACAATCTCTTAACCTTAATGTGTAATTTAGAAAAGTAGATTATCATGAAACATCAGAATGGACCAAATCATTTATATATAAACAGATGTTCACTTCTATTCATGTTATGCTCCCTTACTTTTAAAATGGATTAATATTGAAATTAATTTCAATGTTTTTTTCTTTTTAATCTAGATAATTTAAGGAGGAGAAGATATGAAACATGCCTTTGTTTTAAATTTATTCAACTTATTATTTTACAAATCAATTTACTAACTAAAAGAAATAACTATAAAAAGTGATTCTAAATATCACTGTGAACTCACTAGGTAAAAGAATCAGTTTTTATCTCATTCATAAATATACATATACACACACACAGACAATATTTAACTGTAAATAAATAAACAAAAATTAAAATAAATAAAATCTTATAAAAAGAAAACTGTATTTGATTCAGTCTATAATGACAATAAAGAAACTAAATTATATTACTCACATCTGAAGTATTAATTAAGTCCAAAAATGTAAAAATACAATATGAAGAACCTAATTATGAATTCAAATGATCATAAATAAGAGTTGAACATAAAAGTACCTAAACTTTTATATCCAATGCTTAAATAATAATTATAAAAATATCACAAAATTTATCCCTTTACCACATACATTAAGCACCATCAATCATGACTATACAAATGCAACTAAGCAACTAATAGTACTACGAAAGACTGGTCCCTAAAATACATCTAAAATAAATAAATTTTAAAAAAAGTATGACAATAAAATATAAAAAGCACACTAAATATTAAATCTTTCTCTGAATTTGGTAAAAATAACTTATTATAAATAAAAGAAACATCATACACAATGGAATGATTTTCCAAAGTAATTGGAACACATTTTTATTTAACTCCCCGTAAAACAGTTGAATTGTATGTTTGTCTGTCTTTATCAAATACACACACTTATTGAGGAATTTATTAAATAAACTCTGAAAACAAATGAAAAGATGAATCATAAATTTTCTACAAATCAATAAAAGTGGGTTTATCATGCTCAGAAGCTAATAAACCATCACAATTTAATATTAAGCACCTTAGACGTATTACAGGGAAGTATATTTTAAGTATAAAATAGCCAATTGACAACATAAATTATCTGAATTTTGAGGAAAATGTATGCCATTCAAATTGATGTTAAAATATTTAATCCTTCTAAAAAGTGCATTAATATTTACATAACGAGTACAAGGTGCTTTAACTCCTTCAATTTATAATATTGGATGGTTTGAGACCAATTAAGTACAATTTAAGACTGTTTAATGCTATTCCGTTTTATCATAATTGCACTTCCTTTAACTGGCTATGTATGGACTTGACTTTATTATTCTCTCTATTTACATACAATAAATAGAAAAAAACAACAATAAACTACTAATTTATATACAAATTATCTGTATAATAAACAATTAAATATTTATGGAATAAAATCTAATCTTATAAAGTCCTTATTTTATATGGTGTTCACTAGAAACAAATGGAAAGACTTACCCATGGCCAACTGCTAATGTTTATTTCATTTAAAAGAAAGAGGGCTGTTGACAATTAATACTAATAACCAATAGCTATATCATCATTTGCATTATAAGCTTATTAAATTTAGTTTCAAGAGAAAATATGATATAAAACAGGAACTAAAATATATTCTCTTTTGTAAATTTATTTTATTTCTTAAATAAAATTTTGGGGAATTACCTTGATCAATAGTGTTTGTTGGACTGTTAGAGTAGGGGCTGCTTCTCAGCTAGCCTCAACATTGTGATAATGTAACTAGCAGAAAAACATGGCAAAAAGTAAAGAAAATTTATGGAGGAAGGCAATATTTATAATTTCTTGGTTTAAAAGAGAGTGGCATCATAAGTATAATTAGCCATAAAATTATTATTTCTGAGGACTAATTTGAGTATGCTGTGTAATTAAAATTAAACATAAAAAATGTATTTATCAGTTGCCATGAGCTTACTAGTGAACATGGAAACCATTATTTTCTACACAGTCCAGACACTTCACTGTTTTGTACGGACTAAGCAATGTATAAGTACAAGGCAATTAATACATAACAATCATTCAATTTAAGCATTGCATATAAATGCTTCATTAATACTGTGATGACTAATAATATCACACAAATATAATAAATAAACTATGAAACAATAACAGGCAAAATTTATTAAAATGCAAAATAACAGAACCATTGATAGATATGATTCTATAGGTTTAATATTCACTACGAATCCTAAACTAAAATAAGAATCACCTTTAAAATGGTGATTATTTACAGGTTTTAATAAAATTAACCCAAGTCATGAGCTATAAAAATGTTAGGCTTTCAATTCAATTTTTTTCAGAATAGTTATAGTTAAATAACTCTTTAATCAATAAATAGTAATAGCTAATGAAATATATTTAAGTGTTATGTATTTAACAAATTTTGTCAAAAAATAATTTCAGAAATACTATGACAGCTAATGAATTTTAGAATCAAATTTAATTTATAAAAATATTTTCTAACTTGAGCTATTTTTTTTTTGTAATTTAAAAGTGTTTTTGATTAAACATCAACAAATTTAGAAATAATGTTATTCCTATTCTATGACAGAACAATCTAAATAACAATAAATTCTATTATGTGAAATGAAGATAGTATTTTGATTTCAATGTTTGTACAGAACTTTGGAATTAATATTTTTCCAAAATCTTAATTATTATAAGTACACCAATCTAAACAAGAACACTAATTAATATATAAGTAATATATACACAACATTAATTTCGAGTATTCATATCCCCAGAAATTAAAAAAATAAAAATAATAATAATAAAATAAAAATAAGTCTATCAACAATCATCTAACTTTAATTTTCCTTTCTTTTAACTTCCAATGCCTGATGTTAAACATGGGTAGAAAGAAGAAGAAGAAATAAATCAACATAAAATTAGAGATGCTGAAAATAAAGCACAGCCTGAGTTTTACAGCCTTGTGATTGATGATAGACATAGCAGACTTCAGATAGATCTAACCTCACCAATAGAGGCACCAGCTATAAGCTTTCTTCGTTGTTATTATACAAGCAGGAACTTTTAAGGTGAAATGGCTCTCAACCTGTGATGGTAACATTAAAGTTGCAGAATCTTTAATGAAAAATATTTTGTTTTAATCGGGTAAAAAACAAAATTATTAGTCATCAAGTTCTGTCATTTTCCTCTTCATGGGATGAATTTCTTTAATACCATTTTTCTTTTCAAGCAATTCATTCTTCAGTTTGAAGTACCAATCCAATCTTTCTTCAGCGAATTCCTGAATAAAAGAAAATTAAGTAAATTTTAGGAGTTATTTTTATTAAAATATAATTTGACTGTAAAATAAAACTCATTACACATTTCATTAGAAGAAAGTAAACATTCCACTGAACTGATTAAAAATATATTGTGAACCTTTCATATTCCAGGAGTGTCTCGCTTCATGAACTGAATATTAATTTTAAAAAGATGTCTATATTTAAAATAGTGAAACATTTAAATTCTTCAACACACCAAATGCCATTATCAAAAAAGTATACATTGGCAATCAAATATAGTTTTGAAAAAACTGGAATGTTTTCCATTCTACAAATGACATGCTAATTATTTACCAATACTAGTAAAGGTTTAAAAACTTTAGTAATGCCACTGACAAGAGAGATTTTAAAATTTATCTATTTTTAGAGCATTATTACTGCACAGCATGCTCTTATCAGCAGTCGATCACTCCCACTCCTGTTTTCAAGCGATAATAACAATAAGCTGTTATATCATGAAGCTTAAACACCAAATATTGTTCTCATTGAACTTTTAGTTTTTGAGATAAATGCAAATATGTAGCATAAGTGGGAAATCTGCTTAGTTAACACAGCCCTTGCGTGACTAACTTTTTTTTTAGTTCTATTTGTAGCCAACTTAACACTTTCAATGCCACCTCCATAGCGTATACGGAAGCGTGAGTTTCACTCTGTGTGCTGGCTCCGTAGATGCTACGGAGCAGGTATAACTCCAGACCATTGTTTCTCCCCACCCCGGCACACACAGAAAGGGCTTGAAATTTACAGTGGCACTCAGTTAAACACCGAAGATTAAAAGAGAACCATTGGTTTTAACAAATCTGTTCAGGAACACTTCAACTTTCAAATTTAGGTAAAACAAAGTGGCACACGGTTAAATTTTTTGAAAATTTGGTGGCAGTGAAAGTGTTAATTATATAATCTGTAGATAGAAACAAACAAATTAGTTTATTCATTAACTTTAGTAGCTAATATGCAAAATAATAATACTCAATTGTCAGATTTTATTTGTCATCGTAACTACTGTCCAATTGGGCACTAGTTCAAAGTACATATGTATCTAAAGAAGTGGGAAATGACAGTGCCCAGCTCTAAAGGTAAAAATTGTGAAAACAGCACATACACACTACTTGATGGGGTGAAAAATAACAACTAACCAACAGATAACTGTGAAAGTCACAGGCACATACTGAAACTACAAAAAGATAGAACAATATACATACAACACATACATGGGCTCACTCGTCTCAAATGACTATGTTCATGGCGTATGAAGAGTTAATGTCGGAAAGTAAAAAAAATATAATACTGTTAACACACAAGGTAAACAAAAAATGAGTAGATCAACAATTCTAGTACATTACATTATCAACAAGATAGGCTAAATAACATATGTACTTAATAATAACAGATGTTTGCGATGTATGCTTCTGCCCTTCTTTAAACTCTTACTTCTGGTTAATTTCAGGCATTAACAACTTGATTTTTAATTTTAAATGAATCATTTATGAGGTATGGTAACAATGAAACAAAAATTGCAGCCAATAGAGAATTAAGAGGTGTATTTGCATGTGCGGAATGAATACCTGTATGCTTATAAGAAAAAACATTGAATGGACCCATTTTCATATCTACTAGAAAGGTTCAAAAACATCAGTACCAAAATGAACTTTCATAATTTTAATACAATGATTATTTACCCAATATCCAAAAGATATTTTTGAGAAATTAGCATTGACAGCACTCCAGAGGCTCCAAAAGTAGTGACATGCAAGAGTATAATGCTTGATTTCTCGGATGATGGAATGAGCATTGACGTCTGGTTTCACTTTTCCACCAATTTCTTTTGTTTTTCTCAGGTAATGCTCGATAAACAAGTGCTGTGAAACCAACAGTAAGAATATTATATTACGAAAAACAAAGGAAAGAAATGGGAAATGAGCTTCAGGAAACTAGATAAATACAAAAATTATAGTAGACAATTATGCTAAAAAATTAAGGTGTATATATTTTTTTGAAATTTATATGTACTATTTTGTTGAAGTTTAGGAAATAAAGAATTCATTCTACTGAATGAAAGAGCTAAAAACAATGTTTTGGTCAATTTTTTTTAAATTTTGTTTGAAATGCAGAGTGTCCTTAAAAAAAAAAGAATGCTGGGAGCTAGGCTATAAGCGGTAGTGTTGCTAAGGTATGTATATTAGGTCCTCCTCAAAGTTTTTCATGATGCACTCAAAACTCCAATCATTTAACACTCCCCCTATCTCGTTACTACTAACTCATAAATGTTTAAACAACATGACTCAATGTTTCGATTTCCAGTTTTATACCTAGTTTTGAATTTTAATTTTGTTTGTTCTATTGATATGTATTTTGTTCTTTTTAGTGTACCATTTTTATTTTTTTGAGCTTCATTTCTGTTTCTGAGATCCATTTCTGTTTTTGTATTTCTTTCCAGTTTTGTTTTAAATTTAAGCTTTTGTAGTCTATTTCTTTTTTTGCTTTCCATTCCTGTTTTGTGTTTCGTTTCTATGTGTTCTACATTTCTGTTTTAGGTTCCTTTTTTGTTTTTTTTTCTTTTTGTTCTCCATTCCTGTTTTTGGTTCCTTATTCAAGAAATTTCTCAATTGCCCCACATTAGGGGATATGCATGTGCTTTCTAATCTCTCGCAAACGTTTTTTTACGTATCATTCAGACAAGTTTAATAATATTAAAGTGTTTTATATTTCATTTTATTAGATAACATTAAAAAATTACTCATTAAATTATCAAAATTGGAAAAATTTTAAAGATAGTCATGGAATAAGTCAATTCACATGCTAATATATCTGTATAATTGTGTTCCTCTTCTGGTAAATTATCCAGAATAACTTCTTTTAGAAGTGTGTGCTATGTATAACTAAATTTGTAAATATATTTCCTCTAAGTGTGAAAAAAGTAGTATGTGTTCTCATTACAATTCGTGTACTATTTAATGTTGCACTATACATCCACTTGAAAAAATTGTTTTAACAAAACACCTTAAGAAACATCGTTGGATGGTTTGCATAATTTTTCAATGCATTATTACCATTTACTGTGGGGTCTGTCAATCAAATATTTGGGTTGTAAGTAAAATCAGATGTGTAAAAGGGTAGACAAAACTATTAAACCTAACAAGAATAGAAATTTTCAAGTATAAACACAATTTTTTTTTTTTTTTTGCATATCTACCTCTTATTAAAACTCTGCAGAAATGAAAGTAGATTTTCTAATTTTAAATATTCTTAACACCTAGACCGAACAAAAAGATAATTTACAGTGCATCAATCTTCTCTTCATATTATATGATGTGACAAATGTTAATTTCTTTTGGGAGTGTAAAAAGAACCTTATGAGACCCTTTACATGTCCTTTGCATAATGGTACAACAAAAACTAATAAATTAACATTTAATCTTTTCTATGCTAGTCTCCAGTGATTTTAAAGTGCTTTGAGCTAAAGATACCTAATTAAGTCATACCAGCCATCATCATGCATAACTCTGTTTATATCGTGTAAATCAATGTAATAGAAAGCATATGAAAAATGGTAGATGTTGAAAATTGCAATATTTTTAATTCCGAATAACTTAAATGTTGTCTAGCTGAATAATTAAAAAATATGGATGTTCTCTATTAGTGGTGGAAGTGGCTTTCATGGGTCTATGAATTAAACATCGAATAAAGGCTAGGCTTATTACATTAAAATTCCAAAATTTTATCCAGGACTAAATAATACAAATGGCAATTTTATAATCTTTGAATGAGAAATATTAGTTTAATTTTTTCCCCTTTATTTTTTTCATTATAATATTCGTGAAACCTCAACAACTCATTTGATTGTTGAAAACATCACTAATATGTAGAGAAAATATAGACAAAATTTCGGCAGACCATCCAGAAATCCTTATTGCAAATATGTCTTTCCTGAATAAAAAAATATATTAAATCGTAGGAACTGGTGCTGAATTATAATAAAAATTCGAGATTTCAAGTTATTTATCATTTTGTTAAAGAGTTATAGAAAACTGAGGAAGTGTGGAAATGTAATTCACAAAAAAAGTAACATAACAAATAAAAAACCATAGATTATCTATCATATGATCAAATAAATCTTACGCTGAAGAAATTTGTAAAAACAAATCAGAAAGACAGATCAGATTAGATTTGAATGTCTAATCAAATCTGATATTTCAATAAGTTTTTATGTTAAAAAACATATGCATTTTGATAAAAAAAATAACTACAGATTATTATACAACGTTTAAAATGAGTGTGATAATCAATATTTCCTTCTTGTCTTTTAAATAGTAGAGGCCACATCACATATCACTTTAATCATTTTAGTGAATGAATCCTACAAAAAATTTGACATCTTTAAATTTCTTAAAGGACACTCTGCAAATTTTAATAAAGCCAATATTTATAAAGAAAAACTGCAAGCTATAATAACAGAAGTGCAAAATAACAAGAAATAACATTAATATTAGTAAATATTGTTAAATTATTTCCACTGAGCCTTGAAGCAAAATGCCATCTTGTTTTGGTAACAAATAATTATTCATCCAAATTTAAAACTCATGAATAACATTATTATATGAAAAGGACGAGTACATGTAAAATAATTTTCTCTTCATTAAAATTATTCAGCAAATAAATACTGAATGTGTTTTAAAAAAAAAAAAAAATAAATAAAAATTAAAGTGATTCTGTCACCTCAGATGATATGAACTAATAACTTACCTTTTTTCAGCCAGTTTAAGAATATAGAAAAGTGGTAACCTTCTTACTTCATGCAATATTCCTTGTGGCCTAGTTGACAAATCATGTTTATAAATGTCGCAGAAGCCTATTTAAAGAAATTCCTCATATCTTGAAAACACAGGAGGGGGGAGGGGTATATTGGTCATGTGTGTGGTGCTCAGTAGACATACTTGGAGATCATGAAATATATGGAAACTCAAGTGGAGGATACAAGACTGATTATGCAAAATGATTTATTAACATGAATAGAAGTGTTGGGGATATATATGTTTTATAATTATGACCATTAGGTACTAATGAAGTATATGACTGGGCAGTAACAATGCCAGTTTTATGTTGGATAATATTTAAATAAATGACATCACCAGAAACCTAAATGGCATTGGTTTTATATTAAGACTAAACATGATAAAACGTAAAAAAAAAAAAAACGAAGTCCCATCCTTCTTTCCTCCCTAGTATAAATAAATGAAAAATCCAAAATACATTCCAAAAAAAATGCAGCATGGGAGTAATATTTTTTTAATATGACCAATATATTATTTAACTAAATAATTACTTAAATCAATAAATAATTCACATGCATGGGAAATATATTCGTAATAGATATAAAACTTGCTAGGTGATTAGGTATTGTTCATTGAATACTAATCGCAGATGAGGAAACATAAAAAATCAATGAAGAAGCCAATGGAGAAAATAATTACAAAATCACAAGAGAAATGTTAATAGAAATATTAAGAAATTTTGTGTTTAGTGACAGAGCTAAAATAAGTAAACACGAAAATTAAAACCATGAAAATAAATACAGGCCATGAAGGATAGTAAGAGGGAATCTGGAAACAGCTTCAGATTACAGCTAATCAAGGAAAATATACTGATCACATAACAAAAGTACACTATTATGAAACCCTTACTTATAATTGGGTGCTGACGTGAATCATTGAAGCAAAAGTTATAAGACCCAACTCATAGGGTTATAATAGACCCAAAAGAAGATAGTGGCTTAGGACAAAGGAGAAAGAGGGAAATAAATAAAATCAGAAATGAAACAGTTAATTTCTCATGACATGAATGTTAAAAGGTTAAGGGATAGCACATTTGGCAAGAATGCAAATGGTTTTCTGTACAAGGCAAGGAATACTAAAGATCAGTTAGTTTGAATGAGTAAAGAAAACCACAAGAGTTTCAAAAGGTGGACTGGAAAGTCATTTAGAAGTAGAGAAGGTTGGCAATGGTGTTTAAAGTTCTACAAGGTCTGGATAGGCAATAAAAATAATTTTATAATTGATAAGATATTTCTAGGAATAAGTAAGGAGTGAATACATTGCCATGGCAAGTATAATTATGGGACTTTTCTTAGGTACCACTATATGGCAAATGTGATTGACCTTTTAATATGTCGAAAGTACTGGAACAAATGATATTAAAATCTTATTAAAAGGATTGAACGAATGTTGACTGCTCAAAGAATAATTTCAGTTGCTTATGCAAATCACATGATTAAATGAGCTCAAACAAATGGATCAAAAGTATCTATGTATTCACTTAAATTTGTTTACTGCCAATCAATGTCCAAAATTTTGTAATCAGTCAACATTTTTTCAAATATATAAGCAGATACAATTAAATAAATTCATATAATAACATCTGAGAAGACATTTAATTATTAAAAAAGAAAGTAATATTAACTCCAGTACAAACATGACTCAAGAAAATATATTGTGTAAAGAGCAGTTTATAAAAGACTTTGATGCAAAAAGGAAATTTTTAATGTGATTTGGTCATTAATTGATTGACATAATATTACTTATAAGCGGAAACAAATTACATTAATTATCAGAAGATAGTCAACCATAAGCAAGTTCAACAATAGAGAGAGTGCACCTCTTTTTTGATCAGAGTCTTTCAGTTTTCATGAGTTTTGGTTGGATGAATAAATTAAATAAAAAAAATAAAAAACTAAACACATTTTTGGACAAAAAAAAATGAAGCAAAACTTTAGTATTATATGGTATAAAACAAATTTAAGTATGATGATATATTTCACTTCAAGACTGCAGTTGGATCTATATCCAATTGTTGTTTACCGTTGTACTCTCAAGACAACAACTAGTGTTGAACGTTGTGTGTGATTGAGGGGGGTTCGTCGCCACCCTTGCCTTGAGAACCAGGCAGGCCAGGGAGAGGAAGAGAGAGACCCAAGTCCCCTCACGAAGTCCTCCAGACCGACAAAAAAAAAACAACACACACAAACGGAAAGAGAAAACCGGCCGTTGGCCGCCTCCTTATAAGACGACAGTCACTACCCGCAATCCGTACAAAAGATGTTCCAAATTCACTTTAACCCAACTCTAAGAACTCCTACAGATGATTGGAATATATTAGATAAAACTTGGGCAAATACTTATTTATTAAAATGTAAAGAAAAAGAAAAATTAAAAGTTATTTCTCTGTCTAAAACAGTAGCTTGTTTTGTTTAAAAAATATTTATAAAGGAACACTTGGGTGTGGAGTTAGAGGAATTTTCCATTTCAACCAGGAAAATTTTGGTCTTTCATAACTTATAATGGAATTTTTCTAGATATTTTCAAAATTCGCATCACAGCATAGTAAAATAATCGTTAAAAGTAATCCAAAACATAGCCTTGGAAAGAAGGGTAATAATAATAAAAAATAAATGGAGAATACAGTTTAATAAATTTTTAGGCTCAATTATTTTCAAAAAGTTTTTCTGTGGCCCAACCATCAGTCATTATCTAATTTTTAACTATTAGATTTAAATTCTTTTATATATATATATATATATATATATATATATATATATATATATATATATGTAAAATTGAACCCGTATACTTATTTCAAAGGCATATTTTGCTTAAAATATTGGAAGTTAAGCTAGAAATGTTTGAGCCATTACAAAAAAAAATCATTTTTATTAATAGGTACGGAGAAAACAAGCTACTGCAAAAGTATACATAAATTACTGAAATAAAAAGTCTATGAAATGAGATAAATTAGTTAGTGCTCACATTACAAATAAATTTATACAATGAATGATGAAAAACTATTAACTGGAGAACTTTTATAAGTAAACCATAATTATCAAATATTGTATTCTTAGATAAAGTGAAAGAGAGAGAGAAGTTAATGAATATAAATTTTTACTAAAATTATAATTATTTGGCCTTTACTTTGAAGTCAAGCGTAATACCATATGTGCACATTAACAAATTTACCCATAAAAACATTTTTTTCAGTGAACAATGTCGCAGAAAATTATATTATTTTCATTAAACATAACAATTTGCCCAAGTTTTAAATTGATGAGGATGTATAACTTCAAAAAAAAAATCATAATAATAAAAGAATAATACAGAAAGAATATACTCTAAAAATTAATATTTTTTTAAAAAATGATTATTATCTTCCAAAGCAAGAAATAAACTGATTGCTTTAAAAAATTTAATACTTATGAGAATGAAGAAATTTAAAATATTTATAATAAATATTATGAAACCTGCCAAACTTCACTGGTTCCAGCAGAATACTTAATTGCTATAAAACACTTTTGCTAGTTTTTAATTAAATATTTGTCTAAATGGGTCTTAATTGTATAGACTGACCATAAAAACCTATTGCGTTCTCAGTTAAAAACACCTTAGTTTTAATAAACTATATAAATAATGCTCATCTTTTCAAGATTTCACTCAAATTTAAGATATATTATTTTTTGAGAAGGGAGGGGGAGAATGAATTGGTTTATTTTATTTTAGTAGTTTCCGGCATATATAAATTTTCCAAGGGCATGCTTATTTTCCTGAAAGGCTCACAAATTAACAACTATATCGGCAAACAAATAAAGAGACCCATTAATAAACATTTAACATTTTCTAGAGAAGGGGTTGAATCAAATTTTTCTGTTCTCATAATTCCAAGTTAAAAATCGATTAAAGTGCTAAGAGTCAAGTCAAAGAACAATCCCCAATACCCAGCTGAAGTACTGTAGTGTGTAGAGCTGAATGGGCTGTGTTAATACTAAAACCAAACCTTGAACGATTAAAATGTTTATGTGCACTTCATATAAAAGTGACATACAATATCTCTGTTCCAAAGCATTGGATCAAAAAATGGCATCAATCATAATTTATAGATTTCCTTTCGATAAACGAAAAAGGACCTATATAAATCCGAAGTATCTATAATAATTATAGAGAAGTATTTAATTTTTGATTTTAGGTCCCTCTAAACTCCCCTCTTTCCCTGAGTCTTTTAGATTAAAAGGGGAGACTCGCAACAACATGCTACAACTCAAATTACCCCATAAACTAAAAAGAAAACTAAATGATCAGTCTATTCAATATTCATTTTTTAAGTTTTAATAAAGATTAAAAACTAGCATTTGGAAAATTGATAACTATATTGCAATGGGGCCATCAAACTGGAACCAATGATTTCAGGATATAAGTTGCAAAAACATAAAAAAACGTTCTTCATGTCCAATTTTAGGTATTTCTGGCCAGTTATTCCCCAGGATGTAATGAAGAGCTAACTACACAGTGAATAGGATCATAAAATTCTTGAATATATTACTTAAAAAAAGTATCACACCACCTACTCAGAAGCTAACAACAGTTACTCAAAACTACTGAAAAACTGAGAACATGAAAAAACATGTCTTATCCATTATATTCAAATATACAAACAAATTGAAAACCAGATAGGTAGCTCTTTTCATCCTGGGGGATACCTGTATAATTTAATAAATGAAATAAAGAAATATTGATGTATATAGATAAAAATAGAACACTTTTAGGGTTGTGAATGAATTAAGAAGCAGATGAAATGAAGTTTTAAATGAATTAATAAACAATTAAAGGAATGTAATGACCACTTTATTTCAAAGTAAAGGATGCACTTATCTCCATTTGACCCTACACTATCCTGACATTTGCTAGACCTTTATTTTGGATTGTAACTTTAGATTGCAAACAGAAACTGAAAACAAAATTTTGACCACTTTGGTCCTCACTCTTCACATCATATTTGTAAATAATACTTAAACAATCTAAAAGAAAATACGTAATAAGTTTGTATAATTTTGACGATTCATTGTGTCTCATTTTATTTACGGATTATCTTTATGCTTGGTTATTGATGTTAATCTGAATGCAAATTTAACTTTGCAATTTCAATTAACATCACATAATGAAAATTTCAAATCCGTGAACACAAAGTGCAATATTCGTAATTAGATGGCCATAAAATTACAAATTTGTTGAAATATTGATGAGCGAGCTTCATCGTAAATACTACATGCAAAAGTTAGCATTTTTTTTTTATCAATTTATAACCTGAGTTAGTCTTAATGTTAAACAGACAATATGAAATTGAAACACAGAATAACATTCATCCATTAGCCAATTGTAGACTAGGATCACAAAACTTTCAAAATCTTCAATATTTTTGTTACTGCCTTAATAAGAGCCTCAATGAATTGCTGAATGTTGAAAAGTAATTATCACATTGAATAAAAGCAGGCCTTTTCTTTACTTAATACCATTATTAAAGATACAGCAAAAGAAAGCTTCATTCAATCTGAAAATTCAGGATTCCACTGAAGTATATAAGGCTATTGTATTTTCCTAAGAGTAGGTAAATATGCTTGTGAATAGTTACTTAAGCCTTTACATAATTGCAATAATATATAAATAAACCAAGCTAACATTAGAAATATAATGTGCATCCTAGTGTTCCTGAAAAATGTTGGCCAATGTTTGAACGTTTTCTGACTTCAATAATAATTTAGATTTCAAAATAAAATCCTATTAAACAAAAAATATAAGAAGCTTTGAAGAACTGACTTTTATGAAAAGTAAACAGTTGATCAAAATACGAGAATGAATATACAGCCTAAATTTTCTGGAGATATTTTTTATCGAGTAACATAATAATTGTCCTCAAACTGACTCATTGAAGTTTATTTTACTCTTCCATTTATCATTTCCTATATAACAATACCAAGAAAATTGGATAATGAGTAAAACCCCTAAAAGAAATGAATTTTTAGATTTCAAATTTTGTAACATGTGTAGAATGTACAGCAGTTATTCATCTTTTATAATTTCTAAGCACCAATACAAAGCACATTAATTAGAGCCTAAACATAGCAACTGATTTGAAAAGTTAATGCTGAAATATTCAAAATTATGAATATAAAACTATGTTTATATTGTTCCAAGCCAAATATATTGTTTGTTTATTATTATTTACGTCCACTTTATGCTACTAGGCTAATCGGGACGGGTTGTCTACAGGTTACCAACATTTTCTAGCCAAGGTGGGCTCAAGGAGTTTATTTAGTGAGTCCGTCACTAAATAAATTTCTACTGCCCAGGGCGGGATTCGAACCCGCCACTCTAGGTATACCACGCGAGATTAGGACCAACACCCTAACTCGCACGGCCAACCTGAGCCCCCAAATATATTGTAATTTCTCTTGACTAGGTATCTTATGTACTGTAACTCTTTTTTACTAGGTAACTGACGAGCAAGTCCTTATTCCTATAGCTACAAAAAGGTCGATAGCCCATAGAAGATCAGTCCCAAATAGCCATTACAGCATGAAGAGTATGTTATTCTTTAAAATAGAATAAAAAAGTTTAAGTATTCAATCACATGTTACAAAATAAGAAATTCCTTCATTTTTTACTATTCCAATAAGAAGCAATCAGAGATCATATTTTAATAAAAACTATACCGAAAACAAAGATATATATATGAAAAACAAACCACTGCTATAATCATAACAGTTGAAGTTATACATGCCTCACAATTTCTATTTTCTTTATTTTTTAATGGGATGTTTTTTCTAAGAACTTTTCAAATAATAAAAGAGCGGCAGAAAAAAACATTTATAATAAGACACTTTAATGTATACATTACCCATACTGGACACTTTGCAAATAAAAACAATCTTCATTTGCAAAATGCTACTTAAGTTTGCTAAAAAGAAACAGGTAATCTTACCATCTGAGTATAGGATGGGTAGTTTGCCTTGTTAAAAGTGTAGTGAGGGTAGTCAGGCCTGTTGTAGTCATAGGTCCATTCCAGAAAATGATTAGCAAGGTCGAACCCTCTGTAGTTGTATGAACAATATTCAAAGTCAATAAATACAATGTTTGGTTCCATCGAGTCAATGGAGTCCTCACGGATAAGAATATTTCCTTGCTGAAGATCATTGTGACAAAAAACAACGGGCGAATAGATTTTTGAAAGGTATTCCCTAAAAAAGAAAAATACAAAAATAAAATGTAAATCACATTGGCCGTTTTTTCCTAAAAATTAAATACACTATGCCAATACCATAAAAGGTTTTGCTTGTAGCATAATTTACTTTGATTTCATTATGGTAATGAGAGAAGATTTACACATTTTATAAATTAAAATCAACTTTCAGATAATGATTGATATTTCTTATATAAGTATTATCTCAGGTTCTTCTGTGATCGTTAGAGAATAATTATAACTGAAAAAAAATAAATATTTATTACACCCTAATTTGTGCTACATAGCTAATTGGGGGTGTGTTATCTACAGATTATTTCAGATTTCATTTAATGAGTCCATCCCCAAATAAAATTCTATTGCCCAAGAAGGAATCAAACTCACCACTTTAGGTATAGCATGTGAGATCAAGACCAACAACTTAACTCACATGGCTATCCTGAGCCCAAAATAATCGCTGTAAGTAATATTGTATTATTTCTTCCTTGCTGATAGATTTCACATAAAGGAAATAAACTATTTTTGATCAGTTTCTTACTGAGCATAGAATTAATTAAACTGTGGGGCTCAGGTTAGCCATGTGAGTTAAAGCATTGACCTTAATCTCACATGGTAAACCTAGAGTGGCAAGTTCGATTCCCGCCTGGGCAGTGGAATTTATTTAGTGACGGAATTCGTTAAATAAAATCCTTAGTCCCACCCTGGCTAGAAAAGGGTGGTAACCTGTAGATAACCCAATTAGCCTTAGTTGCAAAAAGTGGACTGGTAATTAAACTGCCAGCTGGATGGTGGAGGAAATTTAATAAAAATTAAATAAAGAAGTACCCTATATATGTTTTTTAAGTGTTTAGCCTTATCAGTTATTACAATTGAGGCCATTAAGTATGCTAGTCGCCCAAATAAATAAGGAAAAAACCTTACATTTAAACAATAGCTTAATCAATAAATTTTTCTTGGTGATATTATTCAAATAAATGAATAAAATTATATTTTTGAGACCTGAAACATCTCTTTTGTACACTGGTTCATCTGATTCAACAAACCAGCAAAATAAAGCGGTATACACGAATATAACTCATTGACATTAGGAATGGTGAAATCATAAGGGATTCTGGACCTCAAAAAACAAATGAAATTCCAAAGATATATAGGAAACAATAAGAAATGTAAATTATATTCCACTGAGTCACAGTATATGCCTCAAGGAACTATATAAAGGTTCTTAAAAAGTATCCATCAAGAGCTTAAGCACTCTCTGGAAGACAGAAAATTTCAATACGGCAGTGGATATGTTACATTTATAACTAGTCAAAGATCAGCAAATTAGGATAAAACTGCTTTGATGATATTTTTATAGAAATATTATATACAAGGAAATACTTAAAAAAAAAAAAAAAAAATGAATAAGAAACATGAAAATGAGTGGGGCTTACTTTCTTTAATTGGGGCTTTGCCATAATTATTATTCACAAATACAATTGTATTATAAATGTTGTATTAGTATTATATTAATAAAAAATGTTTTGAATATCGTGTCATGAGTACAACCTCAATAGCTCATTTCCTTTAAGGAAAAACTGCTAAAATGAATTTGTAAAGAAATAGAAGTAAACCTTTAAAATTATATTTACAAATAAATTTATTTAAAAGTTTTTAAAATAAGGCATGCAATATAATGTTAAAACTTAAAACAACGCAGAATTTTTAGAGCAGAAGAAATGCCCATAACAAAAGAAGTTCTATTTATTAATAGCTTTAGCTTTAGGCATGTTCGCAAAAATATGGATGCATTGGCACATTTAAATATGAACAATCTTTATTCTTAGGTCATTTCAACATTTACAAGAGATGATAGGTATGTTGAGCTAACACCAAAAAAATAAAATTTTTAAAGAATTGGCAAAATGATTTCTTCATCCAGGTGGAATATTCTTCATTCCCGGTATTCAATATTCACCATTCAAAGTTACAATTAATTAATATATAATCACAATAGAATTAAAAATGTATTTTTTGGAGTACTGAATCTTGATCTTAGAGCTGTGTTATATAAGGTTCAGTACAAATTACATAATAAGGCTCACAAGACAAAACTAAGGTTCCTAAGATAAGAAATGCTCAACAGGTTTAATAACACTTGAAGTTCTTGTTCAACAATACTACTATATATTTACAGTACTCATATATAATATGAGATTTATTTTACATTCACAGCAAGCCAGTCAATGGCATTAACTGTTATAAGAGCTACATTAATTAATA
The DNA here is from genome assembly GCA_019009955.1 of Riptortus pedestris. Classification (NCBI taxonomy): domain Eukaryota; kingdom Metazoa; phylum Arthropoda; class Insecta; order Hemiptera; family Alydidae; genus Riptortus; species Riptortus pedestris. Next base: position 50,960,728 of record CM032228.1, read on the forward strand.
CTCAGACAATTGAGATTATTCATCTCTGATGTAATCCAATTTGCAGTTGGGTAATAATTAAATTTGAAAATGACCATACGGAATGTAGGATATTAAGTGCCATAACATAAAATTCATTGAAGAAAATCACAAAAACTCATCAACCTTAATATTAGACACGATTTGAACTTCGGTATAATAGAAATAACATGTTTTATGGGAAGTATTACACTTATGTATTAGAAAGTTTGAATTAATTATATTAATAGATAAATAACTTAATAACAAATAAATTAATACTACTCGGAAACTTAAAGTCAGTCTCTTATTCAAAACATGTATAAGACATAAAATAAAAAGGGTAATATTTTCTAAACTATTTCTCCCACAGTAAGAAGCCTATGTAAACAGGCATTAAAATGTTAGTTGGACTTGAGATGTTTAGAGACTGAGGTAATTAAATTGAAAATTGGATGAATAGAAGTGGGGCTACACAAAAAAATGAAACCAATAAGATACAAATAACTCAAGAATCAGAGAAAACATGTATAAAGCAACAGTTTCGGAAAATTAAAATTCCAATATTGTTTATATAAAAAATTCGATCTGACTCATAGCAGTTAGAGATATCCCCGGAAACCTCAATTTTTCCCCCTCCCTCACCCAATACTGATTTCAGCCATTACCTAATTTATTTATTATTATAATGAGCTCTGCAACTATGGTGACTTGGCTCTTCATAAGATTGGGAAAAAACAAAACAAAAATAGAAACAAAAAACAAGTAAACAAAATAACAAAAAATGGAACATACAAAGTGATATAAAGAACGAAACTAATATAATCATTAATTTATGTCATACTGATAATATTTGTACATATCTTTCACAGTATAGAATTTCAATGAAAACAATATTTCCTACTTTTTTCCCCTTTGAATGAGAAGTGATTCATGATATGTCAGTGTATTGTTATATGACATGAGTAGGAGAGTGGGTTTACTGAAGGTTGAAAACTAAAAAAAATCAAATATCTCTGTTAATAATTAAGATGGAGAAAAAAATTATATATAATAAATAACAATTATAGGAAATTAAATTTGAAATTAGATTGTGCCTATACAATTTTTCAATTCAACTCAAACCAATGGAAATATTTTGAATTTTTGACCCACCCTCCCTAAATACTCCCTCCTCCTAGTCCAAATTCAGCCATTAAAAAACTTGATCTTCAGTTTTATTTTTCAATTACCAAAATTTCCTATCAACATTTTTGTGAAATTGCAATACTTCCTTACTTTTTTCAAGAAAGTAGAATTGGCTTACATTTTTAATAAATTGTTTATATACTATGTAAAATACATTGTCGACCTCATGAAATAATTCTATGGAATAATAATAAAAAAAAAACAAAGGAATTTGTAAATTACCTTAGAAATTCAGCTTCTCCTCTTAAATTTTTGGATACAAATCTCTGTCCAATAGGATTAGTTATATCAATAGCAATTGCTTCCAAGCTAGTGAGCCATCTAAACAAAAAAAATATGGAGTAAAAAATCAAATTACAAACAATACTATTTGCTATTGTAGTGAATGAGAAGGGGCAAAAGTTAATTGATAACTTTGTTGTTATAAATAAATGACCAAATGAACAAATTCAATTGTATTTTTTAGGATAATAGTCATCTTTAGTTGTGAACTTGGATATCTACTCATTTAAGACTTATTCAAAAAATTTTCCACAGGGCTTGCATAAGCTATGAGAACGGGATTGATACACAGATAATGTTGTTTGGATATTCTAGAATTTATTCTTCCTTTAGTAATTAACCAAACAAGGCTTAAAACACAAGCTGGATATGAAATGCTAATATATATATATATATATATATATATATATATTATATATATATATATATATATATATATATATACCAGCCAAGTGCTCGGGTTCGCTCGGTAAATCAGAGGCTGAATGAAGATGGTATATATATATTATATATATATATATATAATATATATATATATATATATATATACTAGCTCAGATACCCGGCTTCGCCCGGGAATTGATTTGAGGCTGAATGGTGATGGTATTTTTTTGGCAAGGCTTTAATTTGCACAATATTTTGACATTTACCCGTCCCAGTGTTTAGGGTTAATTCCCGTTGTTGGCATTTGTTAATAATAAAATTAATTTTTTATGTAAGTCTTCACTGTCCTCCAAATTGCCATATTTCCCGTAGACAAATAGACAATGAAATATCGCGAATTTTTATTTGAGGCCTCCCTTATAACCCCCACTCCCGTTCTAACCTAAAAATTTTAATATAACTTATAATCATGGAAGAATTAATGCTAATTGACGTACCGAGTTTTTGTAAGTTCGGTTTACTTGTTAGCGCTCAATGAAATCGTTGACTCCCGCTTTAGTTTTTAGTGTATATCTCGTTTATACTTTGTTAAAAGACAAAAATGAATATGACCAAAGTTACTCTAAATAACAAAATTAACAACTTTTGTTATGTTCATATTTGCCGAGAAACGAATAGAAAACGAAATACCGCTATTTTTAAATTCAGGCCTCCCTTAAACCCCCACTCCTGCCCGTTTCTAGAAATGTTGGTATGGCTCATTATAATGAAGGTGTTAGTGCTAATATACATACCCAGTTTTATTTAGTTCGGTTGAGTCGTTTGTGCCAAATAAAATTGCTCACTTCCGCTATAGGTTTTAGCGTATATCTCGTTTATAATACGTTATACGAAAAAGTGTATATAACAAAAGTTACTCTAAATAACAAAATAAACAACTTTTGTTATGTTCATACTTGCCGAAAAACCAATAGGAAACGAAATATAGTTATTTTTAATTTCAGGCCTCCCTTACAACCCCCAATCCTGTTCGTCTCAGAGAATTTTTATAGCCTAAAGTCTAAGTTGGGTTAGTTGTAATATACATACCAAGTTTCATAAAATTCGGTTCAGCCGTTTATGCGTGAAAAGGTAACAAACAAACAAACAAACATACACGAAAGAAACAAAATGCAGTTATGGTGTCTATGACATGTGAAACGAAAAGTTATCGTGAAATTTCGCGAAAAAAATCATTGTGCAGACAGAGGTTACAAATATATATATATATATATATATATATATATATATATATATATATATATATATATATATATATATATATATATATATATATATATATATATAAAATTGTAACCTCTATTGGTTTTTACGCAAATATGCGCATAAAAAAGTTATTTATTTTATTATTTAGAGTAACTTTTCTTATATACACTTTCGTCGTATACCGAAGTATAAATGAGTTATACACTAAATATTATAGGGGGGAGTCAACAATTTTATTTGGCACGAAAGTCTCAACCTAACTAAATAAAACGTGGTATGTGCATTAGCACTAACGTTTTCATTATAATTAGCAATACCAACATTTCTAGGGATGGGCAGGAGTGAGGGTTGTAGGGGAGGCCTGAAATTACAAATAGCGTTATTTTGTTTTCTATTGGGTTTTCTGCAAATATGCACATGACAAAAGTTGTTTATTTTGTTATTTAAAGTAACTTTTGTTATATTCACTTTTGTCGTATAACAAAGTATAAACGAGATATACACTAAAAACTAGAGCGGGAGCCAACAATTTTGTTGTGCACTAACGATTGAACCGAACTTAACAAAACTCTGTATGTGAATTAGCATTAATTCTTCCATGATTAGAAGATATATTAAAATTTTTTAAAATTTAAATAATTTGAGTAGGGGTTATGAGGGAGGCCTGAAATGAAAAATTGCGATATTCCGATTCCCATTGGTTTTTCAACGATTTTCTATAAAAAATATAAAAATACCATCATTAGTCAGTCAACGATGATTACATTAGCTAGATTGTATATACAAAATAAGTACTTTATAGATGATATTTAATTATAATAAATGCTATCCATGATTATGATTTGAATTATTCAGGGTGTGTCAAACAGTGGAGAGGGAATGATTAGAGATTTATTTTCATTTATCCATCAATTCTAATTTTTTTTTTCCATAAGTCGCCCAACTGACCTTTACGGGGAAAAATGCGCTTAGATTATATATATATATATATATATATGAATATAAAATCAGAAATTAAGGATTATGAGATTATCAAATTAAATATTGTACTTGTTAATTGTATCCCACATCCATCGAGGCTCTTTGCTAATTGGGACATTCATGGCATGAACAGCAGCCATTTTTTCAGCCACTTTAAGACTTATGACAGGATCACACATTTCAGTCTGTTTCAATGGTCGAGCCTGAAAAAAAAAGTGAACATTTTACTTCATTAAGATGTGGTGAACATAATTTAATATTACCTAAAATATACTTTTGTTGATGAGTTTACTCAAATATTTTAAATTAATTAGTCACTTTGAATATATAAAGAATCTCCCAATGAAACAAACACACAGATAGTATTTTCTCCTTAATTAAGTTTATACAATGAACTAAGCTGTTTTAGTGATTCAAATCCAAATTTTTAGAGGCAAATACTTAGACAGTTAAAGAACACACTTATCTGTGGATATTGCTCTATTATCTCTAGTTGTAGAAGTTAGCAATCCTAGGACCTACCCTAGTTGAAATATAAAGGCACCATATTGTAAAATATGACAGATTTTATAACCTATCCCTCTAGAGAGAATATTTGAATATTAAAAATTACTTTTTTATGACATCCACATTGTGGAGATATCCCGCTCCTATGAAATGTTACAATAAATATAATGTTTTAAGGTCATTCCATGTAAGTTCAACACACTTTAAATTAAAACTTTGTATACTGGTAGAAGGTATGGAAAATGATAAAAAAAAAAAAAAAACATTTTTAATAACAAGCGGTTTCTGAAATACAATTACGTAAATTTTTGAAGAAAACACCCAAAAAAGCTAGATAAGTTTTTTTTTAAATCCCTCTAGGCCCTGTTCTAATTGAGCTAGGACTGTGAGAGTGGTGTTATTTTACTCTTTTAATTATGGCCTTTCATATAAAAAGTAACACTCTATAGGCTATAATAAAAAGATTTTTCCAAAACTCAAAATCAAAATTTTGATTATTTTTTATTTTTAGAACAGGGTCTATAGCTATTTAAAAAAGCCTGTTTTCAAAACTTTATGTAGTTGTATTTCGGAAACCGTTTGAGATTAAAATTTGACATTTTTCTCATTCTCCGTACATACTACCAGTATACAAAATTTAAGGAAATTCTAAAATGATCAGGTAAAACGGGTGTGTTGAACTGACATCGATGGAATGACCCTTTAAAAGAAATAAAAATTAGCTTACTGGTAGAAATTCTTCAATCCTTCCACCAGGAAATACTCCATAGAGCTTGGGACCAAGCTTTCTCTCAGAAAGCAAAGTGAATATTACTGATTCTGTAATTAGAGCTTCCAGGGCATCTTCACCATGAGTTTGTCCATATATCCGAAGAAGGACTTGTTTTGGGGAAGCAACACTTTTCTCTAAACGAACGAGATATAACCAATTGCTGAGACCTCCACTAAAATGAAAATTATATAAAAATTAAAAAAATATAAATAAAGAATATTATAATAAAAATATATATCTTAATTGTATAAAAGAAAGGATATCTCCTCATAAGTAAGCTCAACCGAACAAAACATTATTACTTATGGAGGTTCCCATTTTCAAATGGCCTGGCAAAGAACCCCCACCAATCATTTATTTAAATAATCTGTGCTATTAAAAATGTTAACACTGCATTTTCTTTGAGATTTCGATTAAAACGTTTGTGTTTTATATGGAAAGTATAAATGACCAAATGTAAATTACTGAGCAAAAAATAATCTATGAAAAACATAAGCTCTCAGAAAAAATTGTATACACTTTTAACTGAATTTATGATAAATTTATTTTACCCTGATAACAGTCAGAAATTAACATTAATTATTTATTAATGCCCAAATGAATGTTCTTGTAATATTCATAGGATGATGGAATTGTCTAGTATGATGATTTGGTGTTTCCTCAATAAAAAATTAGGATGGCCTCACAGTTGTATCTGTTTAAAGTGACTCTTCTAAATTTATGTGTAGATGAAATTTACTAAAATATAGACTCCTTAGGCAGTTGTCCTGCATGACCGAGAGGGCACAGAAGAACTAAAACAAGCCTGAGAACAAAGCTTGGGTCACTTAATCACGTATCCAGGGTAATACGTCTACATGGAGTTTTTGCGCTTATTAGGGAAAAAAACAATATTCTTTATTTATTAACATCCACTTTATGCTACTATGGCTATTTGGGACGGGTTATATATAGGTTACCACCCTTTTCTAGCCATGGTGGGACTAAGGATTTTATTTAATGAGTTTTTTACTAAATAAATTCGTATTTACCCAGGTAAGAATCGAACTCGCTACTCTAGGTTTACCATGTGAGATTAAAGCCAACGCTTCAACTCACATGGCTAGCCTTAAAACAATATTCAAAATGAAATGAAATCAACCTTAGCAAAGCGTCATAATTCTTTAAGCCTTTAAATTTAAAGTAACTGAATAATATGCAATATTTGTTCATTATCTGCTGTGATGACTTGTATTTCTATTACTCCAAAATAAATTTACAATGTTAGGAATTTATATTTATGAAGGATGGCATATTAAAGGTTCTATATTCGATGTATCTTGTGCAAGTTTCAAGTTAAGGGTAATAAAATAAATAAGATTTTGATGAATGGTTGTGGTATATGACTGATGTAGGCATAGAACAGTAAAATTCTATTTTTGGTTAGTAAGAATTAGTTACATAAAAATTCAAATCTTTTTAATATTGTCAAATTGCATTTTAAACAAACACACACACACACACCCCCACATAAAAAAAAATTAGATAAATTTCCAATCCAAAATATAATAAATAATAAACTGAACAATAACACTGAATAATAATAGTTTACAATAGAATAAAAAGAGCAATGTTCAATACAGAACAAAAACAAGAATAAGCAGAGAAAAAATAAATAGATATTTTATCAGCCAATGATCCACCTACGAGGAACAATATCAAAAATAATTTATTCTCAAATAATTATAATAAGAATTCTTTTTAGCTCTTTAATACAACCTCTGTGTGTGTGTGTGTGTGTGTGTGTGTGTGTGTGTGTGTGTGTGTGCGCGTGCGTGCGTGTGTGTGTGTGTGTGTGTGTGCAAATGTTAGTATGAGTAGGAGGACCAGCAGTTCCTTTAGTATTCCAAGGTAAATAAGATCACAAAAATGTATAAATAGAAATCCATTACAATGACTCATAATATTTGGTTTCAATATGTTAAAACTGTAATGGAGAAATACCAACACAATCAAATGGAATGCTGTTGTTTACAAACATTTTACTCATGTGTCAATAAATGAAGTAATTATACCAATCAATGAGACCTTAATATACTACTAGATGAGGAATTTTCCTACGAGTAATTTACTTCTGATAAGAAAAAGAGATAAAGACAATGATAGGAAAAGTTAGCTTCCATGGGCTATATACCAGTTATATAAGTGAAAAAATTATAATTTCCAAAAATTAATGTGTTTGAGAGTAATAGATAAAAATAAAATAAATAATACTCTGTAAAAAATAGAAAACTGAGAAAATGTCTTTTCAATGTAATACAATCTATACTACTATCTAGCAGCACAATGATATAAGAGAAAAGGGGAAAACCAGAACTTGACTATATGAAATATAATAAATGACCTGTTTGTAGCTATTACATTTAAACATTTTTTTCTCTTCTAATGAAATAACATAATTAAAAATAAAATAAAATTATTTTTGTGGCAGTTTCCTTTTTAAGAAATAAATGCATAGAATAAGTTGATCTAATTAAATAACAACCTATAATTACATATTCTCCATTAGTTAAACAGTAATTTATATACTAATGACAAAACTAGTATGTATGTATAAAAAGTGTAGTTAATTTACTGTACAAATACTATAATCATTAGTTAATAAAAAATATATAACACAATTTGATGACTAATTTGCTTCTTAGCAACAACATTGTTATATGTTGTCAAAAAACTGAATATGGTTCTTAATTCAAAGCTATAATAAACTTTATAATAAATGAAAACATGTTTACAAATGAGTAATTTACATGTTGTTTTGAAAACTGTCTTTATGAAAATATTTAATATTAGAAGGAGCATTGGGTTAATGGAATCTGTTATATAAAAAATTCATCAGGGAGTTAAGCAATGAAGAATATAGAATGTATAATAGAGATGCATACTAGTTTATTATTTTTTTTCTATTCAAAATTAAATATCTATATTCGTTTACTCAATAATACCATTTTAACTTAATATTAGATATTATATATATATATATATATATATATATATATATATATATATATATAATAAATAAATAGAGGGAGCATTCTTTTTATAAACTTAAATAATTAAGTTGTTCCAAATAAATAAAGTTGATTAAATAAAAAAAAAAATTAAAAACAAAATTCCTCCAGGGCAGGTTGAAGTGTTTATCAAGAGTATTTTTCTAATTGCGTAGTCCGGTTTTTTTTTCTTCTAGTGTTCTCTCAAGGACAAAAAACAACTGCTGCTTTAATGGCCTTGTAACCAAAACAGGTGAACAAATCATAATTTAAGAGATAAGTAAAACTTATAAAGAAGATATAACATGGGATGATTAAATTTCACTGATTATCCTTAAAACCATTTTTCTTCCCTTTTTCTGTATATTATTGTTTACAAAAGAAATAAATGAAGTTTTATTTATATACTATATAATACATTTAAAATACTTCAGAACACTGGAAAAGTAATGAGAATTTTTAGTACCAATAAATAATATGGGAGAAAAAAATATATTTCAATTATTCTAGGGCATTGGTCATTCAGAGAAAGGCCCTGAAGAGCTTAGTTGAATATTAGGTAAGAGGTGAAGGGGAAGTGATACAAATTAAAAGTAAGAGTTGAATTAAATTGCTCAGAATTTGAACAGAATGACCCTGCAGTAATGATTGGGCCAAACCACAGAAGTGTTACTATTGTACTTTTCTTGTGATCAAACAGTGGTACTAAAGGTTTTAACCTTGAGAAAATATTTTACGCCGCATATAGAAAAATAAATATTAGTACAGTAATAATCTAGTTTCAGAATAACTTATTTGCTGCCTTCATTATTTGAATAATTAATAGTAGGTATATTCATATCACTAATTGAATAAATTAAAACTTAACCATACATACATATATATATATATATATATATATATATATATATATATATATATATATATATATGACAAAGTAAATTACTCAATTAAGACTTCAATATGATGTGTATATTTAATGTAATGAACAGTTGAGATGAAGAAGATAAAGGTTCAAAAATCACTTAATTCATAAAAATATTGAATTGTAATAATTTCATAGAAGATATTTAGTAGTTGAATTATTCTCGATGTAATTTGAAGAACAAAATAAATTTGAAAGTTTTGAAGTAAAGTAATTCTGGAAAAAACTTTTTTGGCTCCATTGGAGTTTGCTTTTTTTTTTAATGTAATTACGTGGAAAACTTCTCCCAATAATTGTAAAAGCTTAATTCTAAAGCAAACAACTGATAACAAAATGAAATACGTATTATTCCCAAAGATAGAATGTGATGAATCATCATGGCACAGACAGGGTGATAATGATTACTCAAGATTTTTCATTTTTTATTTCTTTTTCACTAAGTTTTTTAGAGATTTGTGGAAGAGTGACACAATGTTGAGTAATTCATGCGTGGAAATTTGGGACAGTCTAACTATTCTATCAATCTTTCAGTCAGGCTTATCTCATTACAATGTGCAAACATATATTAGGAAGCATTGGTCTCTAATGCTAAATATGACTAAGAGCATCAAGTAGCCATATTTTATCTTTCCAAATGACGTTGAGAATAGGTCACTCATGGGTAGTTGAACAAAAGATTTTCATAAAGTAATGACATTTGATTAGCATTTATATCTTTGGGGGGGGGGGGGAGTTCACAGGATTTAAAATTTTGTTTCCATTTTTTATTTGAACTTAGTTAAATATCTTTTTGTAATACAGATTCAATCTCGAGTATATTTGCTTTCAATACTTAGCTAATTTTTAAATTGATATGTAGTTTTATATATCTATCTCGATAATTTGAAATACTATCGTCTGATATGAGTAAAATGTTTAATTTGATACCAATACAGTAATTTCTTCATAGCTCAATTCTTATTGTTTTAGAAATAAGAAGACATAACAAATTATGTTCATATGCTAATCATAAAAAATATTTTTAAGTCTAGCTTTTCAAATTGTATAAAATAGACTTCTGCCTCAAGGTTATCCAATATTTCATCGGCCATGCTTTATTCTGATCTTAACAAGATCAATACCTTTTCTATGAATGGAGCAAATTTAAATAGCTGCCTAAAATTACAGAGAAGTATTTCTGCATTCATTTATTCAAAATTACATTATTAGAAAGATACTCGATAAAAATCGAATATTCTCAGGAGGAGAGTTAACAATTTAAAATTGAAAAAAAAAAGGAAAGGGACATTAAGCAGATAATTAGTGCATTATTTGCTATCAATATAATTAATGACTTTAAACATATTGAGATGACCTTAAGAAAAGACAATTCATACTATACTTTTTTGGGTATTACATATTCAAAAGAGTTTCGAGGATAGATAAGAGGAAATCCAATTAAATGCTAAATAATACAAACTCCTTTCTACGAATAAAAAGAAATCAATAAAATTATCAACTGTAAAATGAAAAGAACTACAGATTGAGATAACTCGAACAATGGCTCAAAATTTATGTTCAGAAAATGTACAATTAAAACTGAAAGAAAAGAAAGAATGAAAAAAAAATTATAAAATCATCTTATATCTTATGGATGTAAAAAAAATAAAAATTAAAACATATGATTTTTCTAGAGTATATATATCTATAATAGCAAATCCAATTCCAATAATAGCAAAATATATATATATATATATATATATATATATATATATATATATATATATATATATATATATAGACTAATTGGGTTTGGCCATCTGGAATTTTAATTAATTAGAGAGTTATAGAAATAGGAGTGCTTAAGTTAAATAATTCAAAATAACCCCCCCCCAACCCCCAAAAAAAATAAAATAAAATACTCTAAATACCCCCCAACCCAAAAAAAAGGCAAGAAATATATAGTCTCTTGCAGCACTTAAAACTAGCAGGATATAATGTATTTTATCATTAATTTGGCATACGGAAAGAAAATACTAAATTTAGTAAGATCTCCTGATAAGCATCCTTGACTAAACCTGGCTTCTATTCAAAAGCCTACATCGCCTCTCTATTTTACTTTTTAAATTTTCAATGGAGCAATTAATAATAAATAAAATATAATTTTATATAATGACAAAATTTTGGACAGAGATACAATTAAAGTTATTAGTGTCAAAATTGTCTTTTAACTCAGAGATAACGTTTTTTCAAATGTACTTAAGAAATTAACTTTACATTGAATGCAGCATAAGTGCAAATGCTTAAAGAAATAATTAAAATAATAGTAACAGTACTATTTATACAGATGAAAAAGTCAAAGTCATCAATGAAAATACAAATTAAACCGATTTTAGGTACAATCTGAGAGTATAATTTTATCTTTTATTTTATTATTAATATAATTAAGGCCAAATAAAGTCAGTTTGGTCAATAGTAAGTACTTTTGCAAAGGAACTCCAAACTACAGAATAACCAATAAAAATATATTGCACCATTGTTAAAATAGGTGAATTAATTAATGCCAATTTTTTTGTATTTTTAATTCTAAATTAAGTAAAAAATAATGTATGTAGTTGATTTTTTCAACCCTGTTGGTTAATGTGTAAAAACAAAGTTTAAATTTAAGGTTTTTTTTAAATATTTGTTCATTAATTATTCCAAGATGAAAAAACAAAACAATATTTCTACCAGGGTATTTACTTGATATTTTCTCTCTCTAGTTTTTAGACCCTCTGTGTGGGTGGGTGTTGCCTCCATTGAAGAGTAAATAATTTCAGTTTGGCATAGAATGTGTCAATAGAGAGTGATTAACCAGAAATCTTTATATATAATATTTGTACTTTACACGTACTAACAGAAGTAAGGGTTTACTCATAAGTGAAATGAAGGCTGAATTTAGTATTTAAATTAATTTAATTTTTGTATTTTGACAGGAAACCATTAAGACTGATAGCACAAGACATTTTATATAATGATGTTTTACTTATATAATTGTAGCTCATATTTAGCCATTTGTTTAAACTTTTGTTTATGCAGCTGGAAAATCTCTAAAGATATGAAAACATGTTTTTAACAAAATATAAATACGCATGCGGGCGTGTATAAGAATCCGAATCTCCCATTTATTGATTGAGGTGACTTTATCATATAACAGGAAAATCTTAGCTATTAAGCCGAACACTAAAAAAAAATTCCATCTGTTTGCAAAAACTATTAAAATGCATCAAAAAAAAGCTAAGACATAAAAATTTTAAGATTCACAATTTAAGAAAGCCCAAAATGCTTATAAGGTCTATAGATTTTCACCATTTCTGTAGAGAAAATAGCTTAATTCACCAAAGGATAAATAATGTCTAATCGACCCAGTACAACCATTTATAGAAAATATTCTGTTTGATTAAGCACCTAACAGAATGACTGGATTAATAAAATAACAGTTTTCCTTACATGTTATAATATGCACGAAACATATCGAAATAATAGAAGGCTCTAGAATTACTTCTCATGCTATTGTAACATAACCATTATAGATTTTAGTGTTTTTTTTTGTCTTCTCTGTAGAATGAACTATTACATTTTTTTTTTTTGTACCTTTATCTAAACACCACAGCAAATCTAAAGGGTGAAAGTGTATTTTAGTCCCCCCCCCCTTGGTGGCGCACGATGGCAACGGTGACCATTTTGTTTTTCTAACTTTATCTTTTTTAACACTTTAAAATTTCCAAAATACGCCATCGGTGGTTAAAACCGAGGGTGGGGGTTTTGTTGTTCTAACTTTATATTTAACAAGAAACAAGATGGCGGCATAGGGGGGACTAAACTGCACTTTAGCCATCTAAAGCACTTAAATATTTCCCATAGAATGGAACCAAAAATTTCAGGTTCAAAAATTGTATGAGTAAATATTGTACATTTAAAGCTAAGAGAAGAGAATTAAAGAGAAGATAAATTAAACTAACAAATTTAACTATGTCATAAAGATATCTGGGCTTATACATGTAAAGCAAAATTAAAAAAACAAAAACTTTTTTAGTTAAACCAAGCTTTAACTGAAATAACTGAGCACCTTCACAATGAAATAGCTTTATTTAGGCATTAGTAGTGAGAACAGGTTCACTTTTCACCACTCTTGGGACAATCATAAGTTAAAAATTACTGTCAATATTCATATAAGACTGGACTTGCATTTGACAGTCAATATCATTCTCAACCAAATCAATATGATAAGCAATACTCATTCACTTTCTGGTATGATATATTGAAATAAAAAATCTAGGATTCATCAATATTTATTCCATCATTTTAATTAAAAATGACGCATTGGCAACACTATTGACTCTAGAAGATCCATTACTCAAATCAGAAGTCATAAGATGTAATGAGCAGGCAACAGGTTAATAACAATAAAACACAATGGTGAGTCACAGATAAAATTGTCATAACTAATATCCACCAATACCCTTAATTTAAAAACCATCTACTAATCAAGCATACAGCATTATATAGGTTAAGGAGTATACAATTTTTTTTCTATAAAAGAACTAAAAAAATTGGGTAGAAACTCTTTCAGATAAGTTAGGGCATTATATGTGACTTAATTAAGTTTTTATAATTATAAGTTATATAGAGTGAGATGGCCTATGAAATGATAAATCGCTTTTCATTAATTCATGTAACTTTAGAGATACAATCATAGCAATCATGAGTATACTAATGAATACCACTAAAGTACTATTTATTCAACTGTCAAATACTGCAGTAAAAAAATGGACTGATTGTAGATAAAATGTAACACATAAGACATATCATCTTCTAAAAATTCATCTCAATGGAAAACTTAATTTTTTAAGCCCTAAATAATATTAATGTGAATAATTTGGATATACATACTAATCTTAATATAATATTTACAAATTATAGAGAACATTGTTATGAACAATAAGTCTTGTCAATACACATTTAAAAGACGTAATGGAAATGTCATTAACTAATAAGATACACAGGTTTTAAAAAATAAATAAATTGAATTAAAACCCTTATCCACCTTAAATAATTGGGATACAATTCAATATAAGTAAACAAATTACAAAATATAAAGTTACCTTAACTTCTTAACAGAAACATCCCCAGGAGAAATCCTTTTCCATGGGCCATTCAAGTACCCTCTACAAATACTCACAGCAGAGTCCACAACATCATTACTGTCTCCATTTACCAACTGAAAGTAAATATAAATGTAACTGCATTAAACAAGTTTCAAGACTATGATAGAAAAAAAATCTAAAATCACTTTGTACTTGTTATAAATGAATATTTAAAGAGTAAATGTCATAAATACTACAGAATAAGGAAAATCAAGTAGAAACTAACTTTCTCAATGAAACCCATTTTGTAGATAGCTGGTATATTATTAAAATGAATAAAACGCTTAAAAAATGACAGTCTCCACAACGACACAATGATCAAGAAATTCACAGACTGACTGAGAAGCTGTAGTGAAACACCTTATAATGGTCTAGAAATATGACAATGACGAAAAACTGACGTCACATAAACGACTCGTGACCTGATCAATCGATAATTTAAGACGTAAAACAATATTACAAACGTTACTTCATTACAAACAATTAAAAAATACGTCGAGAAAAAATTGTTTAAGATTTTTTTTTAAACTGCTTAAATGTTATTTGTAGAATGGCGTTGTAGATAAAAACAGATTGTGTATACCATGTATCAAAGTGCCAGGAGGGAAGGTTACGAAGGTAGTTTATTAAACACCAGGTTCAATTGTCACATTTGTAAATTAGTATTTGTCTGTGATAATATTTTGTATTCGATTGATTTTATTTTTATCTTTCATAAAATGGCAAAAATATTTACTCCTACTAATCAGATAAGACTGACTAACGTTGCCGTTGTGAGGATGAAGAAAGGTGGAAAACGATTTGAGATAGCGTGTTACAAAAATAAAGTTGTTTCTTGGCGCAACAACATGTAAGTCTGACATGGCCCACTTACAACAAATTTTGAAATATCTTAACTATTATCATATATGTTACAATATAATCTGCGTTTATTTGTTGCTAGTTTCATAAATAGAAATTTGTTTGTTTTTCTAGTCAGTGTTATTTCTGTTTTTGTTGTTCCATGGGTTTAACTTGCTTAAAAACTACGAATATTAATTTGAAAGAAGTATTTATGCTCTATAATTGGAACTTTAAATTTCTATAACTGGCTGTCTCTACTGACAGTTCTAGTCTTCATGTTTCTATTAATTAGTTTGTCCAAACAAATTGGGTCATCCTGGAAATAATACTTTAATTAGGTTTAACAGTTATCACTTTTTTTTTTAACTAATTAATTCTCTCTGAAAAATAAATATTTTAACATTTAATTATGTTGTGTTGAGTTATTTTACTGTAATATATTTTTAATTATTTATTGATGAAATAGAGAAAAAGACATTGATGAAGTCTTACAAACACATACAGTATTTACAAATGTTTCAAAAGGTCAAGTGGCCAAGAGGGAAGATGTTCTGAAAGCCTTTGGAAAAGATGATTTAACAGAAGTTTGCAAAGAAATTTTGATGAAAGGTGAGCTTCAAGTCTCTGACAAAGAGAGACAGGTTCATTTGGATTCACTGTTTAGAGACATTGCTACAACAGTAGCAGGTTAGTTTTTATTTTTTAATGAAAGTAAGAAAAGTATTTTTGTAATACTTGTTTTGTTACTTTTTTATTTTTTTATTTAGATAAATGTGTGAATCCAGAAACTAAACGACCATATCCAGTTACAATGGTCGAAAAAGCTATGAAGGACATACATTTTTCAGTGAAACCTAATCGTAATGCAAAGCAACAGGTATACTTTCAACAATTATTGTAATATTAAATTCTGATTTTTAAAGAGCCTAATTTCTGAGTCCCAAGGAATTAATTTAACAGGACTAAATGAAAATAAAAATAAGGCTAGCCCATCAAACAGTTATTGTAAATGAGGGCTTTGATCATGTTCTGCACCAGGTGCCAATTTTTGGGATAGTTAAAAAAAGAGATTTGATGCAAAGAATAAGATTGGTGGCAAAAGGTACTGTGCTCGGGCATACAACAGGGCTATTATTTTTAAAGAGAAATAAATTTGCTTTCATTTTATACTAAAGCCAATATCTATAGGCTACTCCTTTTCTCATTAGAATGATCTTAGAAGTGGTATTAATTCTTGAAATTTAAGCCAAGAAACTGCAGATTTATGGCTACTTTCTAAGGGCTCAACCACATGGAAACTAAGTTCCAAAAACTAAATTTGGTGGGATAGGTGTAAAAATAGAATTTTTATCCTCTACCTCTCTGATTCCTCTATATCATGAATGATTATTTTTAATGAATGAACAAGTTCTTATGTTTTAATTTAATGTGAAATTCAGTATTGAAACAAATTTTCACTTAAATATTGTTTTTGGTCTATTATTCATTTATCCAATTCTTTGGGGGAGGGAGTGCAATGCTATTTGGTCTAAGGGAAATAATAAATTTGATTCCCTAACATAAGCTTGTCACAGATACCTACTTTCTTGCTTTGTTTTGTCTTGTACATGGATATATTTAAGTGTGATTAGGGGCTGTTTAAATATTTAATCATCAGACTGGTAACGTCAATATTTAACTATGCATCCCATTATTTGAGCCTCGCTCACAATTCAGAATCTTAAAAATATGTTGCATTAAATATTTTTATTTTATTATTCTTTGATTTAAAAAAAATAGATTTTCCAATTTATTACTGTATTACAAAAATAATGTTCTTTAATTTGTATACACTATTGTAGGCCTTAGATGTCATTCCTCAAATTAAAGCCATAATGCCTATAGAAAGAGCACAAATGAGACTTCGAGTCCAGCTTTCTGGAAAAGAAACTAGAAAACAAAGAGATAAGTTAGCTAAATTAACTACAAGTATAGAAACAGAAAACTGGGACTCTGGTGAACTTCAAATGGTAAAACATTAAGATTGTATTTTACCTTTGTTTTTCCACTTATCATTTAATTGGATGTGTGAATCACAGATTATTTTTTTTAGGTATGTTTAGTTGACCCTGGTCATTATAGAGAAGTTGATGAGATTGTACATTCTAAAGGAATTACTGGCTTATTGGAACTCCTTAGTTTAAAGGAAGTCACTGAAGGGGAAGAATTGTTAGAGTAACTAAGTGTTTTGTCTATAAATATTTTTTATTTGTTAATATAATATTTATTTATTGAAATGCTCCTTTCATTTTACCCAGACATTTAAACTTAGTTCTTTAGTTGTTCATTGGAGCGCTAGTAGTCTTGAGAAAGGTTATTAGTATCTGGAGGTTACATTGTTTACTTCATAATTGTAATGCTTTTTAATTCCAAGTTTCAAAATGAAAAGAAGAGTTGTTGTTACGGGCCTTGGTGCTGTTACTCCCCTAGGTTTAAATGTTAAAACATCTTGGAATAAATTGGTTTCTGGGGCTTGTGGCATAACTAAGCTTAAAGATTTATCTGGATATGAAAAAATTCCTTGTCAGATAGCAGCTTCAATACCGCATGGAAATGGCCCAGAAGAATTTAATTTAATAAACCATGTAAGTAAGAGTGAAGCTCGTATAATGTCGATGTCAACTGTATATGGGCTAGTTGCTTGTTCTGAAGCCCTTGAAGATGCCCAGTGGCTACCAAAATCCCAAAAATCTAAAGAAAGGACAGGAGTTTGTATAGGTGTTGGTATGTCAGATCTTACCACCATTTATGAAGCTGCTGATGCATTGAAGCAAGGTTATAGCAAAGTAAGCCCATTCTTTGTCCCAAAAATTCTTCCAAATATGGCAGCTGGCCATGTGAGCATTAAATATGGATTTCATGGCCCAAATCACACAGTATCAACTGCATGTGCTACTGGATGTCATGCAATTGGAGATGCTTTCAAATTTATTCAAAATAATTTTGCTGATGTAATGGTCTGTGGAGGGTCAGAAGCATCTATTAATCCATTAGCTATGGCAGGTTTTTGTCGCCTAAGAGCCCTTTGTACTTCATGTAATGATTCACCTCAAATTGCTTCCAAACCTTTTGATAAAACTAGAGATGGTTTTGTTATGGGTGAAGGTTCAGCAATACTTATTTTAGAAGAGTTGAACCACGCACTTGAAAGAGGTTCTAAAATTTATGCAGAAATTTTGGGTTATGGTTTATCTGGTGATGCTTCACACATCACAGCTCCACATGAATCTGGTGTAGGTGCTGTTCTTGCTATGCAGAGAGCCATTATTGATGCAAATTTGAAGCCTCCAGATATTACTTATATAAATGCTCATGCTACTTCAACTCCATTAGGTGATGCAATAGAATTAAAAGCAATAACTTCTGTGTTTGGAGACAGCGTTAAAACTCTCTCTGTTTCATCAACCAAGGGTGCTCATGGGCATTTACTAGGTGCTGCTGGAAATTTAGAAAGTTTGTTTACAGTTCTGGCTTGTCATGAATCAATTTTACCTCCTACTATAAATTTAAATGACAAATGTGAAGAAGGTGCTGACATAAACTGCATTTCAAATGTCTCACAAAAATGGAATTCAACCAAAAAAGTAGCCCTAAAAAATTCATTTGGGTTTGGTGGGACAAATGCTTGCCTCTGTATAGGTGAGTATGTCCCGTAACTTGTGATAGTAATAATAAGAATAACTTTTGAGTCAACTTTTATTTTTGATTGGAGTAGATTGAAAAGCATGTTGCTCCAAGTTTAATAAATTTGTCACATGTAAAGATGTTAGTCAGTAAGGGTGTAGAACATTTTGAATTGTGCCTTCCAGAAGAAGTACTAGTACAGAGCAGCCTACTGATCAGTACAGGGAATGATCTGTTAAGCAGTTTTTGTCTTGGCCCACATAGTCTAGTGCTAACGAAGTAAATCAAGCCCCAGGATTTTTTTTATTCTTTTTCAACTACAAGTGAACAACGAGTGTCCGAATAAAAACACTTCTCAATCAAATTACACTGAAAGCAGTATGAATCTGGTTTTGATATATTTCAACAAAATGTATAGCTCGAGTTTGCAGTACAATATCAATTTTGATCTTATTAAAAATGAATGATCCACATAATTGAATGAGCTGTGCGACAACGGATTTGTAATAGCAGTGGTGTGCCCTGAACAATCTGTTCATTAAATTGCAGGATAATTGTCTAGCACTAATCTTTCAACAAAATCAGTTGGTCAATGATGATAGGGCAAGTTATTTCTCATTTTTTGGAAGATAAAAATATTTCCATCTTGCATTTTGCAGTGTGGTCATCATGAGCTAAAACCTATTCTAACAAATCAACACTTATTAAAAGTAGTTTGTCAAGACTAATCATATCTGGAGAAATATTAACATAAAGGAAGGTTTACTAACTAAATGCCCAACCATGAAGAATACCTGAATTATTCACAAGAAATGCCAAGAACCTGAAGCATTTTTGATCTGCAAAATTGAAACTTACAATTTCTCATTAATAAATGAGGTAAATGAAAATCAATCCAGTAATTCATAACCAGCCTTGAAAGGCATGTGATTAGTAGTTGATTTCAGCAAAGTGAATAGTTTGTATTATATGCTACTAATTTTTATACTGAAGCTCAACATACATTGTTGAGAAAACATAATTTGTTGTCTCTTCTATAAGTCTATATTTTTTATTAAAAAGTGTAAAAATATTAGAATAAAACAACCTTGTAGCTTATTTATTTCCTGTTTCACCAACTGAATGCTGTGCTTTTGTAAGTATTGCTGTTTTATATTTGGGTCAACCCATTTACAATTACCTACCTCTGCTTTCGAAGTCCCAATTGGCCAGTTCTCAATGTAGTGCTCTGCAGGCCGCTATTTTTATTTGATGGTAATCTATTGAGAAATAGTTTGATTGTCACAATAGTGTTTCATTAGCAATATATCTTGCTGTGTTTGATTAGTTGATGTAACACAATGGTGGGCTAGAAAACCAAAGACTTTGGTAAGAGAGTCAGGGGTCCAGGTATCGAAAAGTTATAATAAAAACTTTTAAAATCTTGAGGGTCGATTAAGAGTAATACCTCTCTTTACTTAAGAACTACAGAGATAGAGCTCTGGTCAGTAATTTCAGTTAAGGTCTTGATGTTTACAAACTTTGTAAGCCTAGTGTCACAGGTTCAATTCCCTTGTGATGAAATCACTAAATAAAATACTAAGAGCCATCCTGGCTAGAAAAGATTGTAATATGTCCTGATTAACCCTTTAATTGCACAAAGCCTCTATAGTGGCTTGATCCAACAAGAGTGGCTTTGGGCAATTAAAGGATTAACCTCAGTAGCACAAAGTGGACATTAATTAATTAAAAAAAAACTACTAATCCAAGCCATCTCTCCACATAGTCTTCTTTCACATACACTATTATTCGAGAAATATTATTTTCAAGTAATAACAGTTTTTTTGTATTTCATTTTGAGTTTGTACTCATGACATGATTTCAGAAAACGTATTTATATATTAGCAGTTATTTGTGTTTGAAACCTTCAGAAAAAATCCATTCCTAGTTAGACTATTTTTACTTCCTTGCACGAAGTATTGTATTTCAGTTTTAGATTTGAACAGGATTATCCAATATGTACATTTCTCACATTATTAAGAAATGGCTAGCCTTAGAATTTCATATTTGGAATTATTATATCAAATCAAATAACAATATATATATATATATATATATATATATCTGGTAATTGATCTCGTGAAGAGGTAAACCTTATTTTCACAGGACCGGGGCAAGGGAATAAGAGGGTCACGAGGACATGCAGTGGTTTCCCATGCCTTCTGCATTAGATAGATAGACCACCATCCAATAATAAAGACATCACAATGAAAATTCGATTCAAGGCCTGAGTTCTTAGATAGCTATCACTCTGTAGCCTGGATAAATTGGCTAATGATGACTATTAGCCAGTACAAGTGTGCAGAATACAGCTTTAATTTACCCTCCAATCTTGACCCACTGGCATGTTGTGAGAATTTAGGCAGGGAGGGGATGTATGTATTTGTATATATACACACACATACATATATATTATGAATTACTTGAAATGAGTGGGGTGGGGGCACCAGTAGCCTTATGGGTTAAGACATGAGTATATCTACCACTACTGTCAGCAAGTTGAAGGGAAAAAATAGGACAGGTTTGATGAACACCAAGGGAAAACATTAGTTCACAAGTCGCTCACCAGAGCTTGCTAGCAGTACAGTACTTATTGATCTGCAGGAGTCTAATAAGTATATACGTCTGACAACCTCTCGAGATGACTATCATAGATCCAAAAACAAGATATGCTCATAAATGGATAACTTGAGCCATCAATTAACCTTGCATGTATAATCGAACCAAATTTAACGGTCTCAATGTTTGTATTTAAGGAAAGCCAGATTATTCTTCAGATTACAAACAAAGTAGATTATAAAGATGATATATAAAAATCATGCAAATCAGTTTTTGGTCCTTAGGCAGTATTAGTATTTTTACAAACGTAGGAAGTGTTGTAATAAGTGAAGATAATGGCATACACATTTAATAATTAATGTGATGTGTTATCCTCAGTTTAACTTTCATAAATCATTTAAACCAAAGTTATAAAGGGATTGAAAGTGTAGGGGTCACTATATCTGTTATTTATTAACATATCTCCATTAATATGGAACACATAACATAGAATACTATTTACAATAGAATATTCTTAATAGCGGTTTTAAATACATAAAATAGTCATAGTGGTTGTGCTTGGGACTGCTTTTGGGAGTAGAAAATTTTAGTATTACATAGTTTGTAATAAAATTTGATATTCATGACTACCATATTTGTGCCCCAACCTGTTTTGAACAACGAATTGGGATTGAATAGTATCTATACGGATGAATAGATATAATTAGGCTCAGCAATAGTATATTGATTTTTTGTGTTCCCCATGATCTATAAAATTTAACAAATGTAAATACATAAGACAGGGGGAATGGTCCCTGAAATCCTAACTATCAACTATTTTACTACATAGTTAGAGCTTATTATGGCCTTGCAATGAATAACATTGTCATATTCATTCAAAATATTTTCTGAGCAAAGCTAAGCCACCTCATTAATGGTACTTAGTCATGATGAATGCTATTCAGAATTATGATTAATATTGTCCACAATATTTTGAACAGTGTAGAGGGTTTATTCTTTAAGACTAAAAAGTTATATAAGTTCGCTTTGGTAACTAGCTTATTCAGGTATAACCCTAAACACTGAAAGAGGATATTTAAAAATATTCTATATCATTATTCAGCCTCTAATAATTTCCTGAGTGAATCCGGTTAGTACCTTTGCAAGTTAATTATAATAATAAAAAAAAAAAGTTCATTATTTTTGACGATTGATACCAAAGATACCCATTTGACTGTTAGCGCCAAAATAAACTCTTTAATTTTGAATGATTACTTTCATTAGTCTTAAAATTAATTTTGGGTAGCTAAAATCCTGTCTATTATGAAGAAAGTATTTATGTACTTTGTGATATTTTTATTTAAAAAACATTTATATTTATGGCGTATGAAACATTAGCCCTTTATAATATGCTGCAGATATTTATATTTTAATAGTTTATATATTACATTGTATGTCAGCCCTACATTTTGGACCAAATAGTGACATTTCTTATTTCTTCATTCTTTGAGTGGGGATTCAATAATATTTATTCTGCTTGTTTACAAAAGGGGAGCTATAGGGAAACTTCAGGAGAGCAATCCTCTAAACTCTACACTTCTAGTAATTTTGCCACTTCAGTTAAACTGCAATAGAGCTCAGCTGTATATAATATACATGCTCTCTTATTATCTATAGAACATTATTTGTTTGTTTATTATTATTTACATCCACTTTATGCTACAATGGCTAATCGGGACGGGTTATCTACAGGTTACCACCCTTTTCTAGCCAGGGTGGGCCTAAGGAGTTTATTTAATGAAGGCCCAGGGCGGGAATCGAACCCACCACTCTAGGTCTACCACCATTAAGACTAACATTATGAGGCCCTCTTGAGAAAATCATTTTAATTTTAAATGGTTAGATATGGATGAGTGGGATATATCCAAGACAAGACAGTCCATCATATAGGATATTAAGGTACAGAATATTTGTCAAAAGTGTGTTATAAACGTGTTTGTTTAATAAGTGTTAGAAATCTTTTGTGTTGAAGCATGGTTGGTTGAATAGTAGTCCAATCTTTTTCCAAGAGAAGAGGAGTTTAATAAAATATCTTTACTATTAGGTGTATGCTAAAAGGCATACGAGCAGGATGGTGATCTACATAACCCTATTAGTGAGTTCCGAAAGGATCATGACAGCATAGATGACAAGTTAAAATTGCTGCAGTCATTGTAGTTCCTTGGTATTCTTAAATTGATTAGACAGGTTTGGTCACTTTTGTGCAAGATTGATAGCATTCAACACTGAAAAGGACATACTGTAGCATCAATGTTCTTTTAATTTGCTACATCTCATTCCCACCATTCAATTATTTAAATAAAAAAAGTAATTGCTTTTTTGTACTGTCTGTAAAAGAACAATAATTATAAAGCCCACGATGAATGTGTTAACAAAATTTCTTCATGAAATTAAAAGAAAATTCAACAGTAACTACTTTTATATTTTGTAATACACAGTTCTAGTTAATACTAGTAACATTTGTATATAAACATTAAATAATCTGCCATTTTATATTAATTTTGACAACAATAAAATATCTAATGCAGAACTATATGAAAGTACAAATACAATGTTTCACTGATATCATTTTTTTCAATTTTTGTCTCATGTTTGCATACTAGTAAACAAGAATGAAAACATTTTCATTACATATTCATTCTCACCATTTATGGAATGCTTATAAAAATCCTTTCAATTCAGAGTTACATAAATAATATTGAAGTAACAAAAAATAAACTTTTTTTTTTCCATTTTAAATCAGAAAGGCACTTAAATTAAAACACACTAAACATGTCTCTAATAGTAACTATTTATTAAATAATACTCAGGAGCATAAGAAATTAGAATTTATACTCTTAAGTATAGTAAAATAAATTAACAGTAAGTAAATTGACCAGTATGACTTCCTTTATTTATGAAATACTTTATACAAATATATAAAACAAAGTTATAAAAACTAGGTACTAATCCATATCAAAACAAATAATACAGGGAAATCAAAATTATTTGGACAAATTTTTGGCTTTTATAAACTAAAAACTAGTATGAAATATAAAATAGCAAGGAAAAAGAGAAAAAAAATATTCTGAGTAAAAAATAACAAGGAACCTGAGCTTGAGTTGAAAAATTATTCACACCAATAATTTTTCATACGAAGTGGGCACAAAAAGCACCTTGACAAAATCTAAAGGTAATAAAGACATGTTTAAAAATGCAAAGTTAAAAAAAAAATAAAAATCTGAAAACAAGGAATGTTTCTTAATTACAGGCTAGCTAAATTATTAGTGCCTTACCTTTGTTTAAATAACTATGCACAGATCTATAGAAAAGAATCACAGTTCAGCTAATAATTTTTTGTTCATTCTGAATTGACCAATACATAATAACAATAAATATTTGGCACTATACAACAGTTAGTTCCTTTGTTGTTCCCTTTAATTTTCTTTTTTTCCCCCACTTCACAAGAAAATGAAATATAAGAAAACATGTAAAAACAATTTTTATACCTCGCAAAAATAAAGATATTCAGTATATATTTTACCAATAACATCTTCTCAATAACATTAAATATTAACAAGTCACAGTTCGTAGTAACATTTGACATTTATACACTATAGCTCAGCACTATTCCCACATAATTGGGCAAACCTCTGCCTCAAAGTTCTTCTTAATTCTTCTCTTTTTTGAGTAACATTTACACGTGACTGAAATTCTTGAACATCTTCTAGTGGTATGAAACTTTCAAAACTTTCTTCATCGGATGAAGTAGTTTCCTAAAAGAATTAATCATACATAAGATACAAAAATTCAAATATGGGGTTGGGCTTTCAAAAGGTAACCAAGAATATATTCAATAATTCCACATGGACTAAATAAAGTAAACTATAATACACAATTATGAATTATTTACAAATAGAAACTATTCCTGACATCCATTTTTAACATTTAAAAAAGATTACTTTTTCATTGGTTGTTACTTTACTGCTACTGTTATTTGGATTCTTATTGGCTTTAATAAAGCTTCTTATATTGTATTAAACTATTTCAAAGTTAATAAAATTTGTGATCTAGGGAATCTAGTCTTCTTGATCTTTAGTCATTTGGGTTTAAATTACTATGGTTGTGTTTGGCTTTGCTTCATTTATTAATAATCAAATGCTAATTGAATCTGGCCAGATAAACAGTTATATATTTGTTAAAGTATGTGAAAGAATTAAATACTTATACAATTAGAAGATTTCCCTTCAGTTAAGGTAAATCAGCTATTGAAGTTATACTGTGATTTAAAAATCATCAAATATCCAATGATTTTACATAGTTGATGACAAAAATAAGTAAAATAGGATGCCCCAAGTTGATCATTTAAAGAGAGGCAATTTACAACTTAAAGTAGGATATTCATACCAAATAATAACATGAAATGTAATATAAACAAATAAAATTTGATATTTTAGTTTTAAAAACATTGCGTGAAATATATTATTTATTTTAATAGTAAAAAATAGTACTAATTAATAAAAAATACCTCAAGCATCTCCATTAATGACAGTTTGAACCTTCTATCTTGGGTAATATCAGACTTTTCTGGGTTGTTTAATACACGATTGCAAACACCTGAATAAAAAACACAATTTTTATTATTTTATTTCATGCTAAATAATATTCATAAAGAAAAATTCCTACATTTTCTGAGGTGAAATGAAAATTTCAAGAATGTACATTTATCAATCAAGCAATGACTAAATTTGCTAAATGTAATAAAAAATGAGACAATGTAGTTCAAAGTATTTTTAAATTAAAATTAGATTAAATAACATATATGCTGGATTGAAAAAGATGCATAAAATTGCAGTTTATCTTCAAGACAGATTGAAAAATTATTGGTGTAATGATAATCACAATAGCACTTAAAACTGGATCGTATACTCTCACTTAAAATTAAAAAAATGTAAACATTCAAAAATGTGAATGGATGCTCTAGTTTTGTTTTAAACAAAATAATTTATGACCAATCAATATTTGGATTTATGTATTTCTTGATATTAGAGACACCTAATAATAATTTTTCTTTATAATTAACCTAGAGTTCTCTTTTTTCCAGTAACTTATTAATACTTCATTAGTAATATAAAAAGAATGACTTCATTCCAGTCTTTCAACGCACAACTTCTCCTATATTATTTTAATCTCCTCCATTTATTACCACTACTTATGGCATCCAAATATCCTTATAAACTTTATTTTTTAATCCTTCAATATTACCATAATACTTAAGTAGTTTTGAATTTACCTTCATCATTGCAAAATCCATCACAGCAAGCAACTTCTGAACCATCTGGTGAACTAGGTGAGGAGCTTGCATTATTATTACCACTTGAGTAGCCACAGTCTTGAGAATATTCACAAAGGCACCCTGGACTATGACTTGCATCTTTACTCTAAAAAATAAAAGTTATTGGAAGTTAAAAATGTAATAATCATGTTTATTTCACATTGTTTATCACTTCCTCACAAAGAGGGAACTCTTTTACGAGGTTGATTTGAAGCCTATATATTTGTAGAAGACTACAAAACTGTTGAGGAGCACAAATATCGTTTGACCTACATTTTTTACCATGAGTAACCCCCATTTTCAGCATGAGAATAAATCTTCTCGACCATAACAACTTTAGTTTAGTGAAGAATGCTTTTTGGCAGACCTATTTGCCATTTTCAAAAATTTAAGGAATGAGTGGCTGAGCCATCTTCTAATCCTAGTGGTTGTGATTGGGCTCTTGTATTTTTGACAATTAGGTAACTTTCAACAGATAGTTTAGTGGAAAGTATACTTAACCAGAATAAAATCAAGTTACCAGGCATGAATAATAACCCTCACCCTTTTTTATTATGTGACTTTCTATTTTCATAATCACTTTTGATATTCAAAATGTTCTTTTAAGGTGTTTTGTCTTCTAAAAGGATACTAATAATCTATGAATTCTGTCAATATTTTATAATTTACAATAAGTAAGTTTATTACATTTGGTCGACATTTTTAACTTATCTTTCATCAATACTAACAGTCATTTCAACAAAATTCCTCTTTCTGCTTTTTGATGACCCCCCCCCCCCTTCCTGTAATATAATGTTGGGAACCTCATGTTGAATACTCTTTCGAACCCAGTATAATAGAATTTTAAAATTCTAAATGATGAGCACAAGGATGTTGGCATTGGTCTACTCTTTCCTATTTTCATACCTTTGCAATATAATTTTTTTAAAATCTCTCAGCTTATAAAACATCATAAGTACATAACAGCCAAAAATAATAAATAAACTAATAATAAAATAACAAATAATTGTGGTTTCTTTATTTAGTTCAGTTATTGAGAATTTTCTAAAACAGGATTTGGATTCAAAGCCAAATTGCTTTGGCAAATATAATTGTCCATTTTAGCTACCTTAGTACAAATTAAATATCAGAGAATCTATTGTACATTTTAGAAAGGTAAATTATTTTAAAGAAATTTATGATCTAAAGAGGCTATATTCTGTATTAAGGAAGGATTAGTGGATACAACCTACCGAGTAAGGTTAGTATTACCTCCTTATAACTTTCCCGCCTGTCTTCGACTTCAATAATGTGTTTATAAACTTTTCAATAATAAGTGCAGTGTTAAAATAATAGATAGTCACAAAAGGACTATAAACGAAACAGATTACACATATGTTGGAATGGAACAATGGTGATTTTATCTAACTATCTATTCTTTTCTTCAGTAGTAAGAAGCCTATGTAAATAGGATGAAATAAATATTCAGTGACTTATCTATCGATTGTAAAAATTTGGCACATAGAAATATGAATTTGTTTACTGAAGGCTGAAAACAAATAACTTGCTTAATATTCGCATTACAAAAAATCTTATAGAACAACAATTGTAGAGCATGAAATGTTTAATTATAACTTTTTTTATCTGAATCACAGTAGCAAAGATACTTTGAATCAACCCTCCTGGTTGATTACAGACACTACAGAGTATAACCTTTAGAGTTGCATGAAACAGTTAAATGTCGACTATGGTATTAATCAAATAAACATTTTCGCATATAGAACGCAATACTTCAATAGATGTTGTCACACATAACATATTTTCATGAATCTCATCTAGTAAAGAAATGTTGATAAGCCATAATAACTGAGACCCATTTTGAATGCCCCCCAACCCTTCAAATCCCCTCTCTTTGTGGTCCAATTTCAGCAATAATGAATATGATCTTCAATGTTAGATGAAATGTTTAATTAAAACGTATCGTATTGATCAAATAAACATCTTCCAAGGCATCGCAATTGATGACATAGCAATTATCTGATAGTAAAGGTTCAGTGAAAATCATACTTGATACTTAAGCTAGGAATATGTTTTATAAACTAATTCTTTATGAGTAGATGTGCGGGTTTACTGAACTTGAAAAATAAAAAATGCAAATATCTCATATAATATTCGACAAACAAAAAAGTATAAAACAACATTTATAGAAAATTCAATTGACAAGATTGGTTCTATATAATTTTATGATTTGACTTATAATAATGGAGATATTTTGCATTTTTGATATCTGTAACTTGTTTATTAGTTTTACATTAAATGCTTAAGAATCAAGTTTGGTAATAGTCATATGAAAAGGTTAGCCATGTGAATTAAGGCATTGGTCTTAATCTTGGCAAACCTAAGGTAATGGGTTAGATTCCTGAATGGGCAACAGAAATTTATTTAATGACAACTCATTAAATAAAATCCTTAGTCCCACCCACACTCGAAACCTTTAGATAACCTGCCCCAATTATAGTTGTAGTAGCATTAAATGAAATTAATAAATAATAACAATTACTTGAAAAGTTATTTTAAAACAATATTAATAAAAATAACAAAAGTTTATAAACATAGAATTGAGATGCGAGTGGATGGAGAGAAGAATCACAGTGATGGGGAAAACTGAGAGATCTCCAGGGCGAGTAACTTCAGACATAATGATAGAAGTTAAAAAATAATCAGTAATTAGACGGTGTCCCAGGTCTAAA
Source organism: Riptortus pedestris (assembly GCA_019009955.1). Classification (NCBI taxonomy): domain Eukaryota; kingdom Metazoa; phylum Arthropoda; class Insecta; order Hemiptera; family Alydidae; genus Riptortus; species Riptortus pedestris. Next base: position 50,990,410 of record CM032228.1, read on the forward strand.
TAATTCTCAATATCTAAACAAGGGCATTGTGGAAATTATATATATATATATATATATATATATATATATATATATATATATAAACACATACACACAGAGTAAAATAAAAATTCTTTAAAAAACATATGTTTAAAACCATAAAAGTAACACTGGATAATGATTTGTGAATCTCTAATTCTATTTAACCATTGAGGATTGATGTAACCAAGTTTGTAGAACATTCATTTTCCCAAAGATAATAAATATACACATACTTGTTTTCTTTAATTAAGTAAAGTTAAATAAGTACCTGAGCTCGTTTACAATTCTGGCAAACAGATAGTATATTGTGAGACTTGACTTTTTCATTTTCTTTATTTGTTTCGGGATTATTTAAAGCTTCATTACAGTCTTTACAACAAAATTTTTTATCAGCAGCCAATGCCTAAAAATAAATAGTTTAAAGTCTGATTAAAAACGCTATTTCTTATATTTGGAAGAATGAAAATAATATTTCAAATCTCAGCAATTTTATTTCATCAGCTTTTGAAAAACTAATCATGAAATAAAACTATTTTCACATTTATTGCATTTTCTTCCAATCACTACATTATGCTTTTCAACTCCTAATTTTCTTCTATTTATTCTGGTTATGAAGCTTTGACCACATAATAGGAAGTAGCATAAAAAGGCAATCAGGTGGGAAGGAGTTGACCACTTCACAAAGTGCTATCACACCCTTTACCAGAGCCTCTTCTATTGTGTTTCATTTTTAAAGTTATTTTTTTAAATTGAACAACAATAAACCGAAACCATACAATGTCTTTCAACAGAGAAGAGAAAATAAAAACCTATAGCCTAAGGCTACAGAGCAGTATAGAAAACAATAAAAAAGGTTTTTACTTTTATCTTATTTTTAAGTGATTTGAAAACAGTCGTAATTATTCAAAACATATTATTGATTGTTTATAAAACAAAATAATTTTTATGCCATTAAGAATATTTATGTATGAAGGACTAAGCTAAATAAAAATTATTCAAATATTAATCTAAAGGATTAAAAATCTCTATATACTGTGCTGAATAAAGATATCTTGTGGGCTCTGAAGAATTTTTGTTGTATATATTTTTCTAATAATTTAACTTAATAAGGTAAACTGCAAAAGAATTTATATATATATTACCTGGCTCAAAGGTGAAGATAAGGCTTCAAGGCAAGGAAGCGAAGATTCACTTAAACTCAGACTATCGCGAAGTTTACAAGTCGTCTCAGACATGTCCGTCTAAAGAGTACAAGACAACATTAAATGTTTTATTTTGAAATGTGTGTGTGTATAATCATATATTTTATTTAATTATAATTTATAAATATTGAAGAGAATTATAGTAAAACCATATTAATCCAAACTGGGACCAAAGGAAAATCGAAATCCGATTAATAAGATAAACAAATCCTTAAGGGAGCAGACTTCATATCTGAGTAATAAAGTAAAAGAAATCCTTTGAGGAGGATATTTATTACAATAAAATACTATATTTTGTAACAAAATTACATAAAATGTTTTCAAGACATTACATAAATAAAAGTTAATTTTTTACATCATTCCTTATCAAAGATTTGGCCACTCATCTCAATTTTAAACATGTGTGTTGTTTGAATAAAGCATGGTCACATAAATGCTTTATCATATCATTAATCTTATTGTGATTGTGGTTGTCAATAAATTATTTCAAAATGAATCAAATTATGTTAATTGGTCCCTAAAATAAAGGTATATGCAGAAAAAACTGGTGAAACTGAAAGAATACGTATACATTTTTAATATCAATTGAGAAATAAAGAAATTTAGAAAATGTTGGATTAGTAGGAAGATCTACTAATTTATCCTTGTTAATGATGCTGATATTAACCAGGTTTAGGTGTACACATTGGTGTTTCTTATGAATACCAAGAGTAATTTTCCAAGAAATCCACAATATATAAATTTACAATTTTAGTCAATCAATAAAATCTTTAAAACCTTCTTTGAGTAGGAACAAACAGAATTTAAATGGCTCGGCTCTTCCCATTAATATTTTATTCAAATTGATAAAAACAGTACTAAATTAAGGTCTCATACTAAAGCTAAAAAGTCCATCATGCAGGAGCTCCGTTAACTAACCAGATTACCCACATGCTTATGATTTCATTTCAACAGCTATTCTCGATTACTCTACATAAAAGTTAGATGAATAGAAAGGGAGATTTAATTAAAGCTGAAAAAAAGGAAATAAATAAAAATAACTCGGTTAATAGGATATAACACATCAGTTACAATTTTTTTTTTTTTTTTTTTTAAGGACAGTTATTTGAAATACGATGTTCTGAGTTTAAATAGGAAAACAAGTTATTAAAAGTTAGGTTTATTTTATGAGTGAAACCTTGCTTTCTTCTTAAAATCTCATCATTAATATTCCAAGATATAACACAGGCTATAAGAGAATTAGAAATTTAAACTAGAAGTGGGGCTTACTTTGACAACAAGGCAGATATTTAAATATCCCAGGAAGGATATATTTCTGAATGGGCATTAGCAAATACTACGAGATGAGTACAACATCAATAGCTGATTTTCTTGAGGAGAAATTTGCTAAATGCAAAGTTTAAAAGTTGGTGGCAAAAAACAAGATATATCAAACGAAATGCCTAAATAATTAGATGTACAATACATAAATACAATCTATCCCATGTCTCTTATTAATGAACTCACCTCATCCACAAAATATGAAAATAAATATTGCCCATAATATAAGTGGCAAAGCCCTTTCACTTCCCACCCTTTTCTCCATACAGAAAGAAAATCGCCAAAAAACCCAGATTCTCTTGAAGAATTGATATTTTCCATGAATGATATCCAGCCAGTTCATCATTGCCTGCGTGTGTAATACAATGAATCCACGATGAAAATTTGTGGTGATCAATCCATACTTTGGTTGCTAATTGATCTAAAATTACCCCGCACCCCGAAAGTCACCCCAGCACTGGCAAAAAGAGCTCAAACGCTGGTCGACTCAAAGTCCTATTCCAGGAGATGCACAAATTAATTATGTTACTTATTTATTACTGGTGGAGACAGTATAGTGGACTAAATGAGTTTTTTCTAAATTGTTTCATCGTTTAAATGTTGAAATATTCTGTTTTTTTTTTTTTTAATTTTGTTCACCAGAAGAGAACTGCCATAAGCAGTTGAAACAACATAATAAAAACTACTTTCTACAAGAGTGCTTCACCATCCTCTCCAATTTACAATACATTCATCCTTTATACACTACTCACAGCTAAATACCTTCAAATTAATTGTTGTCATAACTATTGGTGAAGACTGTCGTCACTGGCTGATGATCGTGTATGTCTGGCAAGCTCTTTCGATGCAAAGGCACCATCTTCAAGCTGTCTTAACATACTCGATCACCAACCAGTGATGACGGTCTTCACTGACACGTATGGCAACAGTATCATTTATACTGGTGGTTCTAATCCTTTATTTCATTCAAATTCAAATTATTAGAACTTAAATATATATGTGTAAACAGCACAAATACTCGAAGAATATAAAATAATAAAATATGAGACCTCAACAACTTTAGACTCAAGTCCAGCTTTCCTCTCCTTTCTTTTTTTCCGTTTGAGTTTTTTCTGATCCTTTCTTTGCTGCTTAGCTATTTCTTCTTTTGTGATCTCTTTGCATAAGAGCTCAAGTTTTGAAATACCCCGCTTAACTTCAACAGACATCTGAAAGTAACTTTGTTAGATTAACACCCGTAATAAAATGATAAAAAAAATATATAAAAAAGAACTAAATTTTTACCTGAAAATTTCTGTTGAGAGCATCTATAGCAATAGCTGCTAATACCTGGCAGGTTGTTTCCTCTTCCTTCAATCGCATTTGAATTCTATGAAGTCTTTCATAGACACAAAGTCCTAAACAAGTTATAACTTCACCCTGAGCAATTTCTAAAGTTTTAGCATGTCTTTCACCTCCGCTGGAAAAGGTATATCTAAAGATAATAAAATTAAGTTAAAATTTCACATTCTGAAACCTAAACCAATATAAATAAAAAAATATATAGAGGTTCAACAATTACAATCAAAACTCAAGAATTATCCTACGCGTAAACACTACCATCTACAAAATAAAATAAGTACACAGAATGAGACATGCTTCTCTTCTTAGATTGAATATAAAATAAAAGATTCTACAGTTCACATAAAAAATTATAATAATAACTTGAATGAATATATAATACAAATAGTGAACAATTGTAGATACCTTAATCAAATTTGGTTTGTTTGGGCAAACAAAAAGACACACAGAAATGAATAAAATTATAAGTGCAAAGTCATTATAGATATATTTTTAAACATATCAAAACAGAGAGCTTAGTGAATATTAATAAAAACAAGAGATATCTACATATTTCAAGAAATATGTAGATATAGAACATTCATTTATAAATATTTCATTTTCATTGATTATAAAAATAGGATATAAGCCTTGAAATAACAGAAGGGTCATTCCATGTCAATTCAACCAAGCCCTGACACCCACCGACATGGATTTTGATGAAATTTGGTGAGTTTAGTCCTTTAATATAGAAAAGTATCCACATAAATTTTTTCTTCTCAATCTAGTTTAGTTTTCATTTTACAGCCAATCGAAATTTTGAATGTTTGGTAGTTTTCAAATTCTGACGATTCTGCTCTTTGACTGAAAATAATTTGTATTTCATTTATTTTTCAGTCAATTTTTATAAAAAATTTACAGTAATATTAATTATAGTATGAGGATTCCAGAAAAAAATATGAAAAAATTCCAAGTAATATTTTAAATATAGAAAAAAAATTATTTTCATGAATTTTTTTTTTAAAGTGTGTAATACACTTAAGTCAATATCAACCAAAGGGAATATAATAACCAAAAAAAATATTTTTTCATAATGATCTTAGAAGTGTGTTCTGTCATTTAAAAAAATAAAATTGATGGCTTTTTCATTTTTTTATATTTTTTGCTTAAAAAAATATATCTGCCTCATTGTTTTTTTAAATTTTATTTATTTTTTTATTTATTTATTTTCCCACACTATTACCAAATAAATGAATGTATTTAAAAATTAAAATATCTTAATAACTTGCTCATAAAATGCTTTTAATTTTTATTTTAATTACAAAAATGTTATTTTTTATAGAACTCATTAGCAGCCTATTCAAAAGTGTTATCTTTTATTTTTTCTTCCAGCTTATAAAATGTTCTCCTATTGCAAAAGTGAGACACAAATCCTCCTTTTTCTACACCAATCATAATTCAGTAGAAAGGGAATTCCCCTTTTCCTTTCTACTCTATTGGTTGAAGGCATTTTTCAGTGGTCAGTCAATCTGTGTTTAATGATTCTTCAGTGTGCATCTCGCTATTCTGTGTCTTTGAGCACATGTTTTGGTAAGAAAAATGGAGGATAAGTGTAGCGTGGGAGAGTTAACATTAACTGATTGTCACCAATTTAGTTATGGAGCACAAAAAGGTATAGAAAATGTTAATGATTTGTCTGAAAATGAACAAATTCTTCTAAAGCTAAGAACTGAATCTGAACAAGAATTGCATACTTTTGTCTGCATCACAAATGTATATTTCTAAAAAAGTTTGAATTTCTACAAAAGCTATGTTGTGATGCTATCAAAAGACATAAAAAACCTATTAAAAAAGCATTACGTGCAATAAATATTCAACAGAGTGAAATCATAATGTCAAAAGGATACAAAATCAAACCAGGACAGAAACTCTGCTCATCCTGTAGAAATCTTTTATTGAAAAGTGAAGAAAGTAAAGCTGCAAGTAATGATGAAAAGGAATGTTTAAGCCAAGATTATAGTGATGAAAAGGAGGCTTTAAGTAATGATAGTGATGATATAGGATTAGCATCTGAAGAAATTTTTGAATTAGAAAAGAAAGAAACATTAAATCTGTTAAATGCATCTTTTACAGAAGCTGGTTCTTCCCCTCTAAAATTGCATGCTGTCAGTGAACACAGAAAAAAACATTATGGAAAAAGAAAATTGGAACAATGGCAAAATAATGTGAAACAGAAAATTGAAAAAGTACTTGAAGTAGAATTGTCAATGGAAGAAAGTGAATCAGAAGAAACTATACAGCAAAAAGCAGCTGATATGGATAAACTTACCGATATTATGAAAAAAGAATTACAATTAACATCAAAGAAAAAAAAAATTCAAATATTAACAATTCCTGCTTCACTTATGTGGACAAGAAAGAAAATGAAAGAAACATTCATTGTATCTGATTATTCAATTCGACAAGCTCAAAAACTTGTTAAAGAAAAAGGTTTTCTGGCAGAACCAAGTCCTAAATGTGGGAAAATATTAAATCCAGAAACTGCTATGTTAGTTAAAAATTTTTATGAAAGCGATGGCAATTCAAGAGTTTTGCCTGGAATGAAAGACATCTCATAGATTCTAGGTTAATAAAATATAATCATCATACTACATAAAAGAAGTTGGAAAAAACATTTAAGTTGAATCAATATTTCAGAGACAATAAAGTAAATAAAAAATATCTTGTAAATAATAGAAATAACAAGCTGATTTGATAGATGCTCAATGTTTAATAAAATAATACATTAAAAATAGTGTTTGCAACTCTTTTTTCCAGCAAATAATATATAGCTATGTAAACCAATTGGATAATGAAAAATATTAAGTTTTAAATATATATATATATATATATATATATATATATATATATATATATATATATATATATATATATATATAAAATGAAAAAGCCATCAATTTTATTTTTTTAATATTACTTGGAATTTTTTCATATTTTTTTCTGGAATCCTCATGCTTTAATTAATATTACTGTAAATTTTTATAAAAATTGACTGAAAAATAAATGAAATACAAATTATTTTCAGTCAAAGAGCAGAATCGTCAGAATTTGAAAACTACCAAACATTCAAAATTTCGATTGGCTGTAAAATGAAAACTAAACTAGATTGAGAAGAAAAAATTTATGTGGATACTTTTCTATATTAAAGGACTAAACTCACCAAATTTCATCAAAATCCGTGTCGATGGGTGTCAAAATGTCATTTTTTTGGTTGAATTGACATGGAATGACCCAGAACACATTTTTTAGTGCTACACAGAAGCAATGCAATACTCAATTTATCTAATAGCTGATAATTGATTACATTCAACAAACGAAAAGAATTTAAAAAAAAATTGAAAAGATTCATTTTCATATAATGAACTCTTTAGAAAAAAAAAAAAAAATACTAACAAATAATGAAGCTGCTGACATCTCCATTATATCTCTTATTTTAAACATTCAAAAGGAAAATAAAAATTTATAGCTGTATTATGAAGTTTATTTACTTGCTGCATATGAATAAACTGCCTTAATACAGATAGTCATTTTTATTTTTCCTTTAATGAAAATCTTTTAAGCTTTCCATTATACTTTAATTAAATATTCAAAGTTATTTCAAGGCCATTTTTATTTAAATAATTGTGCTCTATGAACCCCCATTAATTTTATTCCCAAAATAGGCACAAAGACGATAATACAGCCAATAAATTATATATACAGGCTACTCCTTGTAATTGTTCTTGTAACCTGGAAGCTTTTCCTTGAGAATGAAGAAGGGAAGGAATCAAATTTAAAGATTACACAGAACAATTAGTGAGTCATTCTTCTGTAGCCTACATAACCTAGTAATATGCAGACTAGAACATTAATGTGCTCTCCAGTCTTGGTCCACTGGCATGTCGTTATAAAGACAATTATTATACTAAAATGTAAATAGGGATTAGGCTAACCAAGTAAGTTAATTCACTTGGTAAAAGTTGAGCCGTGGATGAATTTATTTGGTGGCAGCCTAATGAAATAAAATCCATAGTCCCATCTTGACTAGTAAATAGAGGCAACCTGTCTCAATTAGCTGTAGATGCATAAAATGGGTATTAATAAATAATGGTATAAATTTGTACAGGATATAATCATACTCTTGAATGAAAAGACATTTTGCATCTAACAGATATTTGTTTAATTTGTAATATCAACTTTAATAATTTTATGAATTTGATATGTGAGCCAATCATACTTGGTATCAAAATGAAATTAGTTACTAGTATTTGGCACTTTCGGTCTCCAGTATGATTAAATTAAAGCAACTATTCATTAAATAATTATTTATAGATGGATGGATCCATATTAATTCAACTTAATACAATTAGTACAATGGAATCTGTTACAAAAACAATCCATTTTCAAATTTTTTACAGAATTTAATTAAAACATTTTAGAGCCATATATTATGGTTTAGATTTCTTTATTAAGTGTTTAGGCAATTTTCCAATGGTTTGGAATTTTCAAGTTACCTAAAATTTATTTATTTATTTAGGTGTATTGCAATTTGAACGATTCACAGTCTTTCTTATTATAAAAATAAAATAGTTTAGATAAAGCCACCTTATAAAACATATGTTAAAATATCTACAGTCATAGGTAAAAGCGTGGTTACGTTTTCTCCAGTGGGTTAGGAGCAGAAATCCAATTCTTTAAGTATAAGTGTTAAATTTGATTGTAAAGTTGTGTTAATTATCATATGTAACATATGATACCCCCTAAAATGTGTTTTGCTTCCTCTCAATTTTTTTGTATAAGACCTTACTATTACAAACTTAGTCTTTCTATTTTAATTTTATTATGTTTGCACTCAATTTTTATAAAATAATAGTACTTAAAGGTAAAACAAAAATGCCTGAGAGAAATTAACATTAATTATTAGAAAAAATTGATACAAAGTAAATCAATTACCATAAATTGAAAGGAAAGCATTTAAAACATCAATTTGAAAAATATATTGAACGAATGATGTTTTCAAAGGTCCTATCAATGTAAATATGTGGGAACCTCTATCAAAATGCATTTTTAAAGCGCTCCACAGATTGTTAATTTTTGCTGGAGACTGTGAAGTTTTTTATTTATTTATTTTATTTTTGAAGATCTTATAAAAAAAAATAAATCATTCCTTTTAAATTGAAATTACTACTTTTTGAAGAAATTTGAAGTACCACCATGCAGGAGCTTGCAAAACTGTAGATGGTAAAGCTTTGAAATCCTTCACTTAACCAGTCAATGATAATGGTATTCTCCCGAACACTTGATTAGAAAGCAAGAATGATCGACCCACTGTCCTGTTTCCCCCCACCCCACTGTTTCCTTGAATCTCTTCTAATTTTACAGACTTCTTTATTTTTTTTTATTTTCAACTGTAGGTTGAATTTTTGTCAAAAAGAAGTCAAATACCAATATTTACATGTTTTATACACATATAAATAAACACTATCTAAACCAAAACTACCGACATAAGTGTTCCTAACATTTCCCTTGGACTGAACTACTTATGATTTAACTTGACAAACTGTATTTATATATAATTGGCTGGTCTGATGAAATATATTGAGAAATTGTGAAAATTAAAAAAAAAAAAAAAAAAAAAAAAAGAAGTGAAAAATGGATTTAGCTGGTTTTGAAACTAATTGCCTCAATTGAAATGCCTACATGAGGAAATATCATTAATTCAAATTTGTTTAGAAAAATAAAATAAAAACCTTAACTGACTCATACCTGCCAATAATATCAGGATGTACTCTAGCTACAAGTGCAGTAACATAATCGGTGTTGGTAGGTAGATGAATATGCTTATCTGGAAGGCATCGCTTAATTCCAGCATATAATGCTGGGACGTAACCCTTTTCCCTTCCAGGTTCAGGTTCTTCAACAAGGAGCCAGTATGCCCTTAACACTTTTGTTCTACAGTCTGCACAAAACCTGTCAAGCATTAAAAAAACTGTAAACAAACATTCAGTTTATATATTTAAGGGATACTAATTGCAATGATCTCAGTAATAATAGTAAATTTATTGGTAGTTTTGTTTGGCTACCAAAGCAGGATGATGCAGGTCCAAATCTCCACATCAGCTGATCAGGTCTTTCACAAACCAATTTTTCTATCGCATATTGCTAACAGAAGGTTTATCCAATGTTAAAGGTACCAGTAAAGAGGATAATTCGATGTCAAACTTGGTAGTCAAGTCAACCATTAGCCAGACCAGAGTACAGTAGCAGCCACACAATCACAATTGGGTGTTGAGCTGTCCAGAAAACACGCTTGGGTTTCTGCCACACAGTATTTGGTGAGAGGTCAAGAGCATTCCCTCTCAACTTGATGCATTCCCTGCCATGTTGTTGTATGCCAACACAATAAATCTATAGGTCAAAGCTAGCTTTAATAGTTTTGAAATATGATAGAGAAGGGGGGGGGGATTTGAAGCTTACCCTTAGCTTAGTTTATATAGATGACTAGATAGAGGGAATGGGACTGGTTTTTAATATTTCGTATATGAGCTACCTTAGGCTATTACTATTTGAAAGGTCAGCTTGGGAAAAATTTGGAGTAGAAGAATTTAAGGTTTGGGCGGGCCAACTAGTGAATAAGATTCCCAATTAGTCTTGTTAGAGGGAAAATTCACTCTATCATTACCTATCCACTGTCAATGTTTTAACTCTTAGGTTGCTAGTACTCGGGTTGTGAGGGATAGTCTAACCCCAGCAGAGCCCCATGTGCTGAATACTTTTTACGTTCTAGCACTAATCGTGTACTTCCTATTCCCATTGTTTTAATTATGTTCCAGTAATTGTTCCAGGCATTTTACCAATAGATACATTTCGGAACCTGAAGAAGAATCACCTTCACTTTCATTCACTCTCGCAGAGTTCTAACAAAGTTTTTTTATCAGAAAAAATTCTTTTTCTAAACATTTTGAAGTTCTCAATTGTTCCCTCGAAAAGCAGAAAACATACTGACTACATTTGCAAGGGTAAAGTGCAGGTAATGAGTAATGACAATGAATTGATTAAGTGTCAGAACAGGTATATAGGGAAGCTAAAAATGAGAAAAGTGAATATCTATGTCATCTATCGGCTTTGGGGGACACTGCAGCTTCTTTAAAAAGTAAACAGATGACAATATATAAAGAACTAATATAATAGTCCATAGTAATCCATCGCTAAACACTCAGGACTGATATATCAGTCTGTAGCAGGCTAAAGGTTAAGGAGGGATCATATATAAGATTGGAGTCCAGAAGAATATCTATAATATAATGTATCACTTAAGTGGCTGAAAATGACTAGTTCAAGATAAAAGTATTAGCTAAGTTAGTATGAAAGGTACTATAAGCAAAATTAATTCTATTGTGGAGATTTGTTATTATTTTTTTAAATCACCAGAAAATTTTGAGGCTACTATTTAGATTTAACAAAGTTTGCTTACTTTGTATTATTACTATGTATTAGTTTTTCATAATTCTTATTCCAATTTCAACAAAAATAAGTTCCTAAAGAGACTTTCTTTAACCTTTCCAAACGTATTTTCCAGTCACAGATAAGGTCAGTTACTTATTCATAAATTATTTAAAAGATAATTGGAGGTACTCAAACAAATTTTTTTAATTTTTTATGTTTATAATGGAAAAAAAATAAGTCATAAAAAACTGAGACAATCTAAATTTCTGAATTTCAACACATACAACTCGGAAAACAAGAAAAGAGTATGAACTAACCTATGTTTCTGCAAATATCCTTCAAGAGTAGTCATGAGTGCTCCAGCATCAATGAGAAGAACTTCTTCCCTGCACTGAGGCCTCATTACATCCCATACTTCTTTCCAAGGTGCTCTCACCCTAGATGCATCAAGGCTGTGAAGGATACATCTCCGGCTTTTCTTGGATCTCAATTGGCTTTCAATAAGCTGGTTGAGTCGAGCACTAAAATGTTGAAACTTAAATTAGCTTGATGAATTCTCATTAATTTGAATTTGTAGGGTCCCAACAAAAATTTCCATTTTGTAAAGTTTTATTTAAGAAAGAGTTTGTCTTAAAGATACGGAGGATAATAAAAACTAAGTTTTACAGTGAGTCTATTAAAAAGATCCTTCATAAAATTCTTATATCCACCACACCCACACAACACATACACACACAGTAATAACAGCAAAGAACATAATATTTGAAGAGAGTGGGCATTAGAATTCATCAGAAGGATGTTTCCTTGTTATAGAAATGACTATCAGGGCCCCAACCAAATACATATGAAGACCCCAGGCAAAGAACATTCTAAGTCACTTTTTCATACTTTTGAGTAAATTGAAAATTAGTCTTTGAAACGTCATATGAAAATTGAGAATTGATATTTATTGAACAATAAATTTTTTTTGTACTGATCAAATAGATTTAAATTCGAAATAAACCTGTTCAATCTCCATTTTTGGTTATATTTATTAAAAAAAAAAAAAAAAATCAAACATAATGCCATAAAAAACAGTGAAAAAACAGTCTAAGTCAGTTGAAATATGGAAATAACATTTTATGTTCATTACATAGGTTATTGGGAATTTATAAACTTTACATAAGAACACATTAAAAAAGTCAAAGAATATAAGTAAATATTTATTATTATAAAAGAATAAGTGCTTTCTTAAGATGTAACATGTGCTGCGTTGTCAAGTTTTTGAGTTCATCACGTTCCTGGTCTGTATTTCCCATTTCAAGATTTTCCTTCCTAGCTTTGAACTCATCACATTTAGAGCACGAATCTTTTCTTGGGTATCCAAAGGCAAAATTATATTCGGTGTTGAACACATTTCTGTAGAATTCGTATGATACTGGATTATTTGGATATAATTCAGAATACATTTTATAAAGTTTATTAATGTTTAGATCTTCAGAGAGGTACACTTTACTGTTTTTTTTTTTAAACTGTAGTGCGATTTTCGTCCCTTTAAAGAATATAGATGTTCGTGGACCTTATCCAGTGTTTCTTTTGGTTTCGAATGTTTTCTGTTTTTGTGTTTGCCTCGTTGATCAACTGGAGCTTTTCCAGTGGTATTCAAAGATTTTTTAATCGTATTAATTGTTTGGTTTGTAATTCCATGCAATGATATGAATGCTTTTTGACAGACAGTGATTTCATTGACTTTCCCATCTGTCAAAATCCTTACCTTGTATTCGTAAGAGAATTCTTTAAGAGAAGTAGAATCCTCTTCATTCACTCGAGGCCTACACTGTTTGATCGGTAAAACACTAATAAGTCCGGTTAAATGTTCCATTTGTTTATTGTAGTCCGCCATTAGATTAAATTGTTTCAATAGTTCGTCTCTTTCCTTTTCTTTGATTGTTTCAAAGCATTTAAAGCACATGGCACGGATTCTCTTCGTTGCGTCTGATATTCTTCCATATTTCCTCTTTGTTGTAGCCATTGCAGTAATATTTTCGTCGTTATCACTCATTTTGATCACTATCCACTATTAATAATAAGTTAAAATTCAATGAATTGACTTAAACAACCCACAATCACTGACAACAAAGTACGTAAAGCTGAGAGGTTCTGTTAAACATAGAATGTTATTTCAAAGTAACTTGAACAGCTGATAGTGACATAGAATATGCTTCCCCTGTAAATCAATCAGCTGGTTGAACATAGAATGATATTCCCCTTGATGAGTAGACTAGGTTGTAGTACTCGGCCTTAGCTACTAGATAGCGCGAAAACCTCATTTTTGAAAAAAAATGACTTAGAATGTTCTTTGCCTGTGGTCTTCATATTGTTGCTAATCCTGGTATTCCTAGAAATTGTAGAACCACAACCATTCTGGATAGAAGAGGAGAGTTGGGGTTATTATTCTCTCTAGTATTTATAAAAAATAATTATAACTGATTAAACTGAGTTAAAGAAGGAATTGTATTTTCTCCAGAAGGATTCATTTGGGTAAAGGGGAAGGGGGTCCCAACCGACACCAGGCCTTGGTTGTTGTGTGTACAACAATGAGCAAGAAGACCTTTGATGTCCAGTGTATGTAATATAACATGGACTGCATGAGAACTAATGGAGGGAAGCTGATGTTGATAATCAGATGGATTATAAGGGAACTAATAAAGAGTGGTATTGGGTGGAACAAGTAAAGCAATGTGTTTACAATTAAAAAAAAAGTTTTTGGGCATGCACTATTGAGAAACTACTGCAGTAATGACAGGATTTGCAAAAATTCTTCTAAGCCCACTATTGATGTCATAAAAATGGTAGATTTTCTGTACTTATGAAAGCCTCTGTGTTCTCCCTCAACAAAGTTCATAAAGAAACATGGATATGTAGGGATTGTTAAACTCAATACCAAAAATATTTTATTGAAGGCCAAGCTCTCGTCTCACGTTTCTGATGCACAAAGGGGTAGCTGACTGTAGGCCAGGTTTTGGCTATATGCAGCTGCTGGCTCCGAGGGGGGGAAAAAAAAATTACACAAAGCTGTTCCCGTTTAAGAACAGACAATTTTTGGACGAGGTAGTAAAGATGAATAGAAAGAGAGCCCAAAAACAGCATCAAGAAGGCCACAATGCTGAAGAAAAATGTAGAGGTTGAGAAAAGTGGTGCTGCACAGCTCTTAAACAGTTCTTACAAAAAGTATCTTTTCTGTATATTCTTAAAACTTGAGAC